>CM053769.1:569599414-569619001 GCA_028658325.1 Potorous gilbertii | reverse complement strand
TAACCTTTTATGGTCTTAGTTTTTTTTCCCCTTTCTGGGCATTTTCTCAGCCAGTTACTTGACTTCTGAGAGTCCTCTCGACCCTGGGCCTAGGTCCACCCAGCTAGTGCTTGGGGTCTGAGATTCAAATGCTGCTCCCCAGCCTCAGGGCTTTTGGCAGCAGGCCTGGCTGCTATTCAATGGGAGCTTAATTCCTGGTGCTCAGGTGGGGGCAGGGCTGCCTCCCAGGCTCAGTTCCCTCAGGGGGTTTATGCAGAGACCTTCTGTAATGGAGCTGCTGCTGAGCTCCTGCATGCTCTGGGAGCCTCTGGACGCCTGCTGCCTCTGCCGCTGCCTCTGCCACTGGGATATCTATTTCAGATGTTTGGGATACAAACCCCCCGAGGGGGCCTGAGTCCCGGAAACACCCCGCTCCCCTCTCAGCCTGTCTCTCTCACTGACCTGTGCATCTGTGGGTGGAGGGACCTTCGTGGCCACTGGAGATTCCGTCCCTGAAGCCTGCTTGGATCTGCTTCTTCTCTCAGTGCCATGTGGCCAGGGCAAAGGAGGGGAGGGCTCCGCTCCCGTCTGGTGTGTGATGGACCTTTGGTATCGGTTTTCAGGGCTCTCTGGAATGGAAATCTCCTTCACTGTGTTGCTGCATGGCTTCCACTGTTCCAGAATTTATTGGGAGTTCTTTTTAGAGAAAATCCATGGGCTGTGGGTTCGGAGCTAGCATATGTGAGTCCTTCTACTCTGCCATCTTGGTTCACCCCCCAATAATTCTTAAATGATCTTTCCTTAACCTATTTTTCAGGTCAGTTGTTTTTCAGATGAGGTATTCCACATTTTCTTTTATTTCCTTCACTTTTTGACTTTGCTTTATTGTTTCTTGATGTCTCGTAGAGTCATTAGCTTCCACTTGATCAACTCTAATTTTTCAGGAATTATTTTATTCAGTGAGCTTTTGTAGCACTTTTTTCCCCATTTGCTCAGTTCTGTTTTTAAGGTGGTATTTTCTTCAGTATTTTATGCCTCTTTTGTCAATCTGTCTTTTCATAATTTTCTTGCATTATTTTCATTCCTTTTCCCAATTTTTCCTCCACCACTCTGATTTTGAAAATGCTTTATAAGAACCATTTCCAGGAATTCTTGTGGGGCTTGTGTTCAATTCAAATTTTTTTTTTCTTAAATGCCTTGCTTGTAGTTTTGACATGGCTGCATTCTTCTGAGTTTTATGATCAGGTTTTCTCTCTCTCTCTCTCTCTCTCTCTCTCTCTCTCTCTCTCTTTCTTATTTGTTTTGCTCATTTTTCCCATTTTTCTGATCTTCTTGGGATACAGACCCAGAAGAGGTATTTCTGGGTCAAAGGGTATGACCAGTTTTATAGCCCTTTGGACATAGTTCTAAATTGCTCTCCATATGGTTGAATCAGTTCAGAATTCTACTAACAATGCATCAGTGTTCCAATTTCCCATATCTTCTCCCACATTTAGCATTTTCCTGTTTTGTCATGTTAACCAATTTGATAAGTATGATGTGATACCTTAGAGTTGTTTCTATTTGCATTGCTCTAATCAAAAGAGATTTAGAGCATTTTTTATATGACTATAGATAGCTTTAATTTCTTCTTCTGAAAACTGCGTGTTTTATCCTTTGACCAAAATGACCCAAATTTCAAAAACAGGCAACCCCTCCAAACCCAAACCTTTAAGGGGTTAAAGAAAGTAGATTTCCAAGGGGGTGCACCATAACAGCAAGCACCTTCACATACCCAGCATGCTAGCATAGTTTCTTAGATCTGCTTTTCTAAAAGAAAAGCAATTTTTGAGGAATCAACAATCTACTTTAATTACATTAACCAACAGAGAAAATACAAGCAGAGAAAAGATGACCAACAAACAGGACTTCAAACTGTCTGACTGTAAGCAATACATACATTATAGATCGACAGACAGATCCAGCTGCCTGACCATTAGATATATGTATGTGTGTGTGTGTGTGTGTGTGTGTGTGTGTGTGTGTGTGTACATAGTTACCAGAGAGAGAAACACCGACATCTAGATTTTCAAAGCCTGGGGCTCTTTAATGGTTACCCAGAGTCTCATCTGGCACCTGAACCTTCTTCCAAAGAGTAAGCCCCAAACAAAACCTTATGTCACTTTTTAGAGCCAGTGCCTCATTAGAAATTAACAAAAGGTGTGGGCCTTCCTAAAAAATAAGCTTCTCCTAATCAAGTTTCCCTTAATGGGCTCCACCTAAGGCCTATTAATGGATGGGGAAGATCTTTAACTCTCATTAACCTTATAGGCACCGAGTAATTTTTTTAAAGGTTATAGTAGGGCAAATAAGTTAAGGTTAAAAAGGTAGATTGGATTTAGCATTTCTAATGTCATTACATTGAACCTTGGGTTTGGGGAGAAGAGTTTTAGAGTGAAGGGAAGTTTACAAAGGACTTAAGGACTATGTTAATGGATGGAGAAAAATTGGAGAAATAGGAGTTAAGCAACTGAAGTGCTATCCTTCCCAGGGATATTTGTATTCTAACAAAAAGGAATGAAACTTGGAAAATAAAATTCTAAGTATCAGTGATCTGGTTGGGAAAGAATATTTGGAGGGCATAAGGTAAGGCTACTCTGGCCTGACTCACTTTGGAGATGTTGGGTCTGAGTTGGGTAAATAAAAGTGATGGAGCCAAATTCATCCTTTGCTTTTCAAGGATTACTCTGGCTACTATGTGTCAGGCACTGTGCCAAGTGCTGGGGATTCAAAAAGAGGCAAAAAACAAACTCTGCCTTGAGAGAGTTCAGTCTAAGGTAGGAGACAACAAACAGGTACATACTAAAAAAACTATATGCAAGATAATTAGGAGAAAATTAACAGAGAAGAGGCATTACAAGTAAGAGGGGTTGAGAAAAGTTTCCTACGGAAGGTGGTATTTTAGTTGGGACTTAAAGGAAACCTGTGAAGTCAGGAGATGGAGATGAGGAGGGAAAGCATTCCAGGAATTTTGAATAGCCAGAAAAAGTGTCCAGATTCAAGGGATGGAGTGTCTTGCTTGTGAAATAGCAAGGAGACTGTTGTCACTGGACCGAAGATTATATAATAGGAAGTAGGGTATAAGAAGACTGGAAGGGACAGAAGGTAGGTTATTAAGGGCATGGAATGCCAAACAGATCTTATATTTGATCCTGAAGGTAATAAGGAGTCATTGGAATTTTTTGAGTGTATGTGGGTAGACGGGAAGGGTGATATAGTTGGACCTGCACTTTAAGAAAATTGCTTTTAGTGTTGATTAGGTTGGAGTGCTACTAGAAAAATTTCTCCTCTTTTCCACACTTTAAAAAGTTGACCAAAGTGATTATCAGTCTTCTCTAAATAAGGTGAAAAATGAAGAAAAAGATTCAGGCCTTTTGGATTAATCATTAGTTATAATCCAACCTTTAAACATCTTCCTTTAACATCAGTGTCTGACAAGTAGAGTGAAAAAATATGATCTTGATTACAAATTCTCCAAAAAGCAATTAAAAACAATTTCCTATGACAATGGTCATCAGTTTAAACTGATAAAGAATCATTAAAGAATGGACTAACACTGTGCCCATACAGTTATACATATACCAACTATCCCACTTCAATTTAGGCATCTTAGTGGGCTACCTAGCCTGTACAAATCAGATTATAGAATCTTGCAGCTGAAAGGGACATTAAGGGTTGTGTAATCCAATATTTTCATTTGGCAAAGAGGTTAAATGACTTATTTGAGGTCACATAACTATTTAATGGCAGAGCTGGATGTCAAGCCCCCAGCTTAAAATATATGATATTATTTTTTCTAGCTCTGGAAAATAATTACTGGATAGTTTGACTGGTATGGCACTGAATAAGTAAATTAATTTAGGTAGAATTGTCATTTTTATTATACTGGCTTGGCCTACCTGTAAGCAACTGATGTTTTTCTACTTACTTACATCTGACTTTATTTGTGAGAAAAATGTTTTGTTATTGTGTTCATATAGTCCTTGGGTTTGTTTTGGCTGGTGGACTCCCAGATATTTTATAGTGTCTACCTTAGCTTTAAATGAGATTTCTCTTTCTATCTCTTGCTGTTGGGCTTTGTTAGGAATATATAGAAATGCAGAAGATTTGTGTGGGTTTATTTTGTAACCTGCCACTTTGCCAGAGTTGTTTATTATTTCAAGTAGTTTTTACTTGATTCTCTGGGGTTTTCTAAGTATATCATCATATCATCTACAAAGAGTGATAACTTAGTTTCTTCCTTGCCTATTCTAAATACTTCAATTTCCTTTTCTTCTTTTATTGCTGCAGCTAACATTTCTAGTACCATATTGAATAATAGTGATGACAGTGGACATCCTTGTTTCACCCCTGATCTTAGTGGAAATGCATCTAGCTTATCTTCATTGCATAAAATGCTTGCTGAAGCTTTTAAGTAGATACTGTTTATTGTTTTATGGAAAGTTTCATTTATTCCTAGGCTCTCCAGTGTTTTCAATAGGAATGAGTATTGTATTTTGTCAGAAGCTTTTTCTGCATCTATTGAGATGATCATGTGGTTTCTGTTAGTTTTGTTGTTGATATGATCAATAACGCTAAAAGTTTTCCTAATATTGAACCAGCCCTGCATTCCTGGTATAAATCATACCTGATTATAATCTATTATTCTCATGATAAGTTGCTGTATTCTTTTTGCTATAATCTTATTTAAAATTTTTGCATCTATATTCATTAGAGAAATTAGTCTATAATTTTCTTTCTCTGTTTTGGCTCTTACTGGTTTAGGTATCAGAACCATATTTGTATCGTGAAAAGAATTTGGGAGGACTCCTTCTTCCTCAATTTTCCCAAATAGTCTATATTGGAATTAACTGTTCTTTAAATGTTTGGTAGAATTCACATGTAAGTCCATGCAGCCCTGGAGATTTTTTCCTAGAGATTTCATTGATAATTTGTTCAATTTCTTTTTCTGAGATGAGGTTATTTAAATATTCAACTTTCTCTTCATTTAAGCAGGCAATTTATATTTTTCTAAATAATCATCCATCTCATTTAGATCTATTTCTGCTTTTGCCTTCTTTGAGATTAGGATTGCTACTCCTGATTTTTTTTTACATCAGATGAAGCACAATATATTCTGCTCCAACCTTTTAACTTTACCTTGTGTGCATCCCCCCATTTCAAATATGTTTCTTGTAAACAACATATTGTTGGATTATGGTTTTTAATCCATTCTGCTATCCATCTCTGTTTTATGGGAGAGTTCATCTCTTTCACATTCACAGTTATGATTACTATCTCTATCTCTCCCTCCATCCTCTTTGCCACCTTCTGTTCTTTGAGTTCTCCCTTCTCCCTTCCCCTCTACAATAGTTTTAATTTTTGACCACCACCTCCCTCAGTCTTCCCTTCTTTCTTTCAGCCCCATTTACCCTTACTTCTTCTTCCCTCCCTTTTAGCCTCCCTTCCCTTTTCTTTCCCCCTTCTCTTCTACTGCCTATAGAGCTAACTAGATTTCTATACTTAACTGAGTTTGTTGTTCCCTCCTTGAACCAAATCAGATAAAAGCGAATATCAATTGATGCTCATCTCCCTCCCCTCTTTCCCTTTACTGTAATATAATTTTGTGCCTCTTCCTGTGATGTAATTTTCCATTTTCTGCCTCCTCCTTTGCACATCTCCTGTTACAATCCCTTTTCACCCTAAAATCATTTTTAACATCACATCATTTACTTTATTCCCTCTCCATCTATGTATATCCCTTTTGTATAACATGATAAATATACAGTTCTCAAGATTAACAAGTAGGGATCTTCCCTTGTAGGGATGTAAACAGTATGCCCTTATTAAATAACAAGATTTTCCCCCCAAGCTTTTATTGTTTAAATAACAAGTTTACCTTTTTGTGCATCTCTTGAGACTTGTGTTTGAAGATTGAATTTTCTATTGAGCTTTGACCTTTTCATCAGGAAGGTCTGGAAATCCCTTATTTCATTGAATGTCCATCTCCTTGCTTGAAATATTATGCTCAACTTTGCTGGGTAATTGATCCTTGGTTGTAGTCCCAGCTCCTTTGCCTTATGGACTATCATATCCAGTTCCTTTGATCTTTTAATGTAGAAGCTGCAAGGTCCTGTATGATCCTGACTGTAGCTCCTCAATGTTTGAATGGTTTCTTTCTGGATGCCTGTACCATTTTCTCCTTCACTTGATAATTCTGGAATTTGGCAACGAAATTCCTTTATGTTTTTAGTTTGGGATCCTTTTCAGGAGGTGGATTCTTTACATGACTATTTTGCCCTCTGGACCTAGGACTTCTGGGCAGTTTTCCTTGATGATTTTTTAGAAGATATTTTCCAGGCTCTTTTTTTCATCATGGCTTTCTAGTAAGCCAATAATTCTTAGATTTTCTTTCCTGGATCTGTTTTCCAGTTTAGTTGTTTTTCCGATTAGATATTTCATATTTTCTTCTATCTTTTCATTCTTTTCATTCTGGTTGACTGATTCTTGATATCTCATAGAGTCATTAGCTTTTACTTGCCCAATTCTATTTTTTATCAAATTGTTTTCTTCATTTAACTTTTGCATCTCTTTTTCCATCTGTCCAATTGTTCCTTTTAAGGAGTTATTTTCTCCAGTTAGTTTTTGTACTTCCTTTTCCATTTGTCCAATTTTCCTTTTTAAGGATCTATTCTCGTTAGTGAATTCTTTTTTCCTATTTTTAAAATCATTGGCAATTTTCTTCTATTTCTCTAATTTGGCTTCTAAAATTCTCCTTCAGCTCTTCCAAGAGTACTCTTTGTGCTTGAGACCAGTTCATATTCCCTTTTGAAGTTTCAGATGGAAGTACAGTCTCAATGCTGACCTCTTTGGTATTCGTGTTTTGGGCCTTGTCCCTATAGAAAGATTCTGTGGCCTCTTACTTTGCTTCTTACTCATGATGATGATGATGATCACCCTTTTCCTGGCTTTTAAAGAAGATCTCTGCTTCTAGGAGGGCACAAGGGGCTCTGTCCCACAGTTTTTGTGCCTTGAACTTGAGGTTTTGTGTGTTATGGCTGCTGGTTCTTTCAGCTAGAAGCTAAAATGCTGCAACTTACCTGGTTATGAGCTGGCTGCTGTGAGAAAGCAGAGACCAGGTGAAGTCTCTCTGGGTTTCCCCTGAGTTGTACTGCATCAAGTGTGAGGGAGGGGGTGATCTGACCACAGGAGGTCTTCTCTGCTGAGCTAGAGCATAGGCAAGCTCAGTGGTGATGATCTCATCTGTGCTAGTGTCTTCCTGATTCCCCTGGGGTGCTGAGGCATGCCTGTGGTCCTGGTGTTGGCAGTTACAGAACTCCACAACCTGGGATTTATGAGCCCTGGGGCTCAGGATCTACTCCTGGTTTTCTGAGGTGGGGCTATATGGGGCAGTTCCAGTCCTGCACTGGTCCCCTGCAACCACAGCAAGAGAGACCTTCCTTAGTAATCTTCCTAGCCTCATGGGCTAAGAGACTGTTTACCCCTTCTTGCTGCTCCCACTGTTTTTTGAGGGGATTTTTCTGGGGAAATATTTTATGCATCTTTCAAGGTCAACAAGGGGAGGAGGAGAGCATTTACCAATCACTCCACCATCTTGACTCCTGGAAGTTCAAGTCAGTGACATTTAATCTGTGTGCTGATAGTCTCAGGAGCACTGCTACAGATACCTGGGGCTCTGCAGCTCTCACTTGCTCAGTTCTGCTGGACTTCAGTCCTGGTTTGATATGCCTGAAATTCCTCAGTGAGATCTCACAGTGAGGTTGCTGCCTCAGAACTCCTGGGCTTCCTGCTCAGCCCTGCTGCAGTGGAGATGCTCTGGTACTGCCTGTGAGCTGTGTGGTCTTCCAGTCCCTTGGAACAGATTCTTCCTGTCGACTTTCCAGTTGATCCTGAGTTGTGAATCTGCCACAATCTGTCTCCTATTGGATTCTGCCACTCTAAAATCTGGTCAGATTCTCTTCTTAGAGGTATCTGAAGGAGTTTGTCTAAGAACTTAGGTGAGTAGTTGCTCTCACTCTGCCATCTTGGTTCTGCCCCAGTTACTCTTTTTCTTTATCCCATATATCCAGTTAGTTGAATTATGGGCCATATCTTGTGAAGCACTTTCTCCCTCTGTCTCTGTCCCCCTTTCCCTGTTTCTTTCATTACATTTTCTGGGTGAAATCCTGGAATCCACTAATCCCAGAACTGCAAAAACTTTTCCAACTGTGGCCAGTTGGAAAAATTCTTTCCCAGTTTTCTGCTTCCCTCCTAATCTTGTTTACATTGGGTTTGTTTGTGCAAAAACTTTTCAATTTAATGCAATCAAAATTATCCATTTTGAACTTCATAATGTTCTCTAACTCTTGTTTGTTCAGACATTTCTCCATTCTCCATAAATCTGACAAATACACTATTCCTTGCTCCCCAATTTGTTTATAGTATCAGTGTTTATACCTAGATCACCCAACTTTAATTATAGCACCCCATCTCAGTTCTCTATCACCCTCTATTAGCATGTGATTTCCTAGAGAGTAGAAATTTTCATTCTTTATATTTCTGTCCCCATAGCCTACTGTAGTGCTTGGCATATAACACACATACTCACTAAATGCTTATTAATTGATATGTACAATATCCAGCACAGTAGCTTCTCCCACATGTGAGTATTAATAATAGCATACACGATGGACATTCTATTTCCTTTCAAAGCATTTTCTAGTGCAAGTATATTTGTCCTCAGACCATTTATTCGAGTGGAGAGAGAAAGCAGGGGCTACCATCCTCAAAGTACTAGTGATGAATCACAGAGAGGTTGATAAATTCCCCAGAACCACACAATCACTGCAAGATCCCCAGCTAGAGACTACTTTTCCCATCCTCTAGATCAGAGATCTTCCTACTAAGCTATGGTTACCCTTTTTCTCTTTACAATGCTATTGAGAGGCAGTCAGGGATGGCAAGTAAGCCCAATATTGCATTGCTTCTTATAATTATATCTATTTTTTTCTCATTGCATGCCTGAGTGGATCATGATTTAAACTAAGAGTAGTGACTTGTCTAGGATTGCATAACAAGTCAGCAGTACAACTGGTGTTAGACCCTAGAGATCTGGTACTGTAACTTTAGATGGTTGCCTCATCCACTGAGCCAAGCTGTCTCCCTTAAGTCTTTTAATTCTCCTTTCCTTTCCATTCTTAGCACCTTTTCTGCATTAAGATAAAAGCCTAAAGATATATGAGGTTCTGTGTGATACTTCTAAGCCCTCTGTTATAAAAAGGACCTGGTCGCCAGGCAGCATTATAGAAGCGCTTCTTTGATGATTCAGTATAAGAACTTGCTGAATAGCCTATAATTAGACTTCACTGGTTAGCCTCCTGAGAATGCCTGAAAGTTATTAGAATTCTTGAGATGAACTGATTGCACCATTATTTCCTTGCTTTATTTTTTTTTAGGAAAAAGCTATTAAAATTATATTTTAATGGGCATTATTAATAATGCATCTATTTAGTAGGATCACATTATAACATGGGTTTATTTATTGCATAGATTCATTCAGATATATCTCCATGTGTCAAATTGTAACCCCCAAAGACTTGAAACTTTTCTGTCTCTGGTGTAAATGCTCACATCAATATAACCAACCACACCATTTCTACAACTTCTGGCTTTTGTCCCTGACTTTGCACAAATCATCTGCAGAGAGATCTACCCAAAGACTTTTCTCAGATTCTTTTAAAACCTTAGAGGTCTATTGACTATCTATTTGGTGCCTCTCATTCTCTCTAGATGGCAGGCACATCTCCTTTTTGAGTCACAGAAATGAGATTTTTTTTCATACTGCTTTCACTAAATTGTCTTCATTAATAGAATGCCATTGCCTACATCTGCCTACTTACTGTGTGCCTTTTCGTGGCCCCATGGGTATCTTTGCATTTTGATTGCTATTGGTTTTAAAGAGATGTTATTTAGTGGAAGGAGCTGTTTGGAATCATTGAAACCATTATAAAGTCTTCCAAATGCAATCCAGCCCATTGTCTTCCTCCTGTTCAATTCTGGGCCTCGCTTGCACATCTGTACTCTATGTCCAAGGGTAATAAATAGATGAATCCATATATATGTGAATATAATATTACATGTATGTTTATACTATTATACATATGATATTATATCAATATATACAATAACTTGATGGATTGCCTATCCAACCATATGTCTGAGCAATATGAATTTTTCATCTGCTTTTTTCCCCAGAATCAATAGTTAGACCAATGTCTTTCAAATTTCTGTGGCTATCACTGGGGAGAATTTTCAGTGTTCCAGGGCCTCACAAAATCAGTATGATGTTATCTGTAAATAAATGTATTTGGGAAACATGACCAATTGAGATTATTTTTTTTGTATTCCACAAGATGTCTTTCATTAAACTGGTGAGTCTTTCTGTTTGTGATTGTGTGTCTCTCTGCTTTAGATGTCTTTCAATACTAATGCTTGTGATATAATACATGCAAAGTCTTTTGCAAACTTCAAATTATTATATGTGTTAAGTATTAGCATCATTACTATTCAATGAGGACCTAAATAATATCATCTCCCTGAGTTCATCTGCTGAGTTGTATAATTTTAACACTCTGGCTAAGGTTTCTTTAAGACTCTACTTTTTTTCCTTCTGAGCGAAATACCTTTTAAAAATCAATAAACAATAGATATAGTGAATTCTTATACTGTCTATACTTCTCCTCAGAGTCAATATAAAATAAAAATTCTTATAGAATACCCTTAAGCTGTAATTTTAGTCATGTGCCTCCAATAGAAGCATTGTAAAGTAATTGAATTATGCCATTGTTTAGACCCCAGTCTAGATTAGAATACTTTTATACATAATATACTTTAAAATTTTTATTGTTTGTATTTCTATCCCCATTGCCTAGTATAATACCTGATATATAGCAGGTACTTGATAAGTGCTGATTGATTGATTTGTGTTGTATCCAGCACATTGTGTGTAGGTATTTTATTAATGCTCCTTAAGCTATGAAATATTAATAATCGTCTACAGAATAGGTACTCTAGCTACACTCTTCAAAGTATTTTTAGTACAACTCATTTGTTCTTAGACCATTTCTTTGAGCAGGGAGTGAAAGCAGGGGCTACCATCCCCAAAGCACCTAGAATGGATCAGGCCCAGAGAGGTCAGTGAAATTCCTGCAACTATACAGTCATTACAAGATTCCTCAGCATTTATCAGAGGGGATGTGATGTAGTGAAAATAGCATTTGTTTTGAAGTCAAAAGACAAAGGCTTCAGTCTTACCTTTGTGCCATTCCCTGTCTCACTGGCTGTCTTTGGCTCTCCATTTCCATGTTATTAAATGAGGAAGTTGGACTAAATTATCTCTATAGTCCAGATCTAAGAAATTTTTATCATGAAATTCTTCATAGGCACTTATGTTTTCCCTTGTCAAAGACATTCTACTCAGTACACTCAGGACAACCAGAGAAAGCTTGGAAACCCAGCTGTATGGATCCATGTGTCCTCCTACAGTTGAACGTGAGGTAGCTTAAATATGTAGAAACTAAAACCAAACAAGCTAGAAAGTAGGCCCAAATAATGGACCCCAGGTTCCTAATCTCTATGAGGACTCTCATGTGTTCTATAATCACTGTGAGAACTAATCTGGCAAATTAGGCTTTGCTAGCCTAACTTCTGAGAAGTTCAATTTTCTTTGCTTTTTCACGTTACTCAATGTCAACTCCACTTTATGAGTGTGAGTCCCAGAGTAGAGTGAAGGACTTGGTAAAAGAGTGGAAAAAGAAGAATGGAAGTCTGATGTATGGTTACTCCATCCTCAAAGCATGTACAGCAAGCTGGGTCTGCTTCCAGTCCATGTGAAAGAGGCTTGGGAGCCCGCTTCTGGAAAAGCATGATGATATTAGTGTAAATAAGGAGGATTTTGTTATCCTTTTTAGTTCAGTTTCTCAGGATCCATGACCATAAAATATCTAGTTTCCAGGTGTTAGATAATAACTCTCATAATAGCTCCAAGGATTCTAGATAGTAATTCCCAGAATCATAGTGATAGGCGGTCCTACTGAGACTGCTCAGTGAGATATTGTAGTGACATAATTGATATTTACTACACTTGTACAGAATGAGGATATTGCTAAAATTAACCTGTGAGCTTAATGTTGGCAAGATGATGCCCCATAAAGCAAGTGGGCACTGGTCAGTGAGGAGGGAAACCACGGGTGATGCATAGAGGAATGAATGTACCTGCCTCAGTCAGCCCTCCTTGAGGCTTGAGGGGATTTAGGGGAGTGCACAAGCTGTGCCTCTCTTGATTGACCCCATTGAGATGTAGGGGTAGTTATTACTAACCCCTGTGAGAAGGGTGATTAGGGAATGCTGTAGGAGTTAGCGCTTCCATTATCAGCAATCTTTCTGAGAATAAAGTGGATCATTAACCCTTCTGAAGATATCTGCCTGTCTGACCAGATCAAGAGTGAACCTGTTAGAGACTGGAGACCAAAAACTCCAGTGACTCCTGTGTGTTAGCTGTGAAACAATTAGTCAGTCAACAAACACTGATTAAGGACCCATTGTGTACCAGTGCTGAAGGTGGAAAGAAAGGTAAAAGACAGTCTCTGTTTTCAAGGAATTTACAGTCTGATGGGGAAGATAACATGCAAGCAACTATGTACAAATACACTATATGGAAGATAAATAAGAAATAATCAAGAGGAGGAAGATATTAAAATCAAAGGGAATCAGAAAAGACATATAGATGTGTAAAGGAAAGGTCCCTTACTTGGAGCATGAGCAGATATAGTATAACTGGTTCGGATTGGCTAATCATGTAGTAAAGATGCAGATTGTTGCTGGCCTGTTGAGGGGAAACTGGGGTGTCAAAAGGCCCTGCTGTGTTCAAGTGAAGAGGAAAGGATTGCCTCAAATCCTCAGTGACCCCAGTAGACACCATGTGACCTATGGGTACATGGCCCAGCTATTGCTTCTCTCTTTGTTCTATCTATCCTTCCTTGCTTTTAAGTGAAGGAGTACTGGGTGCTTCAAAAAAATCCAGGATCTGTAGTTCATGCCAGGAATTACAGGAAGCAGACCAGCAAAACTAATGACTGGCAGCTAAAGCCATGAAGACCAAGCTATTTGACCCAGGACAGTGGTAGCCTGGTAGCAAAGATGTAGGCCTATCTATCTGTCTATCTATCTATTTATCTATCTATCTATCTATCTATCTATCTATCTACCTATGTATCCATTCATCCAATAGTTATGCTCCATTTGGAAGTGACTTTGATGCACTGAATTCTGTGAGGAAACTGCTTTAAGTTTTGGTTCACTCTCCATGAAATCAAGGTATAGTACAGAGAAATAAAGAGAAGAATGTTCCCCTAGGTATTTGGGGAGAATATTTACATGTTTATTCTTGCTATATATTCTCAGTAAACATTTATTTGTAAAAGCTAATTGATTAAATGAAACTGGGGACTCTAGTCTCTAACAGTTAATATTAGGGAGATTACATCAGAATTACATCAAGCTAATAACATTAGATATTATACTCTGAAATCCTCAAGTATGCTCAAATTTGAGTGAGGCAAGTTTATAACCTAATTATGGAGAATTGCTAAAGGGAGCTTTACAATAATTTGATTCATAAATATCTGAGAAAGTTTCCAAAGAAGTAAGACAAAAAGCAGAAATCTTAAAAAGATTTTTAAATTTAGTCTTTCTGTAGTCTTTTTGCACCAAAGTTCGATTCTCTTCATTCCTCATTAGAGTTGGGGCCATATATTCATTCAATTCTTTCAACAAATATTTATGTTAAATTGAAACATGTTTGAGTCTCAGGAAAGTTTGAACCAAATGCTCTCTCTCTCTCTCTCTCTCTCTCTCTCTCACATCCAGTCTTATAAACTAAAATCCAGTAGTCATCAAGCAGGTACAGTAAATGATCTGAAATTAGCAAATGCTCCAAATCTACTCATACTTTATGACTTTCTATGAATTAAACTAGCGAGAAAGATAAGAAACTATTGTATATGAATAGCTATGATTGAAATACAGGAAGATCTAAAGATAATTGCAGCAGATAGTCACAGGGAAAAGAAATGTGGAAAAAGCAGAATGAAAACTAGCCATTCTGATCACAAAATCTAAAATTTGCACACGGTTGGGCCCCTAAAAGTTTGAATCATGGTGCTATGTGTTCTGCATATGAATTGGCAGTAGGGGCAGAAATTGAATTCTGGTGTTTGGGAGAGTGAAGGGGAAAGTGGAAGGGGAACTCATATGTATGGGAGAAGATAAATTAAAATGAATCTTTTGGGCTAGAGAGAATAACTGCTGCGAACTTGTTGAACGTTAAGTACTACTCCAAAAAGTGTTCATTAAATAGGTTGATTTTAATCTAATCAGAGACTTCTATGCTTGTGCTGTAGAACTTTGTCCTCAACACTTTTTGTTTCAAAATTTTTATCTATGACTTAAATGGAAATATTGATTACAATGAGTATCAGATTTGAAAACAAGGGAAATTAGTTAAGCAGGATCACAAATACTGGGGTGAATGAATTGGAATGCAAAAAGAGCTTGGACCAGAAAAAAAGAGAGCAAATCTATCCATTTAAATTCAATAGGAATAAATATAAAGTCCTAAAATTAATTGATTCAGAAAAATCAACTGCAAAAATATGGGGGAGGCCTAACTTAAGAGAAGTTCCTAAGGAAAAGGTGGAGGATTTTACTTACTCATTTGCTTATTCTATTGATATCTTTTTTGCCACCACATTTATTTCCTCATGTACCCATCTCTCTGTAAGCTTTCTTATGTAAAATAATAATTATAAGGTTGAGATAAAACAACTAACACCAGCTTTGTCTAACAGTGCATACAACATTCTATATCCATAGTCACTTCACAATGAAAGTAATAAATTGTACTTTTATATTCTGTCCTCCAGGATGTTTAGTTATTATAATTGCATATATTTAGTTTCATTTTATTGCTTTCTATTTATATTGTTATCATCATTATATATGTTATTTTCTTGGTTCTGTTTACTTCACTCTGCATTAGTTCATATTCATATTTCTATGATTTCTTCATTTCTTACATCTCAGGAATACTCTACTCTATTAATATGCCATAATTTGCCTAGTCATTCACTAAATGACAGATACCTACTTTGTTTCTGATTCTTTATTGTCACAAAAAGTGCTGCATTGAATGTTTTGCTATCTATGAGACCTTTCTACCTTTCTTGTCTTTGACTTTCTGGGAGTTATGTTAAGTGGTTATATTTTTTAGTTAAAGAATACAAATTTTTTTCACATAATTTCAAATTGTTTTTTGGAATGCTTTTATAGATTCACCTGTGGTTTATTGGTGTGACTAAAATAGGGGGTTTTAGTTGACTCCAAAGTCAATTATAAGTAATGTTTAGGATACATGAATATCAGCACAGAACCCAGAACAATACAGGTAAAATTCCTCTGTGCTCAGTTCTTGGTAGACCTCTTGTGGGCACCACATTTTAAAAAGAACTTTGACAATCTAAAATATCATCAAACAAAGCTGATCAATATGATGATAGAACTCAAAACTTTCTCATATGAGGAACTTTGTGTCAGGATTGGAGATGCTTATTTGAGACAAGGGAAACCTTCCAGAAAACATGATTACTATCTTAAATATTTAAAAAGAGGTTTTACTTCCTTTGCTTGACTCCAGAGGAAAGTAAAGAAAGCAAGCAAAAACCACCTATTAAGCACCTACTTTATGTCAGGCATTGTCCAAATGCTTTACAAATATCTCATGTGAACCCTCACAATAATCCTGGGAGATAGGTGATATTAGGATCTTCACTGTACTGTTGAGGAAACGGGCAGACAGAGAAGTTAAGTGACTTCGTTAAGGTTACACAACTAGTGAGTGTCTAAGGCTAGAGTTGAACTCAGGTCTTCCTGACTCTAAGTCCAGCTCTCCATCACCTAAATGTGCTAGAGGGTAGAACTAAGACCAATGGGAAAGAGTTACAATAGGAAATAGATTTCTACTCAGTATAAATAAGAATTCTCTAACCATTAAAACTTTCCAAAAATGAATTAGACTACTGTGGAAGGTAGTGAGTTCCTTGTAATTAGAGGCATTCAGGCAAAAAGGCTAGACAGTCACTGGACATATGTTAGAAGAGAATCATGCTTCAGATAAGGTTTGACTTAGATGACCTTTCAGGGGTACTTTCCAGTTCTCAGACTCCATGAAAATGGGGAAATTTTGTCTACATGAAGATGAAACCAAGAAAAAATAATTTTTCCCTCATTTTATCCACCTATATATATATATATATATATATATATTTATCCATCACTACTTATTTCACAGGTTGTTGTGAGGATTAAATGAGTTCTATACATTAAGCACTTTACAAAACTTAAAGCACAATATAAATATGACTCAAAATTATTATATCTCAGAAATAATCATATCTCATGTCATCCTGAATGTGACCCATTAAAGGAAATACAGAATGCTCTTCAGATTATGAGCAGTTTCTATTTCTAAATATACATGTCTTTAATTAACTCTCATAAGTATTTAATTTAAAATAGACATAGTCCAAACCAGTTGTCTGTAGTTCTGTTTCCCTGCTGCTATTGTTTCTTTGCCTAATTTAACAGCCTGTAAATGATAATAATATGCTTGTTAACTATTAATAATGACAGCACTAGTCTACTTAGTGTGGAAGGCAGATGATTCTGTTTGTGCAAAACAGCGCGTGCCTTGTCCGCCTGTAAAGATGCTGTCATCAAAGCACCAATCAGTTAGCTATCAGATTCTCTGTCATCCAAAATACTGATAGGGGGCAGAGAACCCATTGACATGAAGAGTAGAAGGGGAGTTAGATACTAATTAAAAATCACAGAAATTCCAAATTCTTATCAGCCGTCATCTTTCTCTTGAAATCTGGTCCCATGCCCCATGATCACCTCAAATATAATAGGTCCAAAATAGAATTCACTGTCTTTCCACCTAAACCAAACCATCTTTCTTAACTTCCTTATTTCTTCCTCCCTCCCTTAATCAGCAAGCATTTTAAAATTTATTTTTAGTTTCCAGCATTCACTTTCATAAGATTATGAGTTCCAAATTTTCTTCCCCTTCTCCCCTTCCCCCCACCTTAAGAGAGCATGCCATCTGATATAGGTGCTACATATACATTCACATTAAAGCATATTTTCACATTAATCAGGTTGCAAAGAAGAATTAGAACCCATGGGAGGAACCATAAGAAATAAGAAACAGCAACAAAAAAAGAAAGCCAAATATGCTTCACTCTGCATTCAGACTCCATAGTTCTTTTTCTGATGTAGATAGCTTTCCCATTAGGAGTCTTTTAGAATTATCTTGAATCATTGCATTGCTGAGAAGTGGTAAGTCAGTCATAGTTGGTCATCGCACAACGTAGCTATTACTGGGTAAAATGTTCTCCTGGTTCTGCTCAATTCACTCAGCATCAGTTCATGCATGTCTAGGTTTTTCTGAAGTTTGCGGGCTCATCATTTCTAATGGAACAATAATATTTCATTATATTTATATACCACAACTTATTCAACCATTCTCCAATGGATGGACATCCCCTCAGTTTCCAATTCTTTGCCACCACAAAAAGAGCTGCTATAAAGATTTGTTCTACATGTGAGTCCTTTTCCCATTTTGATGATTTCTTTGGGATACAAATCTACAAGTGGTGTTGCTGGGCCAAAGGGTCACAGTTTTATAGTCTTTAGGCATCTTAACTTCCTTTTTTTTATAGAGAACATTATCATTCTTCCAGATACCTAGGTTTCTAATCCAAGTAGGAGTCATCCTTCTCCTAGTACTGCTTCCACATATGTAATTAGTTGATTCAGCATTTCTCAAAGCCATATCCTTATCTTCCCTCCTACCCTAACAACCCGATTTTAGGTACCCTCTCTACTGAATTGTTGCAATAATTTCTCAATAGTCTTCTTGCATTGATTCTCCAATCCCCACCCAGCTCCCAAACTGATATTCTAAAACACAGAGTTAACTTTGTTTACTCCCTTGTTCAAGAAGGCTTTGTGACTCTTTATTGCCTCTGGGACAAAATACAAACTCCTCTAGCAATTAAAGTCTTTTATTTAATTTTTAGTTTTCAACATTCATTTCCGCAAGATTTCCAAAGAGTTCCAAATTTTCTCCCCATCTTACCCCTCCCTTCACCCCAAAATGCCGAGCATTCTAATTACCCCTACCACCAATCTGTCCTCCCTTCTAACATCCCTCCCTTCTCTTATCCCTGTCTTCTCTTTTGTCTCATAGGGCAAGATAAATTTCTATACCACATTACCTGTATTTTTTATTTCCCAGTTGTATGTAAGAACAATACTCAACAGTTGTTTTTAAAGCTTTGAGTTCCAACTTCTCTTCCTTCCCCTTTCCCCACCATCTCCACTGAGAAAGCAAGCAATTCAATATAGGCTATATATGTGTAGTTTTGAAAATGATTTCCATAATAGTCATGTTATGTAAGACTGACTATATTTCCCTCCCTCCTCTCCTGCCCCCCATTTCTTCTATTCTCTCTTCTGATCCTGTCCCTTCCCGAGTGTTGACTTCAAATTGCTCCCTCCTCCCATTGCCCTCCCTTCCATCATCCCCCTTGCCCTGCTTATCCCCTTCTCCCCCACTTTCCTGTATTGTAAGATAGGTTTTCATACCAAAATGAATGTGCATTTTATTCCTTCCTTGAGTCAAATGTGATGAGAGTAAACTTAATGTTTTCCCTCTCACCTCCTCTCTTTTTCCCTCCATTGAAAAGTCTTTCTCTTGCCTCTTTTAGGAGAGATAATTTGTCCCATTCCATCTCTCTTTTTCTCCTTCCAATATATTCCTCTCTCACCCCTTAATTTTATCTTTTTAGATATGATCTCTCCTATCCAACTCACCCTGCGCTCTCTGTCTGTGTGTGTGTTTGTGTGTGTATGTGTGTGTATAATGCCAACAACTACCCAGATACTAAAAAAAGTTTCAAGAGTTATACATATTGTCTTTCCATGTAGGAATATAAACAGTTCAACTTTAATAAGTCCTCTATGATTTCTCTTTCCTGTTTACTTTTTCATGTTTCTCTTGATTCTTCTGTTTGAAAGTCAAATTTTCTTTTCAGCTCTGGTCTTTTCATCAAGAATGCTTGAAAGTCCTCTATTTCATTGAAAGACCATTTTCCCCCTGAAGTATTATACTGAGTTTTGCTGGATAGGTGATTCTTGGTTTTAATCCTAGTTCCTTTGACCTCTGGAATATCATATTCCATGCCCTTCAATCCCTTACTGTGGAAGATGCTAGATCTTGTGTTATCCTGATTTTATTTCCATAATACTCAAATTGTTTCTGTCTAACTGCTTGCAATATTTTCTCCTTGACCTGGTAACTCTGGAATTTGGCTACAATGTTCCTAAGAGTTTCTCTTTTTGGATATCTTTCAGGAAGTAACTGGTGGATTCTTTCAATATTTATTTTACCCTCTGGTTCTAGAATATCAG
>CM053769.1:569517355-569599314 GCA_028658325.1 Potorous gilbertii | reverse complement strand
GAGATTCAAATGCTGCTCCCCAGCCTTAGGGCTTTTGGCGGCAGGCCTGGCTGCTATTCAATGGGAGCTTAATTCCTGGTGCTCAGGTGGGGGCAGGGCTGCCTCCCAGGCTCAGTTCCCTCAGGGGGTTTATGCAGAGACCTTCTGTAATGGAGCTGCTGCTGAGCTCCTGCCTGCTCTGGGAGCCTCTGGACGCCTGCTGCCTCTGCTGCTGCCTCTGCTGCTGCCTCCCAAGGGAGCCTGAGTTCCGGAGACACCCCGCTCCCCTCTCAGCCTGTCTCTCTCAATGACCTGTGCTTCTGTGGGTGAAGGGACCTTCGCGGCCACTGGAGATTCCATCTCTGAAGCCTGCTCGGATCTGCTTGCTCCTCTCAGTGCTGTGTGGCCGGGGCAGGACCAGGCTGGGCTCCGCTCCCGTCTGGTGCGTGATGGACCTTTGGGATCGGTTTTTCAGGGCTCTCTTTTCAGAATTTGTTGGGAGTTCTTTTTTAGAGGATATCCATGGGCTGTGGGTTCGGAGCTAGCATATGTGAGTCTTTCTACTCCGCCATCTTGGCTCCGCCCCCCCTTATTTGACATTATGATGACTATCTCTGATTTGTTTGTTAAAAATTCATCTGAAGTAGAATAGATTTTGCTCTAGATAATTATTTTAATTCTTTAGGAATCTTTATGTATCAAGTATTTTGTGTGTGTGTATGTGTGTGTGTGTATGCATGAGTACGTTTGTAAATAATATATTGTTGGATTTTGCTATCCTTTTTGGTTTTATTGGTGAATTAATTCCATTTATATTCATAGTGATAATTGTTTGTTAATTCTGTATTTTTCTTCCATTTTTTCTCTTTTACCATTGCCTCTTTTGTCAAACCCTTCCCCTCTTTACTAAGAAGATGGTAGTGAGATAGGAATGTGATCAGAACCAGTGCAACATGCTTAATGCTATCTGCACCATCCTCTCCACAACCCCTTTTCTCTTTCCCACTCTGAAACTCCAATTACTAATTGTTTTTTTACTATATGTGTATGTATATATAAATACATTTTTTCCTTATTGCAAATAAAATCAGGTAGACTGAGGCACAAAGTTCCAAACACGATCAGTTTATTAGTAAGGCACCCATTTACTAAGATAATACGATTGTTTGGAAGTCTGGAATGTGGTAATGACTCCTCCTTCCATCTTGACAATGATCTTGCAGGAATAACCAATAGTAGATAACAAAGTTCTTCTAATTGTATAAAAACAGCTAGAGACAATATATTTTCTGTATTGGCACTATGCTGGCTGATGGACTGAACAGAGGACTGAAATTGAATTAGGATAATTAATGGCATACAGACAACACGTTTCCCTTTGAATTAAAGTATTTTATGAGAGCACTGAACTTTTAAACAAGGCTCAGACTTTTTTCTTCAATTAAAAGCGATTGACTTTTGGATTCACTCAGAGTTTTCCTTTAATTAAGTGAATAACAGGAAAACTGACAGAAAGGCAGACTGAACCTTTTCCACTCATGAGCTTCTTTACTCAGAGACAAAGAAAAGTTCTTAGATTATTATAAAAATGCAGGATAGAATCATTTACTAAATGGAATCAAATATAAAATACAAAATCAATATTTGATTTTCTCACTCTTTTAGTGTCTTTTCTACAGCTCTGAGGCTAGAATTTGTTTCTCTTCGTGAATCTACCCCACGCTTTTTCCCCTTTCCCTGCTCTTTCTTGTCTTCCTATTGAATTGAAAACATTTATATTTTAAATTCTATGTATTTCCTCGCCTCCATCAATCAGTTCAGTCATAAATGAAGCTCCTGTTCCTTCTCTTACCACCTACCTCTATATCTATTACTTTTTCACCAAATTATGGGATAATTTTCAACCCCCTCCTTTCTCCTCTAGGGCAGAGGTATCAAACACAGCTGTCTGAGCGTAACCAAACCAGATTAAAATATAACTGGGAAATATTTAATATAACAAGAATAATAGAATACAGATAATGTTAATATGTGGTTTTCTTAGTCAATGTGCAGTCCACCCACTGTAAGATTTAGTGGCCTCTGTTTCTATTTGAATTTGACACTACAGCTCTAATATATTCCTTTGCCCTTCCCTTTTTTCTCTTTTTTCTTTTTTTTAACAAAACATAAAAAAACTCCTTATGACTCTTATTGCTGTATTCTAAATCCAGCCTTGATCAATCACTGCCCACCATTCTGTCCTTGGGTACCTTTGTGTCTCTCCCATTTAGAGTGGTAGAGTGGAGAGAACAGTAGGCCTAAGGTCAGATCCAATCTTAGACTCCTACTAGCTGCTAATATACCAAATATCCAGGTGAAGGCACTGAACCTTTGTCTACCTTAGTTTCCTCATCCCTAAAATGGGGATAACAACATTTGCCTACCAAGGTTGTTTTAAGGATCAAATGAGATAGTATTTGTAGATCACTTAGGACAGCACCAGGCACAAGATGGGTGTTTAATTAATGCTTGCTCCTTTTCTCTTCCCCTTTGTTTATGTTACTCCCCAAACTTGGAATAGCCATTCCTTCCCAGATTTCTCTGTTGAAGTCATTACCTTCTTGCAACAAATTCATTACCCCCTCTAAGAATCTTTCCATGATTATCCCAGATAAAAGTGCCTTCTATACTCAGATTTCTCAGAGACTTTTTTCCTAGTCTTTTCCTTTAGCCTTATCACTTGTCCTATCTCTTTTCATAAAAGTATAAGATTTAGGAGCATAGGGATAGTGTCTTGTTTCATCATTGTGGCTTCAATGTCCCCTGCAAAGTGCTATTCTGATTTCTCATCATGACATTGAGGTGACCTTGGATTCTTGAAGACTGCCAGTGGAGTTCAAGTTCTGGCACATTCTACTGTGCTGAAAAGCCTTTAGGACAATCCTGGACAGCATAGTAACAGACTAGTTTTGCTTACCATGGACTGGCCTAGTTAGGTTTGGAAAGGTTTATCAATAGGAGGCGACTTATTTGGTATTAGATAATTTTTTTTTGCCCCTGGAAACATATAAAGCAAAGAAAGTTATGGGATAGCATTGTTTTCTGTTGCCTTCTTCTAATTCTGCGATAATCATGGCAGAGTGGGAAAAAAAGGGGGAAGATGGGGCTAAGAATCATGTAATTTTCCATCCTTCATTGAACATTAATTTAGTCATTGATACGCAACCTGTGAGGTTCCATATGGGGACGTGAATCATTTATGATTCTGCTGTAAATAAAACCAGAAGACAAAAGGAAGATACAACTAAATGAAAGCAGGCTAACTGATTCTTCTTGATGAAACAAATAAAGGAATTGGAGTCAATTTTCTTTTGTATATCCAAAGACAGCAAGAAAAGTAATTTTGTAGGACCTCTCCTTATCTTTTTTTTTACAAATCTTATTGGGATTTGTGTTACAGTAATTGTTACGAAGGATAAGATAGAAGGAAAATTTCATGAAGAACTCAATAAAACCAGCATGAATGAAATGAAATCAATATATTCTCTAATTTTATATACCTTCAAAGCAAATGTGAACCTAAGGTAGAACAGTGAAAAATATGGGTCAAAAGTGAAGGAACAAGAGAAACCAAAGGTCTGTTAGTGTACAGAAGACTTGTACCTACATAGTAACAATACTTTCATTGAGATAAAACCCAAGTCACAGCGAGTACCAAATAAAATCACAAAAAATGATATTGATCATATTTTGGCAAACAGAAAATAACTGGCTACTGATATGGTAATCATTTCTGAATTACCTATGTATGTAGTCAGACAACAGAATTATTGAAGATTAAAACTAATATTGTTAGAAAAATTAAAATTGGAGATAGTGAACTAGCATTTACTAAGTGTCTACTTTATGCCAGATACTCTGCTAAGCAAGGAGGATACCAGAAAAGGCAAAAAACAGTCCCTGCTGTCAAGGAACTCACAGTCTAAGGAGGGAGACAGAAGGAAAAACAGCTATGTACAAACAGGAAATATAAAGGGTTAACCTGAGATAATCTTAGAGGGAAGGCACTAAGATTAAGGAGAAATGGGGAAAAGCTTCTTGTAGAAGGTGGAACTTTAAATGAGACTTGAAGGAAGTCAAGGATGCTAGAAGGTAGAGATGACAGGTATGGGGGACAGTCAGTGAAAATGACCAGAGTTGGGAGATGGGGTGTCTTATGCTAGGAATAGCAAATAGGCCAGTGTCACTGGATTACAGACTACTTGGTGACTTGAAGGTGCTAGGTTGTAAAAGACTTCAAAAGTCAAACAGAGGATTTTATCTTTGATCCTGGAAGCAATAGAGAGTCACTGGAGTTGGTTTAGTGGGGTGTGGGGGTGAGGCTGATATGGTCAGATTTGTACTTTAGAAATATCAATTTGACAGCTAGCTGAAATGAGGATGACTAGAATGAGGAGAGATTTGAGTCAAGGAGACCAACCAACAGGCCATTGCAATAGTCTATGTGTCAGATGAGGAAGGCCTATATACCAGGGTGATAGCCTTGTTTGAGGAGGGAAAGGAAATACATGAGATGTTTCAAACTTGGTAACTAAATGTGAGAGCATGAGAGAGGATGAGAAACAAAGAATGAAACCCAGGTTGTGATACTTGGTCATTAGGAGGATGATGGTACCTTTCACAATAATAGGGAACATGTCATCAGGCAGAATGTGGTCAGTTCTGGACCTCATGGTCTAAAAAGGCTATGGGTGTCCAGAGAAAGCAACCAGGATAGTCAAGGGCCTGGAGTCCACAACACATGAGGTTCATTGTATGTAGGGTGTATGAAATGAACAAAAGACATTAACCATCTTGGATGGGGAACCTGTGATCTCAAGGCCACATGTAGCCCTCTAGGTCCTCAAGTGTGGCTCTTTGACTAAATCTAAACTTCACAGAACAAATCCCCTTAAAAAAAGGATTTGTTCTGCAAAACTTGGACTCAGTCAAAAGGTCACACCCAAGGACCTAGAAGGCCAAGGGGATTTGTATTCCTCCTATACACCTCCCTTTGTTCCCTTCCCAGGCAGCCATCACAGGTAACAAAAAAAGAGAAAAAAACATCAAAACTGATCAATACATTGAAAACTTTGAAAATATACATAATATTTCATAGCTGTGGACCTCCCACCCATAAAAAGGAATGGGCAAGATATTTCCTCATAACTTTACTTTGGGGACGATTGTGATTGTTTTGTGGTTGTTGTTCTTTGATATTGTTGTAGTCATTGTGTATGTAGTTATTTTCTTAGTTCTGTTCACTTCACTCTGTATCAATTCATGTAAGTTTTCCTAGGTTCCTCTTTATTCACCAAATTCATTGTTTCTTAGAATATTGTAGTATTCCATTCCATTCATACATAATTCATTCCCCTTAAATTCTTTGTCACAAAAAAAGTTATTTTAGTGTATATGGAGACTTTCTTTTTATTAATGACCTCCTTGGAGTATATGCTTAGTAACAGAATTTCTGTATAAAATGATAAGGAAATCTTAATTACCCTTTTTTCATAATTCTACACTGCTGTCTCAAATGGTTACATCAACTCATAGCTCCACCAGCAATGCAGCAGTGTGCCCATCTTTCCAAAAGTCCTTCACCTTTGACTCCTCTCATCTTTTGTTCTATTTATCAATTTGTTGGGTGAGGTGAAACCTTGGGGTTATTTTGATCCACATTTCTCTTATTATTAGTAGTTTGCAGTATTCTTTCACATGTTTGCTCTAATTTGTAACTCTTCCTTTTACAACTATCTGGCTACTTATTACTTTTGGATGATTGATTTTCAATATATCTGGGAAAATAAACCATTTTCTGAGAAATTTGATGTGAAGATGTTTTTCCCCCATCTGACCAGCTCCCTTTTTATCATAAATGCATTAATTCTGTTCATGCAGAAGCTTTTTTCAATTTCATGAGATTAAAATGATCTACTTTGTAAAGAATATTTATTATTTCTGTTTGCATTCATTTGTAATATCTTTTTGGCCCAAAATATGGCTAGTTTTTTAAAAAACTCCACACAATGCTAAGAAATACATATATTCTTTAATATTTTTATTTAGAAGACACTATAATTCTTCTAATTCTAATTTTCTCTAGAAATTTTCAATTCTTTATTTCCTCCTGCACTTATTTTCTCTAAATCTTAGAGACAGACATTAGTCTTCTAGTATTATTGTATTATGATCTATGTCTTCTTGTAAGTTTTTCTTTATGAATTTGATGCTGTTGCATTCGAAGGATATAAATTTATTTTAAATTAAAAAATTTTCCAAATACCATTTTTTCTTTGTTCTAAAAACAAAACTCTTATGATAAATAAGCAGTCAAGTGAAACAAATTTCCACATTGGTCATGTCCTTCACCCCCAAAAATTCTCAGTCAGAACTCTGAGTTCATCGCCTTCTAATTGGGAGGTAGGTAACATGCCTCATTAACAAGTGTCTAGAATTATGATTGGTCATTACTTTGATCAATTTCCCATTTCCTCTTTTTTATAAAGAGGAAGATGGTAAGAGAAGTGTGCTCATCACTGGTGTTCTAGATTTGATACAATCAGATTTTGCTCCTCTGTTCATTTTTTCTTTCCCTAGTCCTAAACTTGATCACAGGTTCTTATCATTTCATTCTTCCTTTGAAATTCCTTCCTATTCTACCCTCTTTGGACAGAAATTATTTTGTTTAGGACTAATCTTGCCCTTAACCTTCCCTTTCTCTCATTCTCTCTCCACTTTCTCTCCTGTTTCCCTGTTGAGTGAAATGTATACCTGTACCCAATTGTGCATATATTTACACTTCCCTTCTTTGATCAGTTTAGATGAAAGTGAAGTTCATGTCAACCACTCTCCCTTATCCTTCCCTTGTTTGTATGTTCTTCCTTGTGCACCCAAATTATGTGAGATGTCTCCTTTACCCCTTTACTCCAGTGTACATCTTTCCTTCCTTTTCTTTCTTAAGATAATCAAAACATTTAAAAAATACGCAGGCTTTGTCTTATTACACTCTCTCTGACCCTTGATGATAATAGGGTTCTTTAGGAACACATATTTTCTTCCCACATTAGAATGTAATTTTATTTAATTCCTATGAATGCTTGTTCATATTTACCTTTTTAATATTTTTCTTAATTCCTGTGTTTATATTCCAGTTTTTACATAGTTCTAATCTTTTCATCAGAAATGGTTGGAAGTCCTCTAATTTGCTAAAGGTTCATTTTTTCCCCTGTAGGATCATGCTCATCCCTCTGTAGGATCATATAAATTTTGCCAGTTATTCTTGGGTGCAAACCTATATCATTTGCTTTTCTGGAAATCACATTCCAAAATTGTCCATTTATTTTAGTGGTGGCTGCAAAATTGTGATTCTGATTCTAGCTTCTTGGAACTTCTTTCTTTCTAGCTGCTTGTAGTACTTTTTTTCTTTGTCCTGGAAACTCTGGATTTTGGCTCTTTTTTTGTTTTTTTAATTTAGTTTTTTATTTTGGCCTTTCTTTCAAGAGGCGACTGAATTTTTTCTATTTTCACTCTGCCCAGTGACTCTAAAAGATCTATGCAGTTTTAGTTCAATTTCTTGAAATTTGATATCTAGGCTTTTTTTTTGGGGGGGGGGTCTTGCCCTTTAGGTAGTCCAATTGTTCATAAATTATTTTTTTTTCAATTTTAATAAATTTATTTTTAGTTTCAACATTCACTTCCATAAGTTTTAAATTGTCCCCCTCCTTCCTCTTTACCCTCCCCAAGAAAGCATTCAATCTGATATAGGCTCTACATATACATCCTTATTAAACATGCTTTCACATTAGTCACATTGTATGAATGAGAAGGAATGAGAAGAACCATAAGAAAGAAAAAACAAAGCAAAAAAAAAAAAGAGCAAATAGTCTACTTCAATCTGCATTCAGACTCCATATTTCTTCCTCTGGACGTGGATGGCATTTTCCATCGAGTCTTTTGGAATTGTTTTAGGTCTTGCATTGCTGAGAAGAGCTAAGTCTATCAGTTATCACACACTGTGGCTATTACTGCGAAGAATTTTCTCCTGGTTCTTCTCACTTTACTCAGAACCAGTTCATATAAGTCTTTTCAGGTTTTTCTGAAATCCACCTATTGATCATTTCTTATAGTACAACAGTATTCCATTGCATTCACATACCATAACTTGTTCAGCCATTCTCCAATTAATGGGCAACCCCTCAATTTCCAGTTCTTGGCCATCACAAAAAGAGCTGCTATATTTTTGTACATGTGAGTCCTTTTCCCACTTTTATGATCTCTTTGGGATACAGCCCTAGAAGTGAAATTGCTGCATCAAAATTATTTTTTTAATCTGTTTTTCAGGTCAGTTGTTTTTGACATGAAATAATTTACCCTTTATTTGTTCAGCCTTTTGATTTTGTTTCAATGTCTTGCTGACTTATGGAGTCAAGAACTTCTGTTTGGTTCATTCTAATCTTCAAGGAATCTGTTGCTTGATAAAGATTTTATTATCTTTTGTGTGAATCTGCTAATTCTCTATCCAATTCTTTCATTCATAATTCTCATTTCTTTTCCAATTTCCTCCATGTAGGATTATACGCAGTTTTGCTACGAAAGTAATTCTTGGTTGCAAACCTATACTTTTTACCTTTCTGGAACATCATATTCCAAACTATCCACCCCTTTCAGTGGTGGCTGCCAAATCATGTGTGATCTAGGAAACACTCATGGTTTTTTCTAGCACCCATTTAACTTATAAATTCATCTTTGCCTCTTAAAAAACATACAAACAACAAAAACAACAATTAAAAAAAACCCAAATGCCTAATCTCTTGGTTTATTTCTTCCAGGCATTCCAGTTGAACTTGTGTCCAAGCTTTGTTTTTCTTTAAGGTTTTATTTATAGATGTTTTGGAGTCATTTTCTTCTATATTTGTATATTGATCATCCCTACCAACTATCATAGCTCTTTATGGTACAACTTGTTTTGGCTCATTCTGCCAACCTTACTTCCTGACTTTGGACTTTGCATTAAGGCCACATTTTCTTCACTTTTGGACATAATGGCTGGGCCTTGCTCATTCCTGTTTTGTGTCCTCTTGGGTCTTGATATTGCTTTCTGGGAGGACTGAGTGTTGTATTATTTCAGGATCTCAGGGATAGCTCAGGCCAAGGACTTATAAGTTTTCCCTTAATAGTGTAATCTAGGATAAAGTCTGTGCACTGCTCTCCTGATCTAAATAGTATAAATTTTTTATCTGAATTGGTCTGAGGGACACAACCATGGCAGCAACCCAGTTAAACTCTCCCAACATTCTCCTCCAAACAACTTAAAAATAACCCTTCCAAATAAAACTCTGCAGCAACAAAAGGTCAGGGTAACACATTTTTCCAGCCAAAGAAAACTTAGGTCAGCAGGAGAGGTCTGTGATACTAGAGTAGGAGGGTCCTGGTGGGCCTTTGAGGTGATAGTGACAGTAGCAGCTGCAGCTTCAGAAGCTCTGTCCAGAGACAATAAGGAGATTGGACAACTGTTCAGAAAGAGATTACAGGGGACTCTTCTGGCCCTGGGTGCAAGACTTGGTACTGTTTCCCAGCTCTACTGCTCTGGGTCACAGCTCCAAGATGAAAAGGAGTGCTTGTGTTCGATCATAAGGGAGCAGGGATAAGGTCACAGTTCCAAGGTAGTACTTGTGGCTATTGGGGAGCCGGGGCCCTTTCTAGATAAAGACCAGAGTATAAGTCAGGAGAACAGTGATCACACTTCTCCATGGATCACATCACCATGGGAACACTCAAAATTTGCAGAACCTCAGAACTAGTTTTGAAAACAGCAGCACAAAAAAGCCTGAAGTTTGGATGGTGCTTCCTCACCCACATGTGGGGCCCAACTTTAACATGAAGTTAAAATTTAAGAGATAAGCTGGAAAAATAAGCAAACAACAACAAGCAAAACAATTTTGACCATAAAAATCTACTATAGTGGCAAGGAAGACCAAAACACAAACTTAGAAGAAGTGAATGTGAAAAGAGCTACAAGAGAAGCCTCAAAGAAAACAGCAAATAAGCTCAACAAGAATTCCTAAAAAAAATAAAAGAAATGAGTGATAGAGAAATAAAATGAGAAAATAAATGAGAATGATGCAAGAAAATTATGAAAAAAGAATTAATAGCTTAATAAAGGAGGCACAAAAAATACTAACAGAAATAACACCTAAAAAGCAGAATAGGTCAAATGGAAAAGGAAGTACACAAGTTCACTAAGAAAAGTACTTCTTACAAAGCAGAATAAGCCAAATGGAAAAAAAGGTGCAAAAGTTCACTGAAGAAAATAATTCCTTAAACATTAGAACTGAACAAGTAGAAAATAATGACTATGAGATATGAAAAAAACAATAAATAAAACAAAGTCAAAAGAATGAAAAAATAAAAGAAAAAGTGAAATGTCTAAGTGGAAAAACAACTGATCTGAAAAATAAGTTGCAGAGATAATTTAAGAATTACTGGTCTACCTGAAGCTATGATCAGAAAAAGATCCTAGAAATCATGTTCCAAGAAATTAAGAGTGCCCTAATAGCTTAGATCCAGAGGGTAAAATAGAAATTGAAAGAAGCCATTGATCACCCCCTGAATGAGATCCCAAAATTAAAACTCTCAGGAATATTATAGCCAAATTACAGAGCTCCCAGATCAAGGAGAAAATATCACAAACAGTCAAAAACAATTCAAATATCATGGAGTCACAGTCAGGAATTAAAGGAGTGGAGGGTTTGGAAAATGATATACCAAAAAACAAAGAAGCTAGAATTACAAGAATAAACTATCCAGCCAAATTGGGTATAATCCTTCAGGGGAAAAAAAGGATATTTAATGAAATAGAGGACTTCCAAGCATTCCTGATAGAAAGATCCTGAGATGAATAGAAAATCTGGCATTCAAACACAAGATTCAATAGAAATAGAAACAGGTAAACACGAAAGAGAAATGAGAAGGAACCCAACAAGGTTAAACAGTTTACTACTTTCCTATATGGGAAGAGATATGTAACATCTCAGAATTTCACCATTATTAGGGAAATTAAAAAGAGTTTACACAGGCAGGGCATGAGTACGAGTTGATTTTGTTGGCATGACCTCAAAAAGTGTTATGAAAGAGGAATGCCTTGGGAAAAGGGAGAGGAAGAATAGGGAAAACTATCTCACCTAAAAGAATCACAGAAGGAAGAGCTTTTACAGTGGGGGCCTGGGGGAAGGATGGGAAGGAGATAAGAGAAGGAGAAGAGGTGACAACAGGGAAGATGGATTAAGGGAGGCAGTGGTCAGATAGAAAACAGATTTTTGAGGAGGGACAAAGTAAAAAAGATAAACAGAAGAAAATAGGATGGAGGGAAATACATAGTAATCTTAACTGTGAAAGTAAATGGAGTAAATTCACCCACAAAATAAAAGTGGAAAGCAGAACAGATTCGAAATCAGAATCCAACACTATGTTGCTTACAAGAGACACACCTGAAACAAACACAATAGAGTTAAAATAAGTGGCTGAAGCAAAATCTATCATTCTTCAGCTGGAGCAAAAAAATAAAAGGCAGTGATAACAATCATGATGTCAGAGCAATAGCAAAAACAGACCTAATTAAAAGAGGCAATTAGGGAAATTACATTTTGCTAAAAGATATCACAATGAACATAAAAAATTTTAAAGTAAGTTTCTCCAATAAAGGCCTTATTTCTCAGATATATACAGAACACAGTCATGTTTATAAAAATATGATTCATTTTCCTGTTGGTAAGAGTCCAGCATTATGAACAGGCAGTTTTCAGAAGAAATCAAAGCTATTTATAGTCATAAAGAAAATTATCTAAGTCACTATTAGAGAAATTTAAAGGTAAAAGGCCTATTATGTACAAACATATTTATAGCAGTTCTTTTTGTGTTTGCAAAGAATTGGAAATCAAGGGAATATCCATCAATTAAGAAATGGCTGAACAACTTGTGGCATGATTGTTATAGAATAATACTATTATGCTATAAAAGATGAGGGGTTATAGTGTCAGAAAAACTTGCGAAGACCTATATAAATTGATATGAAATGAGAAGCAGGACAAGATTATACAAAGCAACATAATTGTACATGATATTTTCATGTTTAAATGTGAAAGACTTACTCTGATCAGTACAGCAATCCAAGACAATCCTGAAGTACTCATGATGAAAAATGCTATCTACTGCCAAGGAGAACTGATGACCTCTGAGTGTAAATTGAAGTTTAATTTTCTCACTTTATTTTTCTTGCTTTTCACATAATATGGAAATGTTATGCATGATTTCACATTATAATTGATATCATATTGCTTGCCTTCTCAGTGGGCAGGAAGGAAAGAATGTGGAACTCAAAATAAAAGTTAAAATTAATTACAAAGTAAAATTTAAAAAGTGTGTTGGTTTAGAGTCTTGAGTTTTTAAAATTTCTCTGAAAGATGCTGGCATTGGCTAGTTTTATTTGACTCGTAGTCAGTTCTTTTCCATTTTGCATGAAATGCCCACCCCCTCATTCCTCCAGTCAGACTTCTAAATTTCTATAATTAACTCTAACCTAGCTAGGAAGAGTACATTAATATAGGAAGATCTCTTCTTTGTGCACAAACAGAGAAACTCTTTGAGGCATGTTATCTCTTCAGAAGTTGCCAAGCTCTGGTGCTGGTGGTCTGGCTTGTGCCACAAGAAACGGTGCAGTGGATAGAGCATTGGGAAATAGGAAGACCAGAATTTAAATTCAGCTTCTGACACTTATTAGCTGTGTGACCCTGGGCAAGTCACTTGACCTTTTTCTGCCTCAGTTTTCCTCATCTATACAACAGGGTTAACAGCAAGACCTACCTTACATGTTTGCTGAAAATCAAATGGGATCACAATTGTAAAGCACTTAATACAGTGCTTGGCACATAGCAGGCATTTAATACTTCTTCCCTTCCCTTAGAGCAGGGGTTCCCAAACTTATTTGGCCTACCACCCCCTTCTAAAAAATTACTCAGTGCCCCCTTGGAAATCTTTCTTTAACCTGTTAGCCCTTTTTTGAAATTTGCATAATTTCAAAAAATGAAATATTTTAAATGATGCATCTTAAATTTAATAATTTATTATAAATTTATGGGGTTTTCCTACATTGAAATTTTGATGATGCAATACTGCATCATGTAACCATAAAGTATCATATTGTAAACAAGTCATTACATACACATATTCCTGCTGATGCATGCTGGATTTCCTGCCAACACTTGCTTGTTAAGACCTGTTGGCAGACTTGACCACTGAGAGGTTATAGCCTGCATTTTGTGTGTTTATTTGGAAAATAATGTAATCACTACAACTTTAACTCTTCTATACAACACATGAAATACATAGTTTTTCAAAATTTTCTTAACTTTTTTCCATCACTCCCTTATTTTTATTCAATTTCCCCCAATTATTCCAGAAGCTATTACTATCCCTCCCTGACCCTGATCATTCCAGTGACCCCCCAGGGGGCAGGGGGGCAATATTGCACTCTTTGGGAACCTCTGCTACAGCATCTTGATTTGTACATGTGATCTGTGTTGAGGACACATTCGAGACATCCAGAACTAACTGACTGAGGCAGAGTGAGATGTGACCCTAATTGTAATTAATCAAATGCCCTTTGGGGTCATGCCACAGTCCTCCAGCAGGCTAAGGACCACATTCGGCAAGGGGGGGGGGGCGGGAAACTGCTAACAAGTCTGGCTATCATGTCTTCTTAGGAACATCAAGGGTTTTTGTATTTCTTTTTTTCTGATTAGAATACCACTATTCTTCCACCATCCTTGTGGTTACCCACCTCTGTGACATCAACTGCTTTTATTCACCTCACACATCCAAACAATTGCGAAATCTTGTCATTTCTAGTTTCACAACTCTGTCCTTTTCTCTTGAGTGTGTTTCACTCTGCAGGAAACCTCTGTCCTGAGGACATTGTGCCCACTGGCTCTCTTAAACTGCTCCTCAAAAGGCCTTTTTCTGAACTTAAAGAGTTCAACCCCAAATCAAGTGTCTCCCTTTCTTCCCTCTACCCCTGTCCCCATCCCAACTAACCATTTTCTAGGCCCTTTCAGGGGCTGTGATACGATGAAAATGGAAAAATAAAAGCTACAACACCGGATCCTTGCCTATATAAATGTATGGGTGTAAATATCACAAATAAACATAATTGGAGAGACAATTTTAAAGACAAAACAAAGGCTTTGGTGGGTATGTTCCTTTCCTGTTTGTGATGCGAGGTCACATCAGGTCACTCACAATCACACTAGTTGAATTAATATTTTTAAAAATCATGAGCAATAGAATACAAGATAACCAATTATTCTTTGGAAATACTACTGCCTTTGTCTAAAACTAAATCTGCCAATTTCTTTATATGCTTTAAAATTCTTAAATTTTTTTTTTAAATTAATAAGTATTTTCCTCCCTCCCATTAAAAACAAACAAATCCCTTTTAACAAATACATACAACTCATTCTTCCATTTTGGTACACTTTCCTTTTGTCTTCTGGTTTCATTTATGAGATTCATACAAAGCAGTTTCCTTCACTAGTATGCCCTCTCATTGGTCACTGTGATGGCGTTCAGATTCTGGAAACTTCCTTGAACTCCCCCTGAATCTTCCTACTTAAAGAACACTTCCCACTGGCCTTTCATACTCAGATCCGTTGCCCTTGGCCTAGCCTGGCCTTCCACTGTCTGTTACCTCGTGATTGCCCTGCCTACATCTCACCCAAGCCCTGCCTTGTCTGATACCTCCCAATTGCTTCCAGCTGTTTTCCACCCTGGATAACATCACTAGTTACACCAATCCCATCAAGATCCTCCTTAGACCCTCCTCTCAGACCACTGGACCACCTCTAGATCTTTCCTACGGACTTTCTATACATAAATTCCATCTTGTCTCCATGAAGTCACTCAGATTCATTTCAGCTCAGACTCTATCTGGCCCGCTTGTGAATTCAAGAATTATAAATGCTTAGGTTCCTTAAAAGTCAACCCAATATGGCGAATCTTTATCAAACGTTGTTCTTCTTTGGCTTTAAGATGGCTTGAGTCGAATTCATTTGAGCAGGACTCGGTGTGTTGGTATTCTGGGGTACAGCACCCCTCAGACCTCAACAACTGGACAGGATATTAACAGAATTTCAAATGCAAAATAACTGAAGATCTAAAACTTGTGATTCTTAGCATCCTTTTCTATTTTGTCACCAATATGGTGGCATGGATTGAAGGCTTAATTTTAGATTTTTGTGTTTCATGGGTTAACAATCAAATTCATCACCATACATCCAGTCCATTGGTGATAAACTGTTCTGTATCTATCCAGGTTGTCCTTTGAAAGCAGAGTGTTTGCCTTAGATTACTTAAAACCCCCTCAAGCACTGTAGCACCTGCTAAAGCTTGCACCCAAGCTCATCCCTACAATATGATGAAGGCAGTGAAAAAGGCTTTGTAGAGGAATTGGGTATGTTTTTGTAATGAACTTGGTAAACTCTCTCAACATAACAAATAAATGTTACTGTTAAAGACATTTCAAAGTCTGAATGTAACGGAAAAGCAGCAAATAAGCACTGCTAAATCAGCCATATGTAATGAGAGTCCAAGATATTAGATAAACCCACACAAAATTATTTCTCAATCAACACTACTCAAATTGTGTCACTCAGTGTAAGAACACTCAATAGTAGTTACATGGTGTAATACTGTTTTTACTTGTTCCTAGTAGAAGTGGATACTATTATGAATAACTCACAGGATGTTATGCCCACTAAAAACTCAAGTGTATATAAGGGCATTTTGTTTGCCCCTCCATGCCTTGAATACTCTCCCTCCTCATCTCTGCCTACTGCCTTCCCTGGTTTCCATTAAGTCTCAACTAAAATTCCATCTACAGGAAGCCATTCCAAACCCTTCTTAATTCTATTGCCTCTCTCCCTTGATTATTTCCTATTTATCCTGTATATACCTTGTTTACACTTGTTTGCTTGTTGTCTCCCACATTAGACTGAGCATGAGTGACACAAGTTTTGCTTTTTCTTTCCCTAGCACTTAACACATACCTGGCACATAAGAGGTGCTTAATGAATGTAAATGTTTAATGACTAATATTCTTTAATTCAGTGTAACTGATGAAAAATAAGTGGCATTAAAAACTCCAAGGCAGAATCCAGACTACTTTCTGAGGTAAAACTTATTGGGCCTTAGTAAAAAGTTGTGATCAGTAAATTAAAGGAGTGAATATTTTTGAAACTAATTTTATGCAAGTATTATCACCAGTAAATTATTCTATAATTTTTTTGGGGGGGGGAGGAAAAGAGAAAACAAAGTAGCTGGGTGGGAAGACAACACTGAATACTTAGTTGAAAGTACCAGGGAAGAAAATAGTTATCAGTCCCAAAACTAGCAACAGGAAAGATCTGCATCTATTTGTAAGATAATATAGGAAGTGTCCACAGCTGGATTACGTTTCATTTCACAGTGTACATCTGTAAAGGCAAGTAAAACTGGATCTTTTGCTGTTTTTATTTTAGTATAATCAAGAAGTATAGTGCCTCTATTGGAATGTGACTGAGGAGGAGGACCTTCCCCATTTGTTGATGGGCTGGCCCATGGCAGGAAGCTTGATTAGGGAAACTGTTTTGTAGGAGGGTCCCAAGTACCTTTTGTTTTTTTCTATTGAGGAATTGGATCAGAGGGTTATGCCCTCTGGCTCTAAAAAGTATATAAATACTCTGAGGGTGAATCTTACATACTAAAAGTGCTTGGCTTGAAGAGGGCTCTGGGAAGGCCCTGAAGAGAGGCCTCCCCTCCCCACCCCCAGCTTTGAGAAACCCAGATGTGCCTTCTCTGGTAAAGATGTGTGTATGTTAATTGTCAGACATTTTGCAAGCATGTCTGTTGACTTTTAATTTCTCTGTATTTTCTTTGAAATTCAGGTGCTGACTCCACTGAAATAGGTGAATGATAAATGTGCTTGGTTAAAGGATACATAGACTTGATTAAAGTGACTGCTAACCCCTCAAAAGTTGCCTTCCCTTTTATGAATACAGATCTAAGAACCTGTGATAGCAGAACCCCCTGTGCATTTTGGGATGCTTACTGATAGAATATCTATTCATCATATAATAGTTATCTTCTAGTTTCAACTGACTGTCATTGTCTAAAGCTTAACTGTCATTCTGCTGAAATTTAAATACTTTGGTTTCACACCAAAAAATGAGTCACTACTTATGACTAATAAAATGTGATCACACTTGAAATGCATTTGCATTTGTATTCATTTCAAAACAATCTTCTAATTAAAATTACACCTGTAAACCAAAAGAATTTTAAGCCAAAGGAATGTTATTTTTAAGAGGCACAAATGACAAAATGTCAAATATGATATATTTTTTCATTAGAGACGAATATTATTTTTCATTAATTTTAAGGTATCATAGCAATACAGGACAAATAACTTGTCTTGATTATTTGTTTATTTGAAATACATTATCAATCTCCTATATTCATTAATAACTTACCTCTTTGGTACTAAATTGAAATGTAGCACAGATATGTGAACAGGGCACATTCACAATTAGTCTAATAAAAATTATTTATTGAGCACCTATTATGTGCAAGGCACCATTTTCAGAGAGCAACGTGTCAAGAAAGAAAACCATGGACTGCAGAAAAAGGAATCCATGGTATTATTTTTAGGCTACTACTCTCCTACCTTGTCATTTATCCAATGGATAAATTTCTCAAAATCTGCCCCAAGTAAAAACAGTAAAAATTGCTCATGTATCAACAGTATTTCTAGAAAGTAAAAGAACATCTATAAAATATGCCAAGATCTTCTGTTAAATACATACAATTTCTTTTAAAAACCTCAATCTATACTTAGCATAAAATTAAGTGACTGATAAAGGAAAGTTAGTCACTACTTTTCAAGTCTCCATATTTGCCACTTAGTCTTAAAAGTAAAAATTTACGAATATTTCAAAATCTTTACTAGTACTTAATGAAAATCATGTTTTAAAGCTACACAACTTCTTTCCTTATACTCAAGTGACCCAAGAACATCTTCTAGATATATTGAATTTAACCAAACAAGGTAGAGTTGCATTTAATTTCATCTTCAACACCCAAATGTATGGGACTTGCAAATGTTTTTATCAAACAGATAATCTCTTAAGTCAAGAGCTGTCAAACCATTTTTTATAAACCATCTTTCAGCTGAAAAAACAGAGTACTTACATAACACTTGAATAGGACTGAAATTAGACTTTCAAACAATTCAGTAATTTTCCAAATCTGATCCACCTGCTGATCTTCACCAGACTTAGTTTAAAATATACATTTATGGCCTTCAATAAGCCAGGCATTGAGGTTTGCATGAGGTGGTTTTTTTGTTTTTTTAAGTTGATATACTATATAGAATTTCCTTTTCAAGGATATGATCAATCAATTGCTAGTTTCAACTGCCTCCCTCCTCTATGATAATCTGGCTATGTGGTTGATGAGTTCAATGAATCATTTTGCTTCCTTCTCTTTGAGATCTATTAAACTATCTCAAACTAATTGACTTTTATTAATATGCTTTTTTGTAATTTAAGCAATGCGTTAGCCAAACCTCATCTCTTTTCTGTATAGCACACACAAAGCCAGTGGTTAAATTTTCCCCCAAATTTCCCCCCGTGTCAACTTTTGTTAAATATATGAATGTGTTATGACTTTAGATTACATATTTCTGGTTTCAAGAGTCATAGCTGGATGATCAAGTTCACATGAACAAGACTTCAATATCTGATGACTTTACCTGCATTAGCACTGGCTTCTAATATCATGGTCTTACATAATTCCTGGTCAGTCAAAATGCTGATACATGAAAAGTGGTTTACTTTTTTCTTTATAAAACAGCTGGAGATTAAAAAGTTAAAACAAACTAGAAATAAACAGGACAAAGCTCCAATATTTTTTAAACCAGGTTTAAGTTTGTTTTTTTTTTTAAAATTCAAATTGACCCAAACAAAACTTACATTACAAAGGAAGAACAAAATACATTATGATATAACACACAAGGAGTTACATGGAAGCTAAATTTGTGGGCAAATTGGAAGTTGTTCTTATCCCAATCACATTTTGGGCTAGTGAGCAACTCTGCAGAAAAGTTAGGATTTCAATTTCCTCATGGTCCACTCTTGTAATCAAACTACACATTCTCTTCTCTTTCAGGGTGTGTATGAGAAATGAATCATGCTCCTTTTTGTCCAGATGTGCACTTCTGCTACTGCCAACTCTAGCCAGAACACTAAATTCTTTAGCTGAAGTGCTGTTCCAAGCATGAGTGATAATGAATTAAAAACCAAAACAGTCAAAAGCCTTTCAAACTAACGAGTATGGACTATAACGTAGTAAATAGTTTAGAAATATGGGAATTAAATAATCTAAAAAACACTCTTACTCTGCTGTACATTTATAAACATAAATATTTACAAAACACTCTGCTTAGTTTTAAAGGATGAGGTTTGCAGTTCATTAATGATCATAATCTTTTACTCGCCTGCGTCTTTGGTGTATTTGCCAAATATATTTTTTAAAGGTTTAGTAATAAGTTAAATAAAGTAGTTTAAAAGAAAACTATGAGGATCAATAAAAATTGTAATATGGTCTCAACTTTTTGTAGTCAAGATTTTCTGGTATAATCAAATCAGTCTGTTTTCTAAAAACCCTTGTTCCTCTATCCAAATTGTGACAACAGAATGGCTCCATGTAAATCAAATTCAAATACAGACTAGCATTTTAATCAATAAATTTGATATTGTTAAATGTGATATGATTGGGATTTTATTAACTATAGCAAAATAAAGTGTTTTTTTAAGTTACCAGAATAATCAAATTTCAAACAATAAATAATGGAATTATACAATTCTTCATTAAATAGAAATTTCATTTTCAGGAAGATCTCCCATAATTTTTCTGAAGTCACAGCAGCAACACAGAACAAAGAATTTACCTTAATCTGATTTGTTTATCTGGAACTCCCTGACTAAAACTCAGTGGCTAAATCAGCTTAGAAAATACTGATGTATCTTAAATGAAAATGGGGAAAAAAAGTTTTAAACTAAATAAATTAACAATTATGGGGAAAAAGATAACGAAATTACTGTTCTGGAAGGCCAAGAAATTAAAGAGTGCAAGGCTCCCATGCCATCCTACCCTCAGTTAATCATACCTAGGTGCTGCAATTTCCTCAGTTTATAGGACTAGATACTGTGACATACACAGAGAGGAACCAAGTGGACTCAGACAATGCAAGTGTCCCTATTTGACCCTTATTAATCCCTGACCTAGGAATCACCTAATGGAATGAGAAGGCAGATAATTTCAGACTCCCCTTTTATGCAATATGTGACCTCTTTTTGGAGACCATTTTTGGGAGGCATATACAACTTTTTCAGTATGGAAAGCACAGACCAACTCAAATCCCACTATACCCAAGTGATAGTAACTCTTCGGTCATTACGGAATTAGATCACTTTTTAACTGTTGTCCTGAAATTGGAAAGCTTTATGAATCATATTATCAATTTCTTCTTTCTATGTCTCCATTCTTGAAAACCTGCTCACTGCCTAGGCACAATAAGATAATTCTCACTGCCATTGGATATTGTGCATTCACACTAACATTAAGCTTTGTGCTTAAACTACTACTTCTGGCTCTAGAGCGATAAAGCCAAAGTGGAGGCCTAATTCTGAATTTAGCTACATTTTTCAGTTAAACCATTTCCCTCACATTTTCTGATCTGAAACTAGCAATACAGAAAATAATAACTGCTTCAGCACCTAAGTTTCTGATAACAAACTCATTACCAATACCTAAAACTGTGAAAAGTCTACAAAAACATTAAGAACAATGACATTCTGAAGCTAATACGATGCCAAAGCATGTGCAGAAAACATTTCCAAGGGCATCATCTCAGATCTTTATGGGTCCCAGAAATCCTGTCCATTGTTAAGACACTTAATCATGTCTTATCATGTTTACAGTGCAAGTATGTGCCCGGTCAACTCAGAAAATAAAACCATTCAGTATAACAATTGTCAAAATATAGGGGAAATTTTGTTACTGTGTTATAAATTATTTGGATTTACTAAATATGTACCCCAAAGACATTTTATTATAATTTAATTGGAAAAAAAAACTTGAAACCATACCAAACGATTTAACTGTATTAAAGCAAAATGTTTTATCAAATTCTGGACTATATTTTTAAGAAGACCTACCAACATGAGTGTGAAATCTATGGCTGGAGTGAAATAAAAGTATGTATCCAGGAAAGATGTTAAAACCAAAACTTCAATCAATGTATTATGGTATGGCAATACTAAATTAAAGTGGCAGTCAGTTCCTACTTTCATGGACATATCTAAGCTGGCTATGGAATGATGAACGTTAAATAAAACAATGTAAAAAATACACCAGAAAAGTTATTGCACCGGAGGCACTGTTTTAGAAACAGAATAGATTAGCTTTATAAAGTTATTTTCTTTCCCATTAACTTTTTTAAAGAACATATTCAACTAGAGACAAAGAGAAAGTAAGACAATGTCTCTGTGTAGTGTACTACTGTTATTAAAAAACAAAGTTAAAAACATGAGCACACTAACAGAAAAGCCGAGGTACTAGATTTATGATATCTTAGCTATAGCAATTAGGAAAAGAACTGTATAAAACAGCCAATTTGTATTCATTAAAATGAAATGGGGTGACTGAATTTATTTTAAAATTTCTTATGGCATTTTCCAGCATATCCCTGGACCCCCCCTGGATAAAACTATACCTTCAAACCTCACTCAGCTTAGTAACAACTTCTCAGCTGGTTTACAATACCATGCGTGCCAATGGAAACCATAAACATTCTGAAAAGGGTAGATTCTCCATTCCAAACCTGCACGCTTCATTAAAAAAAAAAACCCAACATCAATAACAACAAACAACAATTTTCTAAATGCAATATTGTATAGAAAGCTTGGACCTTTTAAACCTGGACCAAGAAACCAAAATTAAGACCTTCTAGCATGTGGTATAAAAAAAAACAACCCTCCCCTACAGTGAAAAACAAACAAAAAACTTGAAAGTGTATACCTGCCTTCTGACTTCACAGCAAATCAGAAATTGCATAGGATATACTTTGTGCAAGGCAAACAAGCCTTTTAAGTATCTGGTATATATCTCCTAATCTTGCTCATGATGTCCCATTGATATCAGATATCATCAAATTTGTGTTTTAAGTAGTCTTTCATGACCTTGGCAATTGGGAGTTCATCAAGTAGTTTTAGGTTTTGAAGGCCTATACATTGGCGAATTTTAATTCGGCACAGGTCCTGCAAGTTTCTGGGTTGCCCTAAAAAGAAAATTAGAAAAAAAAGTTATAAAGCTAAAATTGCAAGATTTAAGGTGGCATTTTTGGTTTATTTAGTGAGGAACCATGCTTCTAATGACTTTTATAGAATCTATTTTTCTATTATCGATCAACTAACCATACAGAGGCAAAAGCATAACTGCCTAGTAATGACCTAAACATCTTATATATTTTTTATATGTTTTTTTCCATTTTCAAATCCCCCCCTCAAAAACCTCTCTCTCTCTCTCACACACACACACACACACACACACACACACACACACACACACACACATATACACACATACATACACACACACAAAATAGAGACACAAACAGCAATAAATATTTTCTACTGTTGTTCCTAGAATTTCAGTGCTGGGGTTGTGCTGCTTTAACTAGTGAAATGGATTCATCATATCTACATAGCTCCAAAACTCCCAACCATGCTTCAACCTGGTTGTCCTCTGACCATACCACCACGTGTTATAACCAGCAGCAACCTTCCTCCCAGCACCCATGCTTTTCAATTTGGGCTCAGAGAATGGTAACCAAATCAACACTATCACTGTTTCTGGAAAGGGTGAGTAAACTCCTTACTCCACTTACCATGTCTGTAGCTTCCTTCCTTAGCTGCCACTTTCTAATATATGCTTAGTCCCACCCCCCCATTAAAATGTAATCAGATTTTGGTATTCTCAGTGCTGAGCTTAGTGCCTGGAAAATGCTTAATTATGGTATTCTTCATCAATCATTTTCAGCAACTTTTTAAGCGGAACACAGAAAAGGTTTTTTGTAAAGTAATATAACCTCCATACTGGCAAAAAAAAAAAAAAAAAGCTTCCTTATAAAGGAACGGAGATACTTCATAGACTTCTTGGCCATTTTATTATTTAAGTGATCTTATTGTCTGATAAGATGCTTTCAGTGATTTTAAAATGATGCTAGTTTAGATGAAACATTTGTTTACAGTGTAAATCTAAAATGCAGTTCACAAAAGTGAACAAACAATCTCTTTAGAGAAAAGTCTTTGTCTTTTAACTAATTTATGTAAAACTGGATCTTTATAATCCTATCAGGGTAATGATCAATCGGTCTCTGAAAAGGCTCTGCCACTCTTGCTGTTATTTTGATTAAAAATGTGTCAATATAATATGACATGATGTGATCAAGTATAAGTGTGTGCGTGTATACACATACATATATACACACACAAACATGTGTATGTGTGTACAGGTGTGTCTGAGTAGGCACATGTACCTACAATAATAAGTCATGGCAAGGGCTTGATATAGAAATTAATAAGGGGTAAATCTGTTAACAATGCTGTGTGTGTATATAGGTGTGTATGTGTGTGTCTCTGTAAAAATTAGTTAAGGCAGCCCTCAACTTATGCATGCTCAGCTCACATATAAGTGGCAACCCAAGCACTGCTGATCTAGTTAAGACAGAGGAACTACAAGACCTTTCCCCACTTTCACACGTACCAATATTTCCACCTCAACAATACAGAACCCATCGTTACCTGGGCTCCTGACCTACCCCTGGTGCTAATTCAAGGCTGAGTCTGGGGCAGAAAGGAAAAAATGCCCTGTTATTACTATCAGCTCTCCTTAACAGTGATATTTATTTAGCCCAAACACTTGGTTTTGTAAAATAATAATCCCTCCCTCACTCCAAATCTTAGCGGCCAAACCAGCTGTATGGCCACAAGAACTATACAAACGCCATACAGCTATCTCCAATTATCATTACATATCACATTTATTAGGGGAATAATCTATCACTGTCATTTTCAATAAATGCTTACATAAATTTTTCCTTATCCAGCTAAAATGATTCTTAAAATCTTCAAGGTTTACTGCTATATACAGATTATCTGCAATACCTGAAATAAATTGCAAACAGTAATAGAGTAGAAATTAATTCACAAAAGGGAGGATTAAATACTCCCATTTTTTTAAAAAAATGCAGTTTTAGAATCTTTCCTCTCACAGCATGAACCATCTCATTAGATAGATGAGCAAAGGCTATAATCAAGATTAGTTTATAGAAACCACTACAATAATATATTCAAAGAAGAAAACGTAAGCCAGCAAAAAGCATGATATATTGCTGCATGTTCTGGTGTAATTATGTTCCAGTTGATCTCTACAAACTTCTTTCTTAGCCCTCTCTATAAAAATGCAACTTCTAGGACTAAGTCTCAATGGTAGGGTGATTTTGTTTGCTCTTTGGTTTCTTTCCCCCTTAGAAATTGAGTTAAGTTCTTTCTAATTTTTCTGAATCACTTTCGTTTAAATTTCAGAACACTTAATGAAGTGCTGGGGTTTTTGTTTGTTTGTTTGTTTGTTTTGGGGGTTTTATAGCCACTTGTGCAAAAAAAAAATACCTTAAACTTCCTTTAAATTAAAGGTCCAAACCTGAAGAAATGAAATTACTTCAGGTATTCAGACAACTGTAAGGGTAATTTGAGCATCTTTAATCATCAAGATACCTTTACAGAACAAAATCCTTCCCAGGTAAAATGATTCTTGGAATGTGTAGTGTCTATTTATATACTATATAGCATTAACAGTAACAGTTTGCATTTTTATAAATCTCTGAGATTTAAAAGTGTCTTAAATTAGGGCATTCCATATTTCCCTCCTTTATTTTTTTTATAGGTAGAGATGAGGAAACAGACAAAAGTTTATACGATGTACAAAGTCACAGGCATGTAAGAATAAAAACTCTGAATGCCTTGCCTCTGCGCTGAAATCATTTGGCAAAATAATTTCCCTTTTTTATTCAATGTAGCTTAAACAATTTCCTCAAGCACTAATACAAAAGAACCACTTATATTCACAAGATTGTAAGCCTCACAGGACTATAGATTTAGAGCTGGAAGGTACCTTGAAGATGATCTAGTCCAGCTCTTTGATTTGCCAAAACACCAGAAAATGTATAAACAAAATACATGCTTTGCAAAAACCCTCTTTTCTCATGTTTTTAACGAAGGAAAATCATCTACTGTACTAACTTCCAATAATTTAAGACAGTGGTATCTAACTCATATAGAAATGAATTCTTTGGGGAGCATAGTGACTTAGAAAAGCATAAATTAACATTATTTATGTTGTATCGTATTTTTATTTTGTTAAACACTGCCCACTTATCTGGTTCTGCTACACTGGGGAATTTGACCTCCGAATTTGACCCCTCTACTCCAGGACATAAACTACTACAAGTTTGTGTTAACATTTAAAGATATTTTCACATCTTCCATCTCGTAAGAACTCTGTGGGGTCAGATTAGGGTGGTTTTACTCTCATCTGAAGATGAAGAAACTAAGGTTCAGAGATGAAAGGATTTCCCTAAGGCCCCAGAGCTAATTAATAGTTTAACATCAGAATTATGGATATTACTAAATAGAATTAGGCAGGGATGTGAGTAAAAACATATACAAGAAAATTACTGAAGAAAAACTGGCAACAGTTCATTCAATCAGCACATGTCTGAATGAATGGAGGCTTAAAATGCTATACCAACACGCACACTTCAGAAACTCCTGTATCTGAGTGTATTTGACTGCAATATTATTTAAAGATATAAAAAGATTAATCATTGAATATACTGAAATTTACTAAGAAAATGCCAGGAGTTCCAGGAAACACTGTTCACCAGTAACAAGGCACATTTATTAAGCACATAGTAGGTATTCAATAAATGCTTGTTGAATGAATTTACTACATAGAATATGTAATTTTTTTTGACCCAGAGCTGTGGTAAGTAAAAAATGAGATAACTTACATAAAGGGCTTTACAAATCTTAAAGTGATTTGTAAATGCTAGCTCTTATTATTACATCATCATTTACAAGTGTTCAAATACAGAGGAGTGGGACTTGGGGGCAGGGGAGAGTAAATGAAGTAAAAAGAGTAAATGAAAGTAAGGAAAGGGAAAAGCACAGATAGAACTAGGTGTAAGGCTCGTCTGGCATCCTAGAATTTCATTCTTATTCTAGTTTGTAAGATCTCAAATGTCTAAGACTTTAGGGTCAGAAATGAGCATGAAGAATGATTGCAAAAAGTGCAATTTAAGGATCACATCAATTACTGGATATACACAGAAACTGCAAGGGTAATCACACTGAAGAATTTAAATATATTCTATAACAATTCAAATGGTTTTTTTAGTATTTTGATTTTGTAAGAAAACTATCATAGTGGGTGGGTATGAAATAGAAGTAAATCAGCTCTTACAGGTCCATTAAAAACCATGACCTATTACCATAATTTCTGGAATTAGAAATTCAAGTCCATCCACTTTTGATATCCAAATTTCAGTATTTATAATTGTTAAAGTTCTTAATTTGGATGAGAAACAATGTCAAAAATATAGAAAGAGGCAAAACATCTATGCTATATATAACATTTAAAAAAATGAACCAAGAAAGATTATGAAATTTTTGTAATATGAATATAAAAATAAAACTCTGAACACTTTTCAAAGTTACTTCATACAATCTCACTATTGTTAGTTCAAGGACCCTCACTGCAGCACAACATCTGGAATAGCCTTCCTGTACCTCTTTGCTTTATCTCACCATCTCATTTTAAAATCCTACCACAAACATATGTTTTCTCCCTTGCCTGTGACTTGGAATTCCCTTTTCATTCTGCTATTTTAAAAGTCTATAATTTCACAGTAACTTAAAACAGTAAAACATCAGAGATAGTATGAAGCAAGTTAAACAAAATCATAACTATGGACAACGAGAGCTTTTATTGCTCTTTTCTATTCATTGGGGAATGCGGTGAAAAATCACTGGTTATCTAAAATCAAAGCCTAACTTCAATTTAATTAATCTGTAATCAGAACACAATGTTGGCCATAAGGAGACCTCTGTCTATAAATCACATTTTCCACAGGCAAATTATTAGTCTTATATTTTCAAGTTGCACTGAATGACAAACAAATCCCAATAATGTGATATATTAAGAATGAAGTCTTTGAGCAAGTATATAAAGTCACACAAAAGAATAAAAAGATTTAAGGGGAAAGCATTTTTTCAAGCTAAAAAATTCTAAAATCTCACGCAATTTGACCTATGATTCTACATTTCATTTCTTCTCAAAGTGATTTTTAAGACCTGACTGAAAAAAATCTAATGGGGGAATGTGCCTTGAATATATCTGGAGTTGCCTTTAATTTGCACAGTAAATCAAGAATCCAACAGATGATCTTTCCCCAAACAGTTCCTGTGTAATGTTGCTTTGACAAATCCCTCGGGTTCTTTTAGCTGATCTATCAAGGAAGAATACTCAAAGGAATGCATGAGTTAATACATTTAAAAGCACTTGGTGTCATGGAGTTTTTGTGCCGTCTTCTAGTCCACATACCTGGCATTTTACTGTACTCGACAGTACACATCACAGACTAAGTTTCACTATCTTGAGGCTAAAAAAAGGAGTGTGGTGATTTTTACTGTTACTTTATGTTTGGTAAAAGGGGAGCCTGAAACGATTACGCTTCCTCAGTTTAAAAGAAGAGATAGCTGTAATTAAAACAAACAAGTTTAGAGTCACTGCTATCATTGTGAAGTAGTATTTTTAAGCACCTACGAATGATATTACACTGGGGGCTTTTCAGAACAAACTAGACAGATAGTAGTTTCGAATAGATAAGTTTGCAAAGAAAATATCCTATGACTTGTAACCCATTGAGGGTTTCTGGGACTTTAACAAGTCCTACCAAATAACTGCCAACTTCAATTAATAACTTTTCTTCTAGGAAAAACATTAGCATCAATCATTCATTCATAAGAGAAAAATAAAAGATAGAGTATTATTTATCTTTCATAAATTACAAAAAAATCACAGGAAAATACTACATAAATTAAGGTTCATTAAGATGTTAAGAATTAAGGCAACCAATCGGCACATAATGCCCATTTGCAGCATGTTGATTATAGTCTGGCTGTACACAGTATTCAGATAAACAACAAATAACTATTTTCAGTACATTAAATAATAGAACAACAAAATTAGGAGAAAAAGAAAGAAACAAACAAATTTTAGATCTGGCAAACAGGAGTCTCTTAATAAATGGTTGGCAAAGGGACATACTTTGAAGCTTGACAGATACAAGGAAAATGAAAGTGCTACTTTCCATAGCAGGCCATAAATTTAAGGGCTTAGGACCACCAGAAGCCAATAATGGCAGGAAACATAAATGGAGTCACAGGATATCTGAGGTGAAAGAGAATATCTAATCTTACCTAGAAAACAGATCTAGTGAGGTAAAGTGAGTTGCCTAAATTCACACACCAAGATAGTATAAAGGCAAAAACTGAAAACCTGGTCTGAAGGCAGAGCTCATTGTTCTTTCCAATTCATCACACTACCTTTAGTTTAAATTTATGAATGAATGTAATAAACAAAGAGCTCCAGAAAAAAGATGAGATATTTAAAGCTAATGTCAATGAGGACACCTACCTAGGCTTCCACAAAAAATCTCTGGGGGTTACCATAGGTAACCTGATAGACCATGAGTTGTCCAGTATGGTCATATCTGTGTTTTTCACATTTATAAAATGAAATCAAGAGGGTGCTTTGCTAAAGACAACTATTTTTGCAACATCAAAAGAAAACTTATCTCAAAGACAGGATGTTGGATAACTGAGATTTCACTATAACATTTTTTACTTCAATATGCTATAATCATATTTTTTCTTTTCCATATTTATCAAGAGACTCATAGGGACGGAAACTAAACCTGGGATTTCACTGGAATAAGAAACTAGCAATTGAGGAAACTTTCTCTTCCACTGCAGAGGTCAGCATCTCCTCTGCAACTTAAAATCTTAAGAGAATTGTCTACAGCACTGAGAGATTAAATGATTTTCCCCAGGTTAAAAAGCCAGTTGTGTGTCTTCTTGGCTGGCTCTCTATCCAATTACACCCCACTGCTTCTCAAGAAGTGATTAACAGACATTCAACTATTAAAGGCAAAGTCATAGAATTGTAAAGCAAGAAGAGAAGAGACCTTTGTCCAAGTCCCTGATTTTATAGTTGGGGAAACTGAGACCCATTTATTGAGAAATAAGTCTCACGTAAGAAAAAAGTTCTCATATACTCCAAAATCTTTATAGTAGTACTTTTTGACATAGCAAAGTCACCAACTGGAGACTGACTGATTCATGAATGCAGTGGAATATTATTGTGCCATAAGAAAGGACAAATATGATGAATACAGAAAAGCATGGAAATATCTATATGAACTGAAGCAGAGTCAAGGAAAAAAATATTCACAATAACTACAACAATGTAAACAGAAAGAACCACAAAAAAGTCAAAAGTGAACATTTCCAAAATTACAAAGAGCAAGCATGACTCCAAAGAAGAGATATGAGAAACCCATACTCTACCCCTTTGCCGAGGTAGACATCTATGAGTGGTATGCTGCACACATTTTCAGACTTTTTTGATATATACTGATAAGATGTGTCAATTCTTTTCTATGTCTTATTTTTCTTCTATGTCTTATCTTTAAACACATTTGTCAAAAAGGATATCTCTCTATGAGGGGAAGGGCTGTTGGGGGAAATTTTGTGATTTAAAAGAATAAAAGACATTAATAAAAACTTAATTTTAAGAAGTCCCAGGGCTCCACCTCAAAACTCCATCCATCAGTTTGACAAATAAATATGATTTCAGGTTTCCTCTTCTTTAACATACTCTTCTAGAGCACTACTGTAACTGACTAATAGCTCTGGTACTTTCACAGCAGCAGAATAATTCTGAGCTACCCATTTACTGAAAGTATTTTTTTTTAAATGTTTAAATAAGTTTCTACTTCTTCTAACTAAAATTTATCCTTGAGGCCAGGGATTCTTAAGGAGGTTCAAGGACCTTTAAGAGGTCCATGGATAGATCTTACAGGACCCATGAACTTAGGGGGAAAAATCTTTATTTTGATTAACCTATAACCGAAATTTGGCATTTTCTTCAATTATGAATTTCAAAGACAACAACATTCTGATAAGGGATACTTAGGATTCAGAATGTCAAAGGGGCTCATAACACACACAAAAAAGTTGAGAACCTTTGCTCCAGGCCATAGGAGTCAAAGTTTCTAGGAGCACATGATCAGAAGCAATTCACCTTCTTAATTCTACTTATTTTAACAGTAAAAATAGCTGTTAAATGGGAGATACCTGAAGGTTATTAATAACTGGCAGTGTGTCTTCCTTGATTTGGTTTGCTAAGGTAATTCAACTGAACATCAAAAATGTGATGTATGAAGAAAATATGACATATGAAGGAAAAAAGCAAATATTCAAAAAAAAAGAGTCCATGAAAAAATAAAATGAAAACTTTATTGGAGATATGGTACGGCATAATTCTAAGCCTCTAGATCAGGTCAGTTTTATCTGTGACAATACTAAAGTCCTTATCAGTGCTGTAATGAAGACTGCTAGGAAAGTTGCTGAGAGATGCAGGGTTTGAAATTTCATTCAATACCTTTTTCAAAAGTCAGAACACTAAAGATGAAATGGTCAGGATTAACAGGGAGAAAGAAGAAGCTATATCACTGCAAGTATACCATTCCAATCCTCAAATTCTAGTTGAGCTCAAATTATTTTATCCAAATAATGACAATGAAGCAGGCCATAATATCCTTCCCTCTGTAGCTGGATCAGGTTCATTTAATTTTACTGATCATGGCAATAACTTTAACATATGAGATCAAAACACCTCAAACGCTATCATTTAAAATAGACAACGTTAAATTGTATCTTATGACCAAATGCAACATTTAATAACCCTAGGAAAGGGGTAGGGGAGGAGTGGGAATGAAGCACTACATTAAGAATTACCTTTAAAAGTCAAGGCACAAACAGTAAAATATCCAAGCTACTTACACATAGTAGGAGGTGGGGAATGACAGGCATGGTGTGCTAGAAAGTGCAATGGGCTTAGAATTAGGACATCTGGGTTTAAGTATTGGCCTTGCTACTTAAGAACTGTGTGACCTTGAGCAAATCACAATGCTTCTATATTTTAGCTTCTTCATCTGTAAAATGGGGATAATGTACTACTTAATTCACAAAGATGCTGTGAGGAAGATGATTTGTAAATTTTAAATTAGTATATAAATGTGAGCTGAAAGTCCAATAATTCTGTTGTACTACATGATTAGTAATAAAAGGTTAAGACAAGAAAAAGCAGGTCCAAAGCAGACATCCCTATTAGGAAAAACAAAACCATGTGATAAATAACATACATATAGATCACATGGATCTTCCTATAGAAAAGACAGCAAATAATTAGGCATTCTAAGTATAAGTTCTTTGCTAGTGGCATAATATCATGAAAATATCCAAAGATGATTGGCAAAGCATGGTAATTACCTTTTTTATAGAAAGGGAAGAAAGTCAAGATGGATACCACTTCCCTGAAATCCGTAATAGAAGCAAGATTAGAACTCTAAATTTGATTTTGTCTTATTTCTGAATCACATGTTGTATCTTTTCTGAAAAAAGATACACCTAAATGATTAAAAAGTAGAATAATGAATTCACTTATGAAGAAAACCCCTACTTTTTGCTAGAAAAGGAGTAACTATGAAACTGAAGAGATCATGAAAACTGACTGAAAATATTTACACTTTAAAAATATCAAACGAGATAAATTAAAGAACAACAGCCAGGAACATTTAGTTTGACAGTGCATGGGGTTAAAATGTGATCCACAATGATTCAAATAAGTATGATCGATTTTTATCACTGCATTAATCAAATGTTTCAATAAACCACTGAACTGTTTTGCTTTCATTTAGGCCTGACTTTATTTTTTCCATCCCCATAAAGAGTAAGCATAATATGCTTCAAAAAAACCAAAGAACAAATGAAAAAAACTTAGTGTAAATAGTACATTACAGCAACAAAATGGTAAGACAATTTTTTTTCTCTGTAATTGCTAGGATTCACATACTCATGAAATAATTAAATGTGAACTTATAACATTACTGCTCCTTTAAATATAAGTTCACAATATGCAAAACATAAATAATTTTAAAAGATATCTTAATTATACATCATAAGCTGTAATATCACTCTATATCTAGATAAAAACAATAAAACTCACGTTAATCCTAATATCAATATCAAATCAGTAGAGCCTGAAAAGACAAGCTTTATGGCCAATGGGGACTGTTTTCCATTGTTCTAACATGAGCGTTTTGTAATTTTCTTGATTCTCCTTCATCTTTCTCTTCCCTTTTCTATTTTACGACTATAGGTATCCCCAATATTAGTGGCAGAATCCATTCCCCTTTAATTTGTCATAGGATGTTTAATATGATGTGAAAGTAACTTCCTTTTTATTTTGAATGAATAAAGCATTACTTACCAGTCAGGGCTGTTGCAAATGACCGAAGTCTGATATTACATGAAGTTTGTAAATGCTTCAAATTCTTTAAAAAAAACATGCAAAAGTAAAAACAACTGCAGTAATACCAATGGCAATTATAATAAAATATATTACATACTTGTTACTTCTTGTAAGAAATCCAAACAGGGTCGACTATTTCCAGAAATACTTATTGAAACAGCCAATGGGGTCTGTCCTTCATAGTTCCTTGTGTTAGTGTCCGCTCCATAATTATACAACATTCGGGCACAAAGCACATCATCCCTAAGGGCAGACAAGTGTAATGGTGTCTGTCCATCTTCTAAGCGACCCAAGTTTGTGTCTGCTCCTCTCTGAAGGAACATTCGGCAATATGAGTGATTGCTTTTGATCACAGCATATCGTAACAGGAAACCATTTTGAATGTCGATATTGGCATTGTGATCCAGAAGGATTTTCACACAGCTTGACCTCTCTCGGATAATGGCTAGCTGAAGCGGTGTTGTACCTTTATCACTCAGTGGATCGACCTCAGCCTTGAACTCTAGCAGGAGTCTGACAAATGAGTCCCTACCATAGTGAGCTGCTACATGGAGGGGAGTCCAACCATCATTGCTTTTTGCATTGATAATGTCACTTCTGTATTCAGATTCTAACATCAAGCGTGCAATCCGGGCTCGACCATGCATGGCTGCATAATGAAGAGCAGTGAAGCCTCCAATTAAGTCCTTAACTGTAGGATCAGCTAAAGTTAAAACCAAAACAAAAAAATGTTAAAAAAAAAAAAACATTAAGAGGAAAACAACTACTCTAATACACATTTTTAGAACAAAATTTTAAATCAAAGTTTTTAAATGGACATATAATATTCTTCTCATTAATTAAATTAAAATCCATTTTAATGGAAAGTTAGCAAGTCTAACTTAATGGAATGAGGATGACAGATCACATAAGTGCTTGAAAAGATGCCACAACACATATAGCTCCCTGACAGCCACATCCTTTTCTCCTGGTTATTTGAAACCAATTGCTTACATCTCTCTTCTGGCTATTCCAATTCTTCATTTCTACCATGTTTTCCTCCCATTTTAAACTTTTGTTTTATTTTCTCTTATGCTGCTTCTTAGTCTTAAAAAGAAGCATGTGTAGCAACATCTGCTGTTCTAAATTGCGGATGTACTGTGGTCTGGCAGATTGTGTTATTTTAGGGTGTATTAGGTAAAAGTTTCTCTGTGGTCTGTAGGATTTCCAAAGCATGTAAGATATATGTTTTTTAAGTGATCTTGATAAAGCATGTTTTCATAAGATGAAAAGTCTGTTTTGAATTATTATTTTTACAAGAACTTTGAAATTTACAAGAATGTAGGCAGCACATTGTGTGAAAAATTAGAAGAAACCTCATTAGTGTAAATATGCTCATTTTTGAAAACCACACAAAACTCTTCCCAAATTGACTAAAACTATGATGATTTATGACCCTGTGCACTCTTTACCTACTGTCACAGCCTAAGACTTTCATCACCTGCCCTAGAACCTTTCTTCAAGCCAAAAGACTGGATCAACATCTGTTTGTGGCTCTGATTCCACCAAAATTGTTTGTCCAACTGGCCAAACAAGGGCAATAGCTTCTGCTGTCATCAGACTAAGTAGGTCACTTTTCTGTGCTCATTCTTCTATCAGGCTAGCATTTAGATGCAAATAGTTAAATCTGTCAGTTCAAATGACTTATTAATACACTGTTTTATTCATATAAAAGAATTCTTAGTTTTTACCTTGTTACATGGAAACACAATGGGAAAATAGCATGAAACTTTCTGAAAAATCATCAGCCTTCAAAATTGTGTAGTCAAATATTTGTGTAATGCTCAACAAAATGGTAATATAAAAAATACTATGAATAATGGATTCAGAAAATGAATAAGATATTAATAATATTTGGGAAAAATGAAAATTTTCAATTAAACACATAGTTGTTAATGAAAGCTATAAAACAATAAAGATTTAAAGACAGATTTATAAAAACATACATTGATTTCACTGGTGTGAATACTCCCTTCACTGGTACAGGATGCACAAGTAAATTGTTCATGAGCTGTGGAAGCCAAAAAACTTAATCATGTGGTAGTCAACCTTCTTGTGAGTAGTCTCTGAACTTAGCCAGTCTAGTCCTTTGACAACAAATATATAGAGTCTGTCTTAAGCTTGTATTCAAAGCTTTCCAGCTTTGAAGACCTGACAAAGTCCATACTGCACTGGCATAACTTTTGAAAAGCCAAAATTATCTCCATGCCATGAAGAGGTATCAGGTAAATCATCAGGGGAAGTTAAAACATATAAAGACCAGAACCAAAAGCATATGGTTTTATTTTCATTCACAGTGATAGCGAGGATATCATGGTTTGCCTTAGAGGTAAGTGACAAAACTGAGAAACTATGTGATTAAAAAATGCAGCCAGAAATTTTTTTTAAAAAGTATTCTACTGCCACCTCCTGGTGCAAATAGTCATGAGCTGAGTTACCAATTTTCTTTTTTTCTTGGCTTGTTTTACCCAGGGAATTACTTATACTCAGTCAAGTCTGTTTGATATAAATAAGTGCAGAAGTGAAGAAAGTGCGACTACGCTTGTCTAAAACTGATAGGCAACAAGTCGTGAACTCCAAAGGACTTCCCCTCTATTCCTCTAAAAAGCAATGATCCTGCCAAGAAGTTGTCCATTTCTAACCTGTATCTGGACATAAGCCATGCCATCCTATCTGTGAAGTGGTTGGACCTTTCCCGCTTCTCCATTTGCTGGTGTGGACAAATTTTAGCTAGATGTAAAGCATCCTTTAGTGGCCCTCACTTCTATCCTGATTTGATCTGTTTATTAACAGTTAGAATAATGATCCTATAATCTAAACTTATTTCCTGGATGGGTTTGTTTGTTTGCTTTTTTCTATTTTGCATGTTCCTTTTCTTCTAAAAGTTGCTTACAAATCTTGCTGAATTAATCTAGGTTAAATTCTAGATTTTAAACAAATTAAAGAATCACAGAAGGAACCTTAACTTAGCAATCATCTGGTTCAAGTACTTTATTTTATAGATCAGAAAAAGTAAACACCACAAACTGTGACCAGGCCAAGGATATACAGCAAAGGCGACAGCAAAGCCACAATGAATACCACAATCTCTTTTATTTCCAACCCAGGACTTTTCCCATTATGTTGCGCTCACACTGTAAAAAAAAGTGGCTTCCTGAGAAATGTTGTATTTTTAAAAAATAGAAGGTGTATAGTTTGGTGGCTGTGTTTCACTGACTGTCTTTACAAACCCTTCAATCTCTAAATTTTTACATAAGAATGTACAGTATATACATCTAGATATATTTATGCCGAAATGTTTTTACCTGTTCATAACCACTCCAAAGTTTATGTCATGGATGCTAAATGATGTTTTAAATTTTTAGCTTCCATGAACATCTTATGACATAACAGTAACTCAAACTAACTAGTAAATTACAGTAATATGTCTCAGTGGTTAATAAAGAAATTCACTGGTGATACAGTCAAATAAATGGTCACAAAGGTCTACAGATTGTTTATCTATGTTTATATACATACCTAAGGCAAAAACATGAGCTTACTTACTCATAGGTATCTGTAAGTACAGATGTCAGCAAATTTCTTAAAACCTGAATGTCTTTAATAAGGTTAATGTCTATTAATATCAGTACTACTTGAAGGCTTAAAAACAGAGTATGACAAGCAAAAAAGGAAAAGGAAAATGAAAAAAAGGAAAAAAATGGAAAAAAAGAAAAAGGTATAATATATTGGTTTCCCTAAATCTACTACAGACGTAAGAGTTCCTTCAGTATGAAAGAAATCTAGGGGAACAGACTCAATAAACCATCAATGTTTAGGAATACCTAATTTTGCTCAGAATCCCAATCAGCTGTGTGCATATATGTGTATGGGGGAGTGCAGGGGCATATTTGCATGGAGAGCTGTAAGGAGTTTTTATTTTTGTTCCACACTTCTTTTATTTGCAATGTAAAGGATCATCCGAGAGAATTCTATCTAGGATAAATGCCTGCTAAATGAATTAACCAAATGAGAACAGAGATGATTTTCCTAAGTCCTTTGTGTGATTTGCTCTGTATGTTTTTCAGTTTTAATTGTTTTACTAAGGTTTCTTCCCTTTTCCATTCTGCACAGACAACATAAAAACTACATACATTTCTACTTCTGAAAATCACCACTCCTGTTACTAAAGCTCTATTCCCAATATATCTCCAAATGCCTAACGTGGTCTAACAATTTTCTGCTGTTTAGTCATTCAGTCTTGTCTGACTCTTCACGACCTCATAGGCCTTAGCATGCCAGGTCCTTCTATCCTCCACTATCTCCTGAAGTCTGTCCAAGCTCATGTCCCTTGCTTCCATGGCACAATCTATCCATCCTATCCTTTGCTATTCCCTTCTCATTAATTTAAGTACTGACAGATTTAATTTCCTTATTACATCTCAAAAATCTTTTTCCAACACTACAATTTGAAAGCATTGATTCTGCAGCTCTCAGCTTTCCTTGTAACCCAACTCTTACAGCCATACATTACAATTGGAAAAACCATAGCTTTGACTATATGGACCTCTGTTGGAAAAGCAGGGTCAATGATTTTTAGTATGTTGCCCAGATTTGCATAGCTTTCCTTCAAGGGGAATTGTCTTTTAATTTCATTGCTGCAGTCACTGTATCTTTGAGCCTAAGAAGAGAAAATCTGACACTGTTTCCATTTCTTCTTTATTTGCCAGGAAGTGATAAGCCAATTGCCAAAACCTCAGAAATTTCTTTTTTATGTTAGGCTTAAAGTCATCTTTTACAACTCTCCTCCTTCATCCTCATCAAGAAGCTTCTTAATTCCTCTTCACTTTCTGCCATCAGAATGGTACTCTCTGTATATCTGAAGTTGATATTTGTCCCAGCAACCTTAATTCCAACCTTTGGTTCATCTAGTCGGACGTTCTGCATAAGGCAACTGCCTTATGTTAAATAAGGTGACAACATGCAGCCTTGCCCTACTCCTTCCCCAATCTTAAACCTTCTTCTTGGACTGGCTACAGACTCCAAAGGGAGATAAGATGAGCTAATACTCCCATCCTTTTAAGGATTTGATACATTTTGTTGTGATCGACACAGTCAAAGACTTTCGTGTAGACAATGAAGCAGAAGTAGATGTTATTTTTCTGGAACCCCTTTGCTTTATTCATAATCCAGCAAATGGTGGCAATTTGGTTTCTAGTTCCTCTGCCTCTTCAAAAACCAGCCTGCACTTCTGTTAATTCTTGCTCCACATATTGCTGAAGCCTAGCTTGCACAATCTTAAGCATAACCCTGCAGGCATATTACAGAAGCATAACTGTTCGATAATTTGAATATTCTTTGGCATTATCTTTCTCTAGGATTGGGATGTAAATTGATTTTTTTCACTCTAGTGGTCACTATTGTGTTTCCTAAATTTGTTGGCATATTGAGTACAGCACTTTAATGGCATCAATAGCACAGATGGAATTCCATCACCTCCAACAGTCTTATTGTTAATGCTGCTTAAGGCCCACCTGACATCATTCTCCAGGATGTCTGCCTCTAAATCAGTCACCACACCATGTCAGTTACTGATGATGTGAAGATCTTCCTTGTAGAGTTCTTCTCTATATTCTTGCCTCCTCTTCTTAATCTTTTCTGCTTCTGTTAAATCTTTACCAATTTTGTCTTTTTCATGCCCATTTTCACACAAACCATTCCCTTGATATCGCTAATATTCTTAAGAGATCTCTTGTTGGTCTCATTCTATTGTTTTCTTCTAATTCTTTGAATTCTTCCTTTAAGAAAATCTTCTTATCCCTATCTATAGTTAAATCTATCTCTCATTTTCTCCTTTCCCTTTCCTTCTTTTGCTCAGTTATCTGAAGTCTCATCAGACCACCATTTTGTTTTCTGTTTTTTGTTGTTGTTTCCTGTACACTAATGTGAACTTCTGTCCATAATTCTCCACTATGACCAGTCTTGTCTTGGGCAATTCTCTGCATGGTAGAGCACTGAGCTCCTCCTGCCACAATAAGGCGGTGATCTAGAAGGGGCATGCAACTTTTACTATATTTTAATTTTTTGTGTGTCTGTTGTTGTTCAATGATGGCAATGCTAAGTATGGTTGATGCATTATTTTGCTAAAAGAAACATGCCTCTATGTACTCGAGTATTAAGCAATCATTTTAGAATAGAACCACTGAGCTTTAGCACTAAAAGCAAACATAAACATTATTTAGTCTAATACCTTACATGTACAGATGAGGAAACTGAGGCCTAGACTTGCCCAATGTCATATATCTATTTGTTAAATCTGATGATCTTTTTTTAGCCCTTATCCTTTTTGTCTTTTCCACTGCTTTTGATAGTATTGATACAATATTCCTCCTTTCTGTTAATTTTTTTTGTTTTGCTTTTATGATGACCTATTCTAGTTCTCCTGTCTGCTCCCTCTCAGTGTCCTTTGCCAAGCCATCATTAGTGTCCCACCTCTTTAACCATGGCTGTCCCTGAAGGTACTGTCCTGGCCCCTCTCCTCTTCTTTCTCTACACTCTCTTTTGGTGATCTTATCAATTCCCATGTGTTAGCAGTTTTGCACAAGTTATTCCCAAAACTGGTGTCATCAACTTCTTGACAGCTGCTATTCACAAGCATCATGAATTCAACATGTCCAAAATTAATCTCCATTGTCTTGAAAAATAGCAACCCACCTCACTCTAACCCCCATTTACAAAAAAAAAAAAGAATCTCACCAAACCAAAATTTCAAAACCTTTTCCAAACTCCCCTATTACTACTGAGGTTACCACCACTGCTTAGCACAGTGTCTGGAACATAGTAGGCACTCAATAAATGTTTATTAATTACTTGATTCTTCAAGTTATCCAGGTTTACAACCTAGGAATCACCCTCAAATCTTCTCTCTTTCTCACTTAGCATATCAAATTACTTGCTATCAAAACTCTTATTGATTCTACCTCCATAGCATCTCCTCCATCTGTTTCCTTCTCTCACAGTCACAAACTGAGTTCAAAATTAAAATAATCTTTCTAAAACCCAGGTCTCACTGTATCACCTCTTGCTCAAAAAAACTGTGACTTTTTACTGCCTCTAGGATAAAATATGAACTTCTCTGTTTGGCAGTTAAATTCCTTAACAGTTTGGCTCCAGCTTATCTTTTCAGACTTACTGCCATTACTTCCTTCATGAATTCTATGTTCTTGCCAAACTAGTCTACTTGCCATTTCCTGAACTTGGCATTCCATCTCTCACCTGCCATGCCTTTGTACATGTTGTCTCATGTACCTGGAACACTCTCCCACTTCACCTGTCTCCTGGAATCCTAAGCTTCCTTCAAGGCTCATCTCAGGTATCACCTCCCACAGGAAGCCTGTCCAGATCTCTCTAGCTATTAACATTCTCTTCCTTCTCAAATGGCCTTGTGTTTACCTGCGTAAATACTATATCCTTCAAACAGTTAAGGAGAATATAAGTCTGAAAGGTCATTTTCATTTGGCCATCATATCTCCAGCATCTAGCACAGCACTTCACAAGTAATTGATGGTTAATTTTTTGTTGAAATGACAGCAGAATCCAGAACTGTTGATCTCAGTTCAATGTTCTTTTAATTAAAGAACAGTGCTTCTCATCTCATGTTGTTTAAAAAACAAACAAACCTCAATGCTACTAAATAAAAATGGATTTGGCTAAATAAATAAAAAGATGGGGAAGCAGTTAACATGTGACAAAAAGAATTTTACATTTGAGAGAAATCTAACTGATCATCTTATTTATTTATCAGGAAAAATAGAGAATCTTCTGGGATAGACTGTTTTTTCTTTATATTTAAAATCTTACTCATTCATTTTACTTTCAGCTTTATTTGTTCTAACAATCAACTTAGCAGTGGTAGCAAATATTCATCTGCAGAGCCAGAAACTCTTAAATAATTAACATGCAGCTCCTAGCAGTTTGGAATTCAGATACTTTCCTAAGGATGCTCATATAAACAGATAGGCAGGTTGACAATCACTATAAAAAAGTTCTTTTCTTATAAGGGGGGCACAGAGGAGACCTCTGGCGCCTGAAGTTGTTAGTCTATTTTAACTGCCCTTGAATCAATTTGCTCTAGATCTAGGAAGACGCTGAAGAGCAGTGTGAGTCCAATCTCTTTCCAGGCTCAGGACCAGCTACCTTTCTGTGTGTCTAGAGTGCCATTACCAAGCAGTTCTGGATTCAAAGACCACCACAGCAACACTAATTTCAGCACTGACAACATCATTTATATGTGGGAGAAGGCTGTTGGGAAGAAAAAGGCAGATCTGTAGTAGAAAACAAGAGATAGGAAATAGCAGGCTGAGAATCATAGTTCCTATTCTCAATCTATGCCTAAGGCATATACAATTCTTAAGAACAAACACATCTGACTGTATTAGGCAGGAGAAAGGATAATAGTCGGACATAGGAGCATTATCTCAGAAGGTAAAGTGTATAGGGAACATTTGTGTAGGTCCTCAATATACCAGACTCTAAGGTACGGAACTTAGGGTTGCCAGTGATAAGAACATGTTCTAAAGAAAATGGACAACTCAACAAATTACAAAGAGGACAAGTAGTGGGAAGATATGATGGAGGAATTATTAAATCAAGTATTAGTATAATTAGTACAGAAAGACTTTGAAGGATAAAGGAAGTCACTGAAGCTCCTATTCTATAAAGTGCATTTCATATGGAGGCATTCAAAGGAGAAAAGAGAAAGAGGAGGAAAGAGGAAGGAAAGAAGGAGGAGAGGGAGAGAGAATAACAATAACAGTGACAATGGTGGCAGAACCAAAATAAGAACCTAGAGGCCACAGCTGCCAGTAACAGAAAAGTGAGGTGCCAGCAAGAGTGGCAGGGGGCGCAGACAATCAAAATGTACATTAAAAACTGTACTCAGTCTAAGCAAGACTGTCAGCGAAGCGACCATTCCTGACACTTAACTCCCACACCAGGGCCCAGAGATGCACTAAAATGGAGAGGATGAGGAGCTCAGAAGAACTAGCCTCATATACTTTCTGTGCCTCTGTTTTCTCATCCCTAAAATCAATTATCTTTGTGAAGCTATTTTCAAAGGCTTTCGGCCCAGAATTAGTACTGCTTCATTCATGGTCACAGCCTCATCCACAGTAAGGTCCTCAAATTTTAAAAAATAGTTGTGAAAATGTTAGAATCAAAGCCTGGCCAAATCATTATAGAATATGTTCTATAAATGAAAGTGGACTATTGTTAATATGCATTGATACCTGGAAAAAAATACGTATGTGTATGTGGCAAAAAGAGCAATGGATTTAGAGTCAAAAGACCTGGGTTCAAACGTCCATTATGTGACTGCAGAATCTTGGACTTAAACTCTCAAGGTCTTCATCTGTAAAATTAGGACTATGGAAGTATATAGCACTAAGGCCTCTTTTTATGTTATTAAATATTAAGAAAATAATATTTTGACAGTGTCCTATTATGACTAGAAAACCTCATCAATACTTATATAAAATTCCAAGGAAATAATACTGTATTATGAAATTCTTGGTTTCTTTTGTGTAATTGAAAATTAAGAAATTTTTATCTTGTCTGTGATGAACAAAGGAGTAAAAATGTCTTTGAATCAACTAAAAGAATTCTCTCTTGAGAACACCTTTGAAGACAGTGAAAGGATAAATCTGAAGAGCAAGGGGATACACAGGGAATGTCCCTTGTTAGCAAAAGGAAGTGTCCTTAGTTTTGTCCTGCGCTAAATCAGCATAGATGAGTCAACCTTTATTATTACCTAGTGCATCGGACTTCCTCCTCCCCTCCCCTCACTTCTCTCTCTTTCATTTAACACCCACCCTTAGATAGATAATTAAGTCTGTTTCTGACAGACTTGTGTTAATGCTCAAAATACTGAATTTTTTTAGACTAGATGACCTCTAGGTCCTTTTCAGCTCTATATCCTTCAATTTATTTCTTATTATCTACTTTATATGCCATGACCAAGCCAATTTTAGTTTGTAATTTACAAAGAAAACTCAGACAACTAGACTGCACAATACATACCTTTGGATAAATGACAAAGTATGAAGAGATTTAATTGTAGGAAAAATTAATTTTAGACAAATGAGTCAAAAATAAGACATCTATTTATGAGGCTTGCAAAAAAAAAAAAGCTGGGCCAAAAATGCCTAATGGCCTATAATAAGTATACTAACTTAGAACGAGATTCTTCTAATGCCTACAAACTAAAACTAAAGGAAATCTAGGAAAGATAAATAGGAAAACTAAACCAATATCACTATAGATATTGTATAGATAAATTCAAAGAGTAATTTAACTATAAGACTTAAGAATATAACTTGTAAGGGGATCTCTAGTAGGTGGTTGAATCTGAGCAATTATTTGTGGAGGGAAAACTATCTAAATGTCTAACTGTGGGAGCAAGGGGCAGTATTTCTGCTTCTGAAACAAAATAAGTTAGGTAACTGAATAAGGAGTTGTTTAGGAAAGCAGCAAGGAGAATTTGCAATGACATTTTGGGTTGGGGGGGTACATTTTAAAGAAATCAGGTGCTAATCAGGGCATAGTAGAATTAGAAAGTGACTGGGGGAAAAAATCACCACTAAAGTAAAACATTAAAATATTTTCTAATTACTAATGACAAGGAATTCCAAGGACCACAAGACAAAAACTATCTTACACCTAATTTCAAGCTTATATTTGGGAGTGAAATTTTTGGAAAAGTAAAGGACACTTACCTCCATGTTCAAGAAATACTCGTACACATCTTTCTTTTCCTCTTGCTGCAGAGAAATGAAGCAGGGTCCACCCATTAGCATCTCTGCCATTTGGAGAATAGCCCTGTTCTAACATCTTTCGTACTGTGTGAACATCCCCAGCAGCCACTGCTGCCTGAATCTGTAATTCTTCCTGTAGTTCAGGGTTCCTTCGACAGTGGTGGTGTAACATCCTAGCTGAGTCGACTTTTTACAAAGGATTCATTGGATCATAGAGATTCACCTTCAAATGGAGAACACAGAACTCAAAATAATTGGTCCTTCTGATGCTACATTTATAAAATAAGATTAAAGAATTTCAAATCGTTAAAACTCCAAATCCTTAGTAAACAGATAATATATATGATCCAACAGGTGAACATGTAAATTTAAAATAGAAAATTTCCGCAATTTCCCTAAGACTGCACAGCAGAAGATAAAACGGACTGGGTTTGAAACCTGGAATTCCTAAAACGCAAAGTTCTTTCTTCACTTATTGAGATCCGGCCTTCCAAAATACAACACAAATGACCTTAATATTTGATAATTCTACTACAAAGGATGAATGCCTTGACCAGCAAAGAGATAGAATAAGATAAATATTTGTACCAGTGGTGGAAGTAGTTTGCAATAGAAAATGATCTGCTAGGTACAAGGGAGTATTAAGGAATCACAGGTAACATGCCATTCAAAAATTCTACACCAATCATGATTTATAAAACAGTATTCCTATAACACAAAAGAAATATTAACCAGAAAGACAAAACTTAAAATCCATAGTAGAAGAAAAGCCCAGAATAACGAACAGAAAAGAAAGATCTCTTCCGAAAATGAAATAACTGATTAAGTATTTAATAAACTCTTTTTTGGGAAAAGAAGGTCAGTGACAACTTTTATTGGAACTGCAATAACATTACAAAATGGAACAGTCTGTTCACAGGCCCAAGTTGTATTTCTGTCTGTATGTTCATTCTTAACCAATTATTAAAAGAAATAGTGAAAATATTTCTAAGCAAAGGTTTTCTGTCCTACCTGTTTTAATGAATAAAGGACTATTTTACAAATGAATTTGGGTCAGTAAAACAAGATGACAAAAGTGTGAGGAGCAAAGTATATTATAAAAAAGAGGTTGAAGAAATTCATATTTCACAGTAAGTACTATTTCAGTAATAATTTCTTTTCTTAAGGAAAATTGGACCTCATCTACTGCACAGGTTTTTGGTAGGTATTTTTTCTTTCCTGTTCACTCTTCCTTCTACCTCATTCTATAATATGTCACGTCAGTCTAATACAGGATTTCTTATCCTACTTTAGCTGTCATCTCCTCTTCTCACATTCTTTCACAAATTCATTTTTCAGAATGATTTTAAGACTACAAATACAATAGAAAGAACACATCAAGAATCCTAATGATACAAAAACTGAGATAGTCCATTAGACTAAATGGTATGGGAGAAAATAATTATGAAAAATGTCTAGTATAAGGATAGTCATAGGGCACATAGCTTAAACAGTCAACAGAACTGCTTTGGAAGCAAACAGAAAGCAGTTAAGTAACTATATACGAATAATTAAAATACTGCTAATGCAAACCAATGGGATGGAGAAAAGTAGTACTGAATTGGGAATGGGCAGAAACTGTATTTTAAAAAGAAATTCATTTTATTCCTTTTTAAGTACATGAATTAATGTTCCCTATAATCAATTTGCTAATTTGATCAGAAAACCTTTTATTTATTCAGAGTAGAAAGATCACAATTTCAAATATTTAAATTAAACTTATGTGGGTGTATTTTTTTTAAGGCATCATTGACTATATTCATATAGGCCAACAGGGAATGGAACTCAGATCAACAAGTCTTATAGAATGACAAACAGATACTCAGAGAAAATTGAGAAGTAGTGATTTTTTTGATCTCTGTTCACTTTTAATATGTTGTTTTTAACCATTTTGCCCAATTAGATTTTTCTATTGTGACACAAACTACATAAATTCGGTAACTAAAAATATAAAAATTGACTTAGAAATTTTAAGACATCGCATACCATTTGGGAAATCATATAGAAAAAAAAGTTAAAGCATACCAGTTAGCTCTAATGGAAATACTGACTGGTTAGGAAACATCTTATATGGACAACTGTCAGCTTTAAATGTTTTTTTAAATCTCTCTGATTTTTATAAGTGAGGTCCTTCATGCAAGACAAGAAATTAAAAGGACCAAAATATATACCTGTTATGTAGAGAGTTATATTTAGTATAAGTCAGCTATATTGAAAGCAAGTAAAAGATTTAGATAAGACAGAAAATGCTCTATAATTATATTGACCAAGCTTAGACTCAAGGAGAAGATGAGAAAATTTATCTTTCTTACTTCTTTGAATAGCTGGAACACTACGGTTGTATATGCACACATTTAACTTTTGTGACTTCAAGCATTTGTTTGATTTTATTAGTAACCTCATTTTCACTTTCACACTGGTAACTGTACACATCTGTGGCTATTGGCAATAGAGAAAAGAAAAGAGAGGCACAATGCATGAAAGTATGCAGAGCAGCTGATATTCTACTAGAATATATTATTTCAAGCATTCTTCACAATCTTCAATGGAAGCCACCAACCATGGCGTATAATGTCAGAAGTGATATTGAGACCTCACTAGTCTTAGCATCTTCAATAGCAACTAAAGTTCCAGCAACTTATCCCTTGGTTTTCAAACTAGAGAGGTTTGTGATAGTACAGTATATGGTAGGACACCCTTACACTACCATCTGACACAGTGGAAGGTAAGATTCGGGTTAAAAAATGTTTTAGTTTTAAGAATTTTATTTGCTGTATGGTATTTATGGTACTGTAGATTTCATGTGTTATATAAAGTGAATACTACCTGAAATCAATGTTATTTTTATTCAGGTATTAGTACAAAAGGTCACAGAATTCTAGGGAATTACTAGTAAGAAAAAATGTTTTGTATATTGCCAATTTTATTTTGTGTAACTCATATTTTATGGGTTATTTCATGATTGCTGTGTTAGGAAAAGTGCATATTATCAGCATTAATGTTCCGTTACAAAGAACTTTATGCAGAAAAATATATTTTTACCAATCTCTAACAAAAGATTAGTTTTTGGCAGTTGCAGGAACATAACCCTCATTTCATGTAGGTTCAATGTGTCAACATTCCTGTTTTTTACTTTCTTGCTGTTTTCTAGGAATGTTACCCCTGTGAAAGTTGAGAATTGACTGTATATATATCTTACTAGAACAATATGTTGGGTCAATTTTGCTGAAGTGTTTTTTTCTTTCTATTTTTATTCATTGTTAAGAGACAGTTTTCTGGGAGGATAAATATTTGGCAACAGAAGTAATATAAAATGAAAAAATATAAATATTTTTAAAAAATAAACGAATTTTCTCACAAATATAATTCAGCAAAGGTCAAATTGAATCCATAATCAAAAGATTACCTTATTGAAGAATTTCTCTTCTCTTGCTATGTGTGCCAGTGATCATTGTGCTTATAAGGCACAATTTGGGGAACTCTGCTAAATTAGTGTGTCCAGAACACATAGCAAATAAGCTTCTTTTACCTTAAATTAAAAAAAAATAGTTGTCACAAGAAAATCTGTCCATAAGACTGTACAAAGGCATGCATCTTCAAATTCTACTTTCTAATAAGCTCAAATTTCATCATAATTCTCCCGTCCACAAAGGGAAAAAAGAGTTAAGGCCTATTTTTTATAGAAAACCATTCCATTATGGACTAGAATCTCCAGGTTGTTGAATGTATTTTTCCAGGGATATTTTCCGTGGAAAGGCAGTTTCAAAAAATAAATAAATAAAAAGAAATACTTCTGAGAAATGGATGTAAGTAGAGGCACTTCTTTCTATGTTCAGAATATATCTTTTGTCTTATTTTATAAGAACCAGTTTCTGACTATCACAGCTGATCATCTGTTTATTCCAAATAAAACTGAGGTGAATACAAACACATTCAATAAGTAAATGACCAGGTAGAAAATAAAAGCATTGTTGAAACTGTTGCTCATTTTTTTAAAAAGAAAATTTAACTCTGAATTTTGGTTCTTAAATTTTGGGGGGGATTATCAATGACATTGTTGCCCAACTTTGAAACTGTTATTTGTTACCTGTATACTAAACCACATGCAGCCAAGACAGCAGCTGTTTTTAAGCTGTTACCCTAAGTCATTACAAAACCATTATTCTCTACAAACAGTGATGGAGGGACCTTTGTAGATCAATTAAATCATAGCTATTCATCAAAATACAAGATAAACTATACTGATTTTTACTACGCAGAATTGTAACCAAAAAATTAGGTCTAAAGATTTAAAATTTCTGCGAATTCTACTTAGATCACGCAAGAGCTTGCTGTTACCTTTAAAACAAAAAGATACAGGTTACTCTTATACCTCTTCCTATATTGTCAATGTCTTTCAATCATAAGATCACAGAGATGGAAGGGACCTCAGAGGAAAAGACACAGAAAATACGCCACAATCAATGAAATTAATGGGCAAAGTTGGACTAGAAAAGCTTTGCATTCTGATGGTCTATTTCTCTGGGTTTTGAGCTCTATTTGAAAATCTTGGATTTCAGCTATCCAAGTCAGTAAGAGACAGAGAGAATTCTTGCTCAAGTATCCATTGGATGGACCCTAAGGTCCCTTGCAGTTTTAATACTGTTCCTTTTTTTCCATATGATATAAGCAAGAAACACAGATCTCCTTTATGTAAAACATCCCCAAGTGGGAACTATTTTAAAACTAAGAATATGAAATATTTCTCCACTAATACTAATAGTCATGATAGTCCTAGCCAGCATTTATGTCGTGATTTTAGGTTGCTAAGGGGCTTTCACAGAAATGATTTCATTTGGCCCTCATGGTAACGCAAGAGACAAGACACACCATTATCGGAACCTACGGCCACGCGGCGGTAAATGACTTGCCCACAGCCGCAAGGCTGCCACGTCAGTAGAGAAGGAGGACTTTAATCCAGCTCTTCCTGACTCTAACCTCAATGTTCTTTCATCTATCCCCCCATAACGCCTCTTACAAATGGCACATGTACTTAATGCGATGCCAGATGCAGAAAGGTATTTAGTAAACACACAATGATATTATTGTGCAATGCTTTAACCTGTAGAGTTTAACAATCTTTGTATTAAACGGTGCCCACTTTTTCAGAGAAAATGTCACCAAATGCTCTGGCTGCTTCTGGTACCCGGTAGGTGCACAAATGTCCCAGCAGAATCCCAACCCTTATTGCTCCTACACTTAGCTTCCGCCTACCAATCTCAAGAGGGGGGATGTGAAATGTATTTTAGTAGTATACAAAGACACAGTCACTGTTGATATTGAGATTATACTACATTATTTTCCCCATATCTTGGAAAATACACATAAATAACACTGACTTCTAAAGCAGTTGGGATTCTGTGGTTGCCCCTATTACCACCAGTATAGATCAACTAACCAGTGGAGGATTTATTAAACACTTACTCTATTCTGAGTATGATGGTAGACATGTTGGACAGTTTACAGTCATTTTCTTTAGGCTATATTTTAATAAAATATAACTTTACAGCAACTTGAACAAATAAAGTAATACTGGTTACTTATCCCTTTTTCTGACTGTGCCAAGGTCTATAAATATTGGCTGCATCTTCAATAACAAAAACACACCACTCTTTGCATATGCACAGTAAATTAGTCTTTTAGTTACACCTTCATGTATAGGTGATGACCACTATCACTGAAACCATCTTCAATTGTAAAGGCCAGTGACATGTAGCCAGGTATATTCTGATTGCCAGAAGTGTAAAGCTGATGTTATGTAAATTATGTTACTATTATTTCACCAAGGACCCTCTTCATTTAATTACCTATATATATGCAAATGGGTGGGGGTTGGGGGGATGAAAACACTGAGGCACTATTAAAACAAAAAATCAATTCTAAAGACAAGACCTAGGAATGCATTTGCTTTCTCTCATGAAATCCAAGCTGAGGATCTGATAGTGAACATTCCATGTAAGCTACTAGTCATGAAGAAGTCAAAAGTGATGATTTTCTAAATAGCAAATTATGTTTGATTCAATTTGGATACAGATATATTTGATGCAACTCATTTTAAGAGAAAATTCTGAATAATGACAACTTGTCCTTACTGTCATTCAGTGTCACAGAAAGTTGACTTAGCTTAGGCTGAATAACCACAAATATCATTCTATACTTCAAGACCAAGAAATTAAAAGAAAAACAGGTATTATCAGAAAGACTAGTTGTACACTAATAAGAAGGGAAAAAAGAACACTAGATGTTTAGGAACTATACTATGATGAAAAGTAAGGACTGAGAGCCAGAAAACCTGGATTTGAGTGCTAGCTTTGCCATTTATCTCTGAAGGCCTCAATTTACTCATCCATAAAATGACGGGTTTGCACTAAACAGTCTTAAGGGTTCCTTCCAACTCTGAGAGGCTGTGAGTCTAAATACTACATATGAACCTAAATTTCAAAGTATACAAATTACTGGTATTATTTTACAGCTAAAATAAGTTTTCTCCAGGTCATCTTAAGTTGGAAATAATTATTTACCTTGTTTCAAAAGAATGTTTAAATTTTAAAGTCTCATTTGTTTCAGCTGACAGTTGACAAAAAAAACCCCTAACTTTTCATATTGGGAACCATACCTTGTGAATTAAAAAGTTCAAGACATATATATATATAATATATATAACACACCCCACTTCCATATAGATAGCAAATAAAAACTGAATTTGATTGTAACAAAAATGCCTTGCTCTTAATGTTCATAAAATGCCTATACAATTAAAATGAGAAGCACAAAAGTACTATCAAATAAATGCAGAAATTTCAAAAAAACCCTTCATTTAATTTAATCATTATTTTTACGAAACTTTATCCTACAAAAGTGATTAGTCATTAATAGTGTTTTGCATATAATTTTAACTAAAAAAAAAATCCACACATTTTTGATTAGATGATGCAAACGAGAATCGTGCTTTCTGATTTCACACAAACTAGAAACAAGATAACAGCTTGCTCCACAAAAAAAAGAAACAAGCATTTCTTTCCCAAGTAAAGAGATACAGGCAGGAAGCAGAGAAACAAAATCAGTAACTTCAATGATGATGACTTTCTGAGGAAATATCCATTTAAGACTTACAAAATATAAAGAATGGTATGTCTAAATATTTGAACTCTATTGTGAAAAAGTATGCTGAGATGTAAAATGACTTGTTACTTTTGTATAGCCAATAATTACACGCAAAATAAACGTGAACATTTTAATGAGAAAGGCATTTCACTATACTGATTACAAAACTGTCCTTGCAGTCAGCAAGACCTAAGTTCAAGTAAGGCCTTGGACACATTCTGATGGCAGGACCCTGGGCAAGTCACTTAACCTTTTAATGTCCCAGACAGTTCTCTATCATACATGTTGCACAGAAGGTGCAGATCTGCATTGGTAGAGTGAGTTCCTCACTAGGAGCTTCCTAAAATGATGAAACAGATCCAATAAAAAAATAACAATAACAATTACCTCCCAATTTTCATTCCAAGGAGATAAATTTATCTATTAAAATCTCTATCCCCTCACAACCCCAAACTTTTTACGCTATAGGAATAATTAACACATATCAGTTACCCAGAAATTTTGAAAAATCCAAATTCTAATTTTCCTTACTTAAAAAAATGGAAATTAGTTGCAGAATAATGGAGGGAAAAAAACCCACAGTTTCATATCTACAGACTTCAATTTATAATACATCCAATCAATATTATCCATATCACATATGGATTGATATGGATCACAGCTGAACATATGAGTCCAGAATGGAAATGAGTAGGATAAACTTTATTTAAGAAGTCTTACGTATCAGTGTTTGAAAAACTGTGATCACTTCATTCTGGGGATAATTTTAATTCAGAATTAAGAACTACAAGAATTAGATGTGCTTACATGAACCATATCTGGCTTTAGATTTTTATATGTTTACAAACTTCCATAATCACAGAAAATTTGAATAAACTAAAAAGGTGACAATTATAAATATTATTTTTTTCAGGTGTAGTAAAAAAACTGCATAACATGGCAAAGATGCACTGTAACACATCACATGTTAATATGAATATGGCAAATACTCTCTACAAAATTATAACCACCTTATGGTTACCAAGGAAATTAAGATACTTCTTTCAAAATGTATTTTTCAAAATAATTTTAAATGTAGTTTTCAATACAATTAACGAAGTAAAAAAATCCTACCAGGATTAAAACATGAATAATAAGGGACATTTCAGTAAATTGGTTAAAATAGTGTCTCAATTACACTCTCAGAGACATAAAAGATGGATAGAGCTTACATCAGCTAAACAACTCATTTCAGACATAAAACAAATTTTAAAAATCAATGAAATAAAATTAAAAAGATATAACACAAACAACAAAAACGATGATGGACTGGCCAAGTTGTGGGGTAAGGAGGCAAACCTTCCTTACCTTAAATTTGCACTTTAGTTACAGACTATCATTTTAAAACAAAATCTTCATTATGTCAAATGACCCAATTTCACTGGTGTGGATATTCCTACCAATACAGATCACAACCCTTCCACAACATATGTGGTCTTCGTATGTTGGTGTGGGCAAATGAGTTTATCACTTGGTTGTCAACCTTCTGGTGACAAACCTCTCCAAATTTAACTAGGACTGTCTTTGACTTACATGTCCTTCCACCTTGATATCTCCTTCCAGAGCTGTACTTCACTCACATCACCCCCTTCCAGAAACCAGGATTGTCTGCATACTCTAATAAGGCTTTAGTAGTACTTTAGCAAAGCAATATAAAAAGAACCTTTAGAAGGAAATATGTTCTATTACATTTAAGCCTGAAACACCCTTAAGTGAGAAAACTTGCATAACGGAGTATTTAATTTTGATATCAAAAACTAAAGAGTTCAGGGGAAAAAAATACTAACATATGTATTATCCGCAGTTGAAATTTTTATATTTAAATGTGGAAACTTCTTCTCCAACTTGACTGTACTGCCTAGTCTTACTGAAATGTAGCAAATAATTGTCTCTGTCTTTGATTCTATACACGTTTATGTCTCTTTCCATCTGCCCCAGCAAAAATACATGCAAAAGCCTGTGAGTAGGCAAGAGGGACATTAAACTTTCACCAATATTATCTACTTTAACTAGTAAATAGTAACTGTAAAATGTATTCAGTACAGTACATTCTCCCTGTGATAGTCAATTCCCATTAAGGTTCACAGTAGTTATAAATGCAACACATCCGAAGGGGAATTATCTCAGAATGACAGCGGAAAGGTCCATTAATGATACAGTTTTTGTTTTCCACAAGGAAGGCACAAGGCCACAGGGTAGTTAGATGAAGTAAAGACTTCCTAACAACTCCCTTTGCTATTAAGTGATGCTTTGTAACTGTAACTAAAAAGGAAACATCCCAAATATTGAAATATTGAAAAGATTATGAAAGAAGTTATTAGAAGTAATTTTATATCTAAATATCATTGTACGACAGAAACATATTGTTCATTTGGCCAACTCCTACATAAAATTTTCTCTAGCCAATTTTCCTGTTTCTTTCTCCCAGTGTACCGGCTGCCTGAATTTACCTCTCAATCACTTTCAACAACATAACCCCCAAATGGAGGATTTTTTAATATCTTTACTAGCTTGTAGAATAACAGCTGAACATTTTCTGCAAGATTTTTACATTTAAAAAGCAGGCCAACTGTGAAGACTGCCAAAGTAAAGTCCTCCATTTCTAATCAGACCACAGCCTAAGATAAAACCAACCTTAACGGGAACCTCCCCTCTCTTTAAAAAAAAAAAACAACAATAATCCGCTGTTGTCAAAATACTGTGAGACGTTAACAATTTTTTGTGAAACCCTTAAATGTTTTGCTTTGGTAATAATTTCAAAGTCCACGATCTACGCCTCAAATTTGAAGTTATCAAAAAAGGGTGAAAATCATTCCTTCTCTACCTACTGCGCTGACAAATGAACGCCTGCAAATAATTCCAAGGAGGATTCATTTTATACACAACGGTCATCCATACATTTTCTAGGACTTGGCTTACTCTCCATCTATTTATCAAAGCGTCCTCCACATCTCATAGGTCGATCACTTGAAAGATAAGGGAAGCCAAGGAGGAAAGGAGTATAAATCCCAGACCGGGAGTTCCTCCCAAGTGACCAGCAAAGCCACTTACGGGGGTGGCACAGCCACAAACGGCCCGGGAGGACTCCAGGTGCCAAGCCAGGTAGGGGGAGGTCTGAGCGAGGATGACATAAAACAGCAGCCCCCGGGCCGGGAAGTTCTGGGGTGCGGAGGTGAGGAGGCAGGCGCCGTCTGCCGGCCGGGGGCTGCTCCCCAAAGATAAAGCCCCGACTCCGGCGGGGGGTGAGGGGCTCACCTGGGCGCGGAAGCGGAGCCCACTCTCGGCGCCGGTCCGGAAGTCTGCCCGCTCTCGGACCTCCGGGGAACCTGGAAAAGCCAAGCGGGCAGGAGTCAGCCAGGGAGGGGACCGGCTCCCCGCCGCCCCCCGGACGTAACCGACTTTCCTACCTTCCCAGCCTCAGCGGCGGCTGCTCCCCCGCTCCGCCGCCACCAACTTCTCCATGAAAAGACCGCCTCAGGGCCGGAGCGCTCGGGTGCCCGGCTCTCCTCAGCGCCTCCGGACAGCGGGGGGAGGGGGGATCCCGGTTTGGGGGGACCTCGGGGCAGGGGCGGGGGGGAGCTCCAGTTAGGGTGCCCCGGGCAGGGGCTGCCGATGTCAGGGCAGGAGCGCCGCACTTGTGGGGGCACCGGGAAGGTCTCTGGGCAGGAGGAGATCAGCTCATGCAGGGTCTGAGGGGGCCGCGGGCTGGAGGGGGCCGGCCGGGGGGCTCAAAGGCTGGGGGCTTTCTGGGTGCACTTTGCACAGGGCCACCCCCGCCCCCCTTCAGCACTTTGGGGTCACAGGGAAGGGACCAACCCCCCACCAACCAATCAGCTGCCTCACAGGGGACTGAGCCTGGAGCCGTAAACCAGGTCTGAGGTGGGTGGGGGTGGGGGGGGCTTGGTTGGTTGGTTGGTTTCTTCTCTCCGCCTTCTCCCCGCTCCCCCACCCCCCCTCCTCTGCCGTAAAGCCACATGCGCGTTCGCGACAGTTGGAAGAGGCGTGCCGTTCTGCGCCAGGACTCGTCTCCGATTGGCTGCGCTCCCCGCTCCCCTCACAGCTTCTCCACTCCCTTCCAGACTCCGCCCCTAGCGAGAGGACTCGGGGCAGTTGCTAAGCGACGACCGCGCGAGGGAGGGTCTCTGCGCATGCGGTGGGCGGAGACTAGGCGGGTATACGAATCTCTGAGAACTACGGTGCCCGGGAGGCAGGGACGGAGTAGGGCCCCTGGGAGCCATGGTCCACTTGGATCCTGAGCGTGAAGGCGGGGCTGCTTCCTCGGGACTCCGGGCCCGATAGAAACGGTGACGCGATGGAAGGAGGGGAGGACGCCGGCGAGTCGGAGAATCTTCGCCGAGGAGTTTGTGAGACTGACTGAAGGGGAAGGGGCCGACTCGGGAGGGAGGAAGCGGGCAGTAGGCCCGGGAAGCCGAGGGTGGAGACAGGTGAGCCCGCCGCTGCCCCCGGGTCCTCCGCCGGGCCGCGCTTCCCGGCCGAGCGCCGGGCTCCTTCCCTGTGCCGCGGGGGCCGCTGGGAGGAGCGCTCGTAGACTTGGCAGGAGCTCTGCACGTGCGTTTGGAGAAGGTGAGAGGACTGACCGTGTGAGTTCTCCGGGGCGCAGGGGCGGCCGGCCGTCCTACTAATGTTTCTTAAATACGCCTCAAAAGTCGTGCCTCTTAGCAGACGCGTGGGCTAGACGTTTATAAAACTAGGGATCTATGTACGCGTGCTTCGCTGTCTTTTTGTGGGGAAAGCGTTTTGTGAATGCTGAATATCCTAGTCAGGAAGCCCGTGATCTATTGTTAAAGTGCACATTTTGCTACTTTATAATCGCCAGGGAAGTCGGGCTAATTAGTGGACCACTGTATTTTTAAAAACCCACTTTGTTTAAGGAATGAATAGTATTCATTTAATTTTCGGGAATAAGCGTTACGTTTATTTCACTTAGCCACTGTATTTAGCTTCTAAAGGTGTTGCCAAATTGCTGTCGTGTTTATGTTATTGTTTTGCTTGGTGGATTTTTTCAAATGGAGAAAGTTTGAAAAGTAAGCCTTTATGGAGTGTGAAGTCTCTACGAGTTCTGAGCACAGACCAGATGATCGCAAATTTGTAAAGTCCCAAGTAATGAGACTTTACTTCCTTCCAAAGAATTTATAAGATATTCCACAATGCAGTATTATTTAAACAGTACCGTCATGTATCAGGAATAGTGGGAACTTCCCTTTTCTTCTCCCCAACTTTGCCAGACCACTAGTCATTCTGTTTTCTGTAGGATGAGAGTTGGATTAGATGCCCTGCTTCAGGCTCTCAGTCTTGCGATTGAGTGAGTCTAAGACTGCAGAGAGGGCCTATACACAGCTTCAAACAAGACATTTCTTGGGATACCAAACATAGAAATTCAAGTAGAACATTCCTATTTTTAGAAAAAGCTTAATTAAACTGGAAGTCATTCAATATTTCAGTGAAGTAGCATGTATTAATAACCTACTCTGTGCCAGGCACTGTGCTAAAGTAAAGGCAAAAAACAGTTCCTGCTGTCAAGGAGCTTAGTTTTTTTTCATAAATTCTGTGAAATTGGCCTGTCTCCATTTCTTGCTAGTTCATAGCAAAATCAACCTTAAACTTTTTAGAACAGGATGGCTAGACATTTGGAAATGTAAAATTGTTAAGTTTGGTGAGAGTCTGATCTTTCCTCAACCCATATATTCTGAAACCCTTCAATTTAACAAAGATTTATAAGCACCAATTATGTACAATAGCCTATAGAGTGTTGGACTTGGAGTCAGGAAAACTCATCTTCCAGAGTCCAAATCTAGCCTCAGACATTTAGTTAGCTGTGTGACCCTGCAGAAGTCACTTAACCCTGTTTGCCTCAGTTTCATCATCTGTCAGATGAACTGGAGAAGAAAATGGCAAACCACTCCAATATCTCTGCCAAGAAAACACCAAATGGGGCCTGAAAAGCTGCTGAACAGCATCGTACAAGACACCCATCGAATTCCCACTGTACTGCTTCATTGTTTCTGGAGAGGTGATCCTTAGCCCTCAAATGTTATACCTGCAAAGTGCAGGCCACAGAAGATTTTGCTAAGCTGAAAAGGCCATGAGTATAGGTATGGACCCTTTCTGTCTGTTCTCCAAGGTCCAGCCTAGCTAACTAAGTTTAGAATACCTTCACCAAAAGATTGGAAAGAAAATTAAGTTTGTTTATTTTTAGCTTCAGCCATCCATTGAACCATTTCTGAGCAAAGCCATTTTGTGATCTGCATTGCTGCAGTGTGCCCACTTGAAATAGATTTTAAAAGTATTCAAATAAGTATGTAAAAAACGATTTTTCTGGGATTGTAGATATGAAAGGACCTCTATTATCAAAGACATGACAGTCCACTGTGTGTGTCTGTGTGTGTGATTGAATCTAAGACAAAATAGGATGTCTTAAACACGGTATAATGCTACATGTTAGGGTAAAAAGATAAACTGTTTCAGAGAGAAACTTAAAAATATTATCTGATTTTCCAAAGTCGCTACAGCCTACTCTCCTGTTCCCAGGAAGTTCTACACTTAAATCACTGCTGTTCATGGTGGCTGTTCAAGATATAGATACTGATGGTTTGTCTATGTAGTTGAATTATAGCCTGCTGCACAATAGGCATTCTTCATTTACTTCTTCTCCCCACCCCCATCCCTTGTAGATCAGTAGGCCAAAGTCTTGATAATAAATATCACTTAAGAGGCTGTGAAGCCTGCCCAGGCTTGATGTAGTTAACAAAATGTCATACAGAAAGAAACCTGGAAACCCTTACTACCTGTGAATTGTGGCCAACTCTCCATGACTCCATTTGGGATTTTCCTGACAAAGATGCTGTAGTGGTTTGCCATTTTCTTCTCCAGTTCATTTTACAGATGAGGAAACTGAGGCAAACAGGATTAAGTGACTTGCCTAAGGTCACAGGTAATCTGAGGCTGTATTTGAACGTGTGTGTGTTCTTACACTTTTTGTTTCCTTTTATACCTAGCCTTTGATATAAAGTCTGTTGAATTAATAAGTTTGTAAAGTTTATACTTTTCAGTGGCCCATAGTTTCTCAGTATCCTTAGTAATTTTTTTATGTTATACTATTAATTTCCACAGGCTGAGTATTTCAAAATGAAAAATTCCATTTTAGAAAACTACATTGATAGTAAAACTGATTGTTTTACTACTGGAATGGAGCATTTGGGAAATGAATCTACTATAAACCATTTATATCACAAGTGAGATTACTGAGACCCAGAAAAGGTAAGTGACTTGCCCAGGGTCACTGAGCTAGTTGTTGATACCCAGTTGATACCCAGTGCCTTGCTGCTACATACTCCTTCTCCTGCTCATTACATTGAAGTTAAAATGGTCTTCAAAACAATCAGAATGTCTTCTTTAATGTAACCACAGATCATACTATTGGTCCAGAATTTAAAAGTAGAGATCATCAGAACATAATTTTCTGTATTTAACAACTATGTATTTAAATGCCTGTGAGGTGGTGCTAGGGCAGCTAATTGGCATAACATTTAGAGTGCTAGGCCTCAGACACTTACTAGTTGTATGACCCTGTGCAAATCATTTAACCCTGCCTGCCTCAGTTTCCTCATCTGTAAAATGAGCTGGAGAACAAAACAGCAACCACTCCAGTATCTTTGCCGAGAAAACACCAAATGGGGTTACAAAGAATTGGACACAACTACTGCTGTTTGTCCTTTGTTCTCCAAAAGGACCATGACATTAGAGAAGTGAGGCCATGACATGCAAGTGAATTGGGTTAAAGTGAGGGATGGCTGTGCAAAGTGATCAGCCTCACTTTCTCCTCTGGAGCCATGTGGGTGCAGTAGCCAGATACAGATCAGGACAACTGGACACGGCCCAGGATGCATTTGGTCTTTTCAAGCTAAGATCTTCAATTGGTCCCAGTTTGGCTTAGGTTTTATGTTTGTCCTTCATTGCCAAAGAAGACCATGCCATCAGAGAAATGATGACATGACTTGCACTTGAATTTATTTTGAGTGAGGGAGGGCTGTGCAGGTCACCAGCCTCACTTCTCCTCCAGAGCCATCTGAATCCAGAGACCAGATATTCATCAGGATGACTGGAAATGACCCAGGATGCACTGGGAGACCTTGGGCCCTTTAAGCCAAGGTATTTTCAGGTCCTCACTTGGGGTGAGACAACACTCATTCATTGAATAGGCCTGTTTAAGAAGTAGCCAGGGCATGACCCGTTTAATGAAGTCAAGAAAAAGAAAGACATCAGGCTGGGTGGGAAACAGCAACAATTATTATTGATAATCACTGTAAAGCTAGGAGGGTCAAAAGGAGCCCTTAAGCAGGGGCCCATTGGCATCCCAGTTCGATAGTGCAATAGGTTTAAGGTTTTGGGAGAGGACAGGATGGGACAGAACAGGAGAAAGGGAAGGAAAGGAAAGGGGCCAGTAAAACTCAAGTCAACTGGGCATCTTTTGGCCATCCAAAATTACTGTCCTTTGGAGAGGAGAAGGAAGGGGGAGGGGGAGGCAGACAGGAGAGGAGGAATTGAGTTACCCAGCTAGCTGGGTCCCGTTCAGCCAGCTGCATCTTTTCACAGGATTGTGTTCGTCCTTCATTGCCATCAGAGAAATGATGACATGACTTTCACTTGACTCTGTTTTGAGTGATGGGGGGCTGTACAGGTCACCAGCTTCTCTTGCTCCTCCAGGGACCAGAGTGATTTGGGATAAAGGCTGAACTGGACTGAAACCATTGAATAGTATGCAAAGAACTTCTCCCCTTACCCTCTCTCCTGCCCCTTTTTTTGGTTCTTTCTAAATTTGATAATAGCTTCTCCCTACTTCAGATTTTTTAAAGAAACATTTCTGCAGAATGATTTTTAACCAGTGATCATTTGTTTTTAGCATATTTCCCATTTGTTTTAGACAGAAAATTTGACTGGAAGCAGTAATTGAACATGTTCACCAAGTAATTGGGAATAAATTTTATGAGACTTTAGGTCATAAAGTTGTGCCTCAAATTTGAGTTTAATTCTTAAATGAAAAAAAAGACTTTATGGGCTTAAGATAGGGTAATTATTTTTGTTATTGATATGTGCTAATAATGAATAAGCACAGCCTGAAACAGAAGACTTCAGAGTAGGCTGTCGGATTCTGATATCCCTGGATCATCTCTTATTTCATCAAGAATGCAGACATGAAATGTATGGAATCCATTTTTGTAGTTAGCTGAGTTAGAGTAAGGTAATGACTACATCACATTTCCCAGATCATTTACTGCATATTTTGTTATTGTTCAGTCATTCACTCTTTGTGAGTCATTTTGTGAACACTCTTTGTGTTCAGTCCCACTCTTTGTGACCCTATATGGCATTTTCTTGACAAAGATACTGAAGTGGTTTGTCATTTCCTTCTCTAGAATTAAGTGATGTGCTCTGGATCACACAGCTACTGAGTATCTGAGACAGGATTTGAACTCAGATCTTCCTGACTCCAGACCTAGTGCTCTTATCCACTTAGCCATTCTAGCAGCCTTCATTACGTTGTCCCAGGGCAGCTAGGTGGTGCAGTGGATAGAGCACCAGTGCAGGAGTCAGGAGGACCTGAGTTCAAATCTCACCTCAGACACTTGACACTCATTAGCTGTGTGACATGTCACTTGGACATATCACTTAACCCCAATTGCCTCATCCTGGGTCATCTCCAGTCATCCTGATGAATATCTGGTCACTGGATTCGGAAGGCTCTGGAGGAGAAGTGAGGCTGGTGACCTGCACAGCATTCCCTCACTCAAAAAAATAAAATCAAGTACAAGCCATGTCATCATTTCTCTGATGGCATGGTCTTCTTCGGCAGTGAAGAACAAACACACGCATACAGATTATTTACTATGTATACATGTATAAATATTTTAAATAATACGTACTCTATGATTTTTTCCTGCTTTTTACCCTCCATGTTGACAAGTTCCTCACCTTTGTGCATATCTTGGGCATATCTTGCCTCTTGTTCATTTTCATCAAACCTGTGAAGTCAGATTTTCTTTTAAACCTAGAAGAAATCCATCAGCAGATATCAGCTGAAAATGTGTATGTTTTCTTTACATTTTAAGTTCCATCTTGTCTCTGTCAGGAAATGAGAGGGGTGTTTCATCTTCATTCTTTGGACCTGTGGTTTATCATGGCATTGATAGCATTCTAAAGTCTTTCAAAGTCTTTTTTCTTCTCCATAATCATTATATGAATTGTTTTCCTTATTCTGTACACTTTGTTCTATATCAGTTAGCAAAAGTCTTCCCAGTTACCTCCAAAATTGTCCATTTCATCATTTTTATGGAGATACTGCTACATTACATTTATGTACCACAACTTATTTAACCATTCCCCAATAGCAGTATAGGCCCTTAGTTTCCAATTTTGGGCTACCATGAAGAAAGTTATTATAATATATTTAGATAGTTCCCTTTCCTCTTTCTTTGATTTATTTGGGGAGGATAAGCCTAGATTTAGCTAGGTCAAAGGGTATGAACAGTTGGGTAATTTTATGGGCCGAGTTCCAAATTGCTTTCCAAAATAGCTGAAACAATTCACAGATTGACCAACAATGCACTGATTGTGCCTATTTTTCCACAGACCTCCATTGTGTGGGTTGTTTTTTTGGGGGGGGTCATCTTTGACAGTCTGATTGGTGTAAGGTAGAACTTCCAAGTTGCTTTAATATGCACTTTTCTAATTATTAGAAGTTAATAGCATTTTCTCATATGGTTATTGGTAATCTAGGTTTCTTCATTTAAAAACCTTCTGTTTGTATCCTTTTGCCATTTATATATTGGGGAATTGCTCTTAGTTTTATGAATTTGAAGTTATACTGTTTCCAGTATTTTATGTACAACTGGGGATTAACACTATTTTTTGTGTTCATTTCACACAGAAGCAACAAAGCATTTGCATTTTAAAGCTTCTGGTTCTGAAATAAAAGCTTGTTTCTGAACCTTTAAAAGAATTTCAGACTTCTGAAGTCAGATTCTGATACTAATCTTTCCAAATCCTCCTTGGTGTACTGGTACAGTCTACCTGAAGTTACCTCTTAATTAATCCTTTTAAGATTACTTGAATTTCTAGAGGTGGGCTAAGAAAGTCCATTGTATGTTAGTATAATGGGAAGACTCTCTTTGGCCTTGAAATCCTCAGTTTGAATTCCATCACTGGAGCTTGCTAGATGCATGACCATAGGCAGGCCGGTTCCGTGTCTTCATTTGTAAGTGGTCCTCAACAGCCTTACGTAAATCTTAAGTGATTCTCTTTCAGACGTTCTCTCTTCCTCTTCTCTCTCAGGTCACCAGGGATGCGTAGGTAAAATTAACCCAGGGACCTTCTGGCAGTAGAGAAGCATGGTCCTAGGAGGGGAAGACTTGCAAGGATGATCTGACTCTGGAGCTACAGGTATCTCAATACTTGCTTCTGTGAGTAGGGAAGGTGAGGTGACCTTGGTGAGGTCACCACAAACATACACCTAGGAGGGGGCATTCAGGGAGTATTTTGAAGCAAATACTGAAGGAAGTTGGTCAGAATTCCATGAGGATATAGTCCAGGGAGAATGTGGGGGAGATGGGACACTATTGTATCTGCATCATTGTATAGGTTCATTTGGAACTGGCTGAATGATTGGAACGTAAGACCACTGTTTTCAGTAAAGCATCATAAGACCTTGTCCTGTGTAACATTTTTGTCAGTTACTTGGATGAAGACATAGAGTTAAGTGCATTATGTACTTAATTCGTGAAGGATATGAAGCTAAGAGGGATAACTAACATGTGGGTGGTGGAATTGGGATCCCAAACAGTCTCAAAAAGATAGAGTAAGGAGCTGACTCTTAAGGATGAAATTCAATAGTATTTCTAGAAAGTCTTTCAACAGTAGGTGAATAATTTCGAAACCTCCTTACCCCTTTTCCTTTCCTGAGAATTGGAGGAGCTCCCTTCTCATCCTAATTTTAGTGTAACCTCCACCTAAATCTCTCATCTTTCCCCAAGAGTTACAAATATTTTTGAGCTTACTGTACTTTATTTTATTCACTATTAGAGGATTTTAAAATTGTCTTGAAATGCACATTTGTATCTCTTGTGTCATTTCTACTTCTGCTTATGACATTTTTTGATGAAAAAAATCATTGGGATACAACCTGTTCATTAATAGAGTCATTACTTTATATAGGATCATCTACTGAAAAGGAATGTAAAGACCATCTAGTCTAACCCCTTTGTTTTACAGATGAGGAAACTGAGGCCCAGAGAGGTTAAGTGACTTGACTTGCCCAAAGTCACATAGGTAGCATGTAACAGAGGCAAAATTCATATTCATGGTCTCTGGCTTGAGATGTCATATTTCTTTTCCTACAGTTACCAGATTTTATTTTTTCTAAATTGGTATTAGTAGTGTTTTTTATTTCTGAAACTATCAATAAACAGAAATCATCAGACATTTCAAAAGGGAATCAGCTGTTTTGTTTGGCTGAATATGACATAGATTACTTGCAGCCCATCATTTGATACTTTTGAATTGTAATGATGTGACAATGTTGTCTTCTCAATGAACAAATTGTACTTTTAAGAGATCTGCCCTTCTCAGATATCTTTTCCATTTTATCCTTTATTTCCTGAGGAAAACACATATTTTTATACGTATTGAAAATTTCCATTCTGATTCACTTGAGGCTTGGAAATTTTGTTTAAAAAAAAATCTTAATTAAGATAATTAGCTTAAATTTCTGTTGAAATGTAGATACAAAATAACATGGTGTCCTAAATCTGTATAGTTGAAGGCATCCCACTTACAGATAAAACTTAAGTTCTTGGTCACATGCATCCATTTAAAAACCATTGATTTTTTTTTTCATTTTGTAAAGAACTGGTGAGTTAGGTCATCTTCACATGAATAGTTCTGCTTTATAAATTGAAATTTCTGAAACAGTTGCCTCTTAAAATACTCAGAATAAAGCTTCAATTGACTGACTTAAAGAATCTTAGGGCTAAAGGACTAGTCATTGTCACATCCAACTCATTTTATAGGTAAAGAAATCAGGATATAATGAAGGGAAGTGACTTTCTCAGGATTCCCTAGCTGATTAGTGACAGAGCTATGAGGTGACATTGGAGGTCAGATCTATGGACTTTCCACCACACTGACAAGGCAGTGTTAAATGGGTAGATTTGAAGGACATCTATTTGGTTCTTGACCCTGCTGTTTACAAGACTGTGTGACTGGAGACAAGTTTCTTATCTTTTCTGAATTCAGTTTTCTCTTCTGTAAAACAGAGATAATCATATGGAGAGCCTGGTTTGACCCTCTGATTATTTGTATCTAGCAAGGCTTGAAATCATATAATATATATTTGCATCCCCCTACATGGAGGTGGTCTAGTGTAAAGAGCCTAGGTCAGAGAAAGAGATATTTCTGCTCACGAGTGATAGATTAAAGCAAGTCCAGGAATATTGTTTCCTAAACAAGATCTAGCACCCCTGTAAAGAGTTTGGCCTGACTTTCCACATAGGAAAAAAAAAGGGGGTAAAGAATACCTCTTGTACAGACTTTGATGCAATTAAGTAGGCAAACTAAAGAACTTGGAAGTCAGTCTGTGTATTTTGGACAATCTCTTCACCTGGACAGTGAACTGCTCCCAGATTTGAACAGGATTAGATGAGTAGATGATGTTGCTTTTAGGAAATTGTAAAATTCTTGTAATAGTCCCAGACTTCTCTTTGAAACAAAGACCCATCTTTTTCAAGCCAGTATTCATGATACATAGCTACAAGTCATACAACACTAGTTTCCCAAAAAGTGGAGTTGAAAATCACCCAGAGATCAGCAGAGAGGTGTGTGGTTGAGCTTCGGTAGTCTGAAAGATATTTTGAGTAAGGAATTAGTCAAAAGAAACAATGTAAAGAAAGGTATAGGAATTTTTGGTGAAAAAAATGGGCTCCTCATTTGGTAAGAATGATGAGTAATTAATGAACCATTATTGTCAGGTGAATTCAAGAAAGGCTACCAGCACATTGAGAAGACCCCTCTGTAGTGAATTTATGGGACGATGTGAGCAGACCTGAATGAATTGTAATTTATAATATTAGAGGAAATAACCCACATCAGTGAGGTCACAGATCTCTTATAGTACCTAACTCAGAATTAAGAATCAGATGCAGGTAAAATGGTTTGTAAACTTTAAAATGCTATGGAAATGTAAATTATTGTTCAGGATTTTATAGTAAGTATGTTTTTTAGCATCATTTATTATATAGTACTCTAAGTATAGGTGTAGATGCTAAAGGAAACTAGTCTGAAATTATATTGACCCTGGGCCATTAACAAAACTTAGATTTGGAGTAGACTTTAGTTGTCATCTAACGACAACTAAATGACACAGAGGAGGCTCTCTGGGTCCTCAAGTGTGGCCCTTTGAATGAATCTAAATTTCACAGAACAAATCCCCTTGGTAAAAGGATTTGTTCTGTAAAACTTGGACTCAGTCAAAGGGCTGCACCTCAAGGCTACAGGTTTTCCACTCCTGGCTTAGCCTGAGTTTAGTGCACTGAAACTTTTAACAAAATTTATTTTCATAATAAATGTATGTATATTTATGATGGTAAATAAAATAGATTAATAATATATGTATTTTTATATTTATGATTCAGATTTTTTTTTTTAGTTTTCTTTGCATATTTTCACTGTTTGTGATTTTCTACAGTACATCACAGATCTCCAAAAATCCCCATTTAACTATCAATGGCCAACCCACAAATAACCAAAACCATGAATATTAAGGGATGACTGTATTGAATTCTAGTTAAGAATCTTAGGTTATTTAGTCCAGTTAGCACCTCAGCAGAAATTCCCACCTATAATATTCTTGACATCTAGTCTCAAGACTACTACTGATGGAAATGCTATGGGGGAGGGGAGGGTCAAAAGAGGAATCTTTTTAAATATTACTTTTTATAAATGTCTGAAAAGACAGTGTTATGTAGTGGATAGAGAACAGGCTCAAAGTAAGGAAGACACAGGCTTAAATCTTTTCTCTGACACATACAAGTCACTTAACATCTTGGGTCCCAAGCAGTTTTTAAAGCCTTTATAGATGAGTTGAAAGTGCATTGATAAGGAAAAGAAATTACACATCAGTGAAAATCCAGGTATGGGCTTAATATTTTTGTCACAATGTCTACTTTTTAATGCCAAAAAAATTATTTTCTATGACATGAGTATTTTGCATTAAGTAATGACTTAGGTCCTATTTCACTAAAGTCTTAAAATCTGTAGTAGACAATAATACAAAATCCTATTTTCAAAAGTTGAGATTATATAGATTTTTTAAACCTGCTTAAGGACATATGTTTTGTCCCTGCTCTGCCAAGGACATGCCTTGTGGCATACCATTCTTTAGAGATTTTCTAGCCTGAAATGAATCAGAATTTTTAGGTAAAGTTATCCAACCACTTGAGAACCCATTTAACTGTATTATAATTAATGAGCCACATTTCTTTTGTCCATTAAGAAATCATGAAAGTCTATCGGCTGTGTTGCAGAAATTGGTGTGCCATCTTTGTACTCAACCCCTTATCATCCCTCTTCCCATTTATCCAGTCAGTTATCAAGAATCATTTCAAGCTCCATAACATCTAGTTCTAGCCATCGTTGATCTCTCTTACTCTCTCTCTCTCATGTCAATCTCCACTCCAGTGTGTCCTCCACATTGCCACCAAAGTGATTTTCCTTAAGTACAGATCTGTGTGGCTCCCCTAAAGTCCTTGCTGCCTCATACATTATTTTCTCCCCTGTGTTTTTCAGGCTAGGCTAACTGACTTTCTGTTACTGACACCATGCTATACTTATTTCCATCTTTTTGTCATTGTACGGGCCTGTGCATGGGATGCGTTCTGTTCCTACCTCCACTCCACAGAGAATAATGCTAAAGTATATCTGGAAAAGGAAGTTGGAGCCAGATTATAGAGAGTTTTACTTAAATACAAGGCCAAGTAGTATACATTTTGTTGTGTATCCCTCCTTTAAGGAGCTAGCAAAAGTTTTTATGTCAAGAATGCAAGTGACATGGTCAGCCTTCTGCCTTAGAAAGATTTTTTTTTGTACCTGTGTACAGGATGGGTTGAAGAAGCCAGGTATAACAATTTGAAGGCTGTTACAATAATTGAAGTGAGAGATGATGAAGACCTCAGACCTGAGTTAAGGCTTAGAGGAGTAGAGAAAAGGGAACAGATAGAAGAGGTGTTGTAATGTAAAAGCAGACAGGACTTGGATCGAGATTCAGTTGAATGGTTACATATAGATGGGGGGGTGAGGGAAAGGGAAGAGTGAACAGTGACAGCATGGGTGAGAACTTGCATGACTAGGAAATAATTTAGAAGTTCTTTTGAAACTCTAGGACATATTTTGTCTAGGTTGCAAATTTGAAATTAATTTAAAATGACGAGAAGTTTCCTTCTATTTTCTTTTAGGCTTTAGTTAATGCTGTTTGCTTTATCCTTTTTAAAGTGAAGTTTCTTCCTGATGGAAAAGATGAAAGTAAGTAGGGGTAGAGCAACCCAACTCAGTCTCCTTACCTGCTCTGTTACTACCTGTATGACCTTAAACATGTAAGACCTCTTTGGGTCCTTGTTCCTCATCTGTAAAATGAGGGGTTAGACTAAATAAAGTCTGAGATTCTACACATAGCTTTAAGAAAGAACTGGTTTTTGTCTTGATTTATGTCACATTTTTGTAATCATTCTTAGTGTTCTTTTGGATTTTGTTCATGGTATTTTGAAAGAGGATTTTAAACTTTGTAAAAACTCGATTATTTCCTTTTTTAAAAATGGATTGCATATTTCCAGAAGAGATTAATTAAAGGTTCTCAATATTCCTTCCTTGGACTTTTCATCATTCTCTCAGTCCTTTTTTCAAAACAAACCTTCTGTCTCCTTTGCTGACTTTTCTTGAAGAGGTAAAATATATTTTATCATCCATTCTCTTCTCTTTTTTACAGTCTAAACAATTTCATTCATTCCAGGTATGTTAGCTGTCACCTGAATGCTTGTATTCCTAATGCATTCCTACTAATACATGTATGTATGTATGTATTCCTAAATTTCCATCTCTATACCTTATTTATTTTGCCAGATTCAAAACCCAACTCTCCTTATAAGACATATTTGCTTAGAAAATCCATTTCCTCACAGTCTACGGATCCAAAACCAAATTTTACCTCCTTTACTTTTTCTTTCAAAACTACCATTCACTTTGCTATTGTCTTTGATCCTTCCTTTACTCGTTTTTTCTCATCTCCAGTTAGTTAGCAATAAAATCCAAAAATTTATTAAGCACCTACTATGGTAAAAGCATTGTTTCATGTCCTCTAGAGATAACTTTGAAAATATCTCTCTTATTCACTGCATCTATTCCCATAGTTATGTTCATCCTTCGTTGCCAAAGAAGACCATGCCATCAGAGAAATGATGACATGACTTGCACCTGACTTTGTTTTGAGTGAGGGAGGGCTGTGCAGATCACCAGCCTCACTTCTCCAGAACTATCTGAATCCAGTGACCAGATATTCATGAGGATGACTGGAGATGACCAAGAATGAGGCAGTTGAGTTAAGTGACTTGGTCACACAGCTAGTGAATGTCAAGTGTCTGAGGTGAGATTTGAACTCAGATCCCCTGCACTGGTGCTTTATCCACTGCACCACCAAGCTGGGTCCTCTCCCGTCATCCTGATAGCTACTTACCAAACTGTGTGACCCTGGGCAAGTCACTTTAACCTTTTTGCCTCAGTTTCTCTTTTGTAAATTGGAGGTAATAACAGCTACTTCTCAGGGTGGTTATTAAGAATCAAATGAGGTAATATTTCTGAAAGCTCTTAACAGTGTCTGGTACGGTAGATACTATGTACATGCTAATCCCTTCCCTACTTTCCTTCAGTTATCTGCAGCTAAATATACCCTGTACTTTTTTCCTGTTGTTTCCTGTGCTGAGAACTACCTTCTGCCTTTTGTGCTTGCCTGGTTTGTTGCATCCTTTGAAGCAGTGGATTTAAATTCAAGTAGAAATGAGAGTCATTAATCCATATATAAGGATCCCATGTGCCACATACTGCTTTCATTTTAAAATGTAATATTACCTACATTTTATTTTGGTTTTATTTATTTTGTTCAGTATTTCCCAGTTACATTTTAATTTGATTGTGGGAGTGTTGTAGGCTGTATATCGGACACCTCTGCTTTAAAGTATTTACACATACCTCTTTTTTAAAACCTACTGATATGCTATCTCAAAATTTAAAAGAAAAAAAATCATAGCTTGAGAGTTGGAAAGTACCAACTATAACATATACTCCAAATTTCCACTATAATTTACCTGACAAATAGTTATCCAGCATCTTGAAGATATCCAATGAAGGGAATGTACCAGATGCTTAGAATACATTCTTTCCTCACTCTCTCCTAGACAGAAATGCCCTTTGTCCTCTTGGACATCATGTAGCATTTGACTTGGATCTTGCATATGCCTTTAGAGGATTTGTTTTGCCTATGTGGCATGTCCTTACTAGATTGTGATTTATTTTAGTGCATTTCAGCTAAACACTTTATTTCTCCTGGTGTCTAACAGAGTGTAATGCATGAAGTAGACTGTATTTGCCAAATCAAATTGACTTTATTTCAACTATAATTTTTATTCAAAGATGTTAATTATAGTTGATTATATACTTATTTACTTGAGTTATTCCACTCAAAAATCATTAAAAGATGCCAGGGTCTATGTTTTGTGCCCTATTGCTATTAAAAAGTTTTTATATGATTTTTTTTGCATATTATCACTTTTTAAAAGTAAGTTGAGTGATTGAATAAAGTTTGTAATATCAGAAATGAAATTTTTAATGCTGTTGTGTTTGTTTTTATCTTAGGTATATTTGAAGGAATTTTCTGCTTGTGTTTAGGTTGGAGAGACTACAGTTGCTTAAGAAAATTGAATAAATAAATATCATCTTGGGGAAAAAATGGAAACTTCCTATCAAGTTTTAGAACAATTATATAAGAAGGTGCTTCTTGGAGGTTCACTTGAAAATGACAGCCAAGAATATGCATTTTATCTCAGTCTGCCTTTTTCAGCCCAAGATCTGTCCACATCAAATTTCCTGAAGTGGCCATGTGTTCATCATGGTAGCCAAGCTAGTTCTGTCAACATGGATGCCACTCCCACTCCTATAGCATCAATAAATTTGAAAATGGATTTTCAAGTTAGCAGTCCCAGAGATATAATGCTTCTTCAGTTAACAGTCGTCAAGATGATGATAACCAACATGCTATCTAAAAAAATGGAATTCAGTATAAAAGAGAAGTATAGTGATATAATTGAAATTCTTTTAAAGCCATATGAACTGGAATCTAAATTAGTAAGTTTTTTTAATTTAAAAATATTAATGTCAAGAGTGAGCATTTAAAATTCAGATTTTTAAAATATGAATATTTACTTTTATACAGATCAGTATATTCCATGGTTCTGATAAGTTGTTATCTCATATGGCTGCAAAATGTCTTGCCTCGCTATTATATTTACAACTAAGAGAAAAGGTGAGTCTAGAAAATTGTTACCAAATGATGTATTTCTTTTATAAATATACTTTCTTAAAAAACATTGAAGTAATTATTTTGAGATTTTTTTTTTAAATTTTAAAATAGGGCTTCTTAAACTTTTTCCACTCATAACATCTTCAGCGCTTCTTAAACTGGAGTTGCAACCTATGATTTAAGAAGCACTGATAAAATTTTATTTTCTAAGCCCTTTGATTAGTACTGTATTGTGCTAAATAACATTCTAATAATAGAAATGTGAAGAGTAAAGAATTAGAATCCTGAAAATCTTGAAAAATCATTTTCATGAATTTTAGTAAAAGTATATGAATATGTATAAATTTTTAAGAGTAGCCCTTAATAGTCCCCCTGACTCATCTCTCTATCTATGTATCTATCTGTTTACATATATACACATATATGCATACATACTGTACACAAGCCCATCTTTATTTCCTCTTTTATAGTTTAACTACACAAATAAACAAATAGCAATTAATGTCACTTATTGACTTGAATAATATTGGGATATGTAATTTCAGACAGCCTATTCAGCTTCTTTTTTAATAGAATTCTAAAATTGTGGGTGGGAATATCATTTGGTATAAATATTTTATAGGGGAATTTTGATTATGTAAAAATAACAAGTCTTTCACAAATGAAGCCAATATAGCTAAAATTAGAATGATAACTGATAAGTAGCGGGGGAAGTATTTGAGGGAGAAATTAGAGAGGAAATGTTTAACAAGGAAAAAAATCTTTGCAGCAGAGTTCTCTGATAGGGGTAAAATTTCTCAGAAACATAAGAGAGTGATTCAAATTTGAAAGACTAAAAGCCATTCTCCAGTTGATAAAGTCAAATGATATGGACTGGTGGTTTTGTATGGAAGAAATAAAATCTATCATTAACCCTATAAAAAAACCAAATAATTCAGAAAATTCAAATTAGAGCAGCTCTGGAGTTTTATCTCCCTTTCATCCCATTGGCAAAGATAATTAAAAAAGAAATAAAAAAAGATGATTAAAAAAAGGAAAATGACAAATGAAGGGACTCTAGTAGAACAGCCAAATTAATACTTTGTTGGTGAAGTAGTGAATTGGTTTAGTCATTCTGAAAAGCAATTTGAGACTGTTCTCAGGAAGTCAATATGCTGTACCATTTGACCCTCTGCAGGGCCTATATCCCAGAGGGATTAAAGACAAATAAAAGGGATCTGCACGTACAAAAATATTCTTAACAGCTATTTGTATTGGCAAAGATCAGGAAACCAAGAGGATGCCTATCAAATGGAGAAGTGGTTGAACAGATTATACTATATTGATGTAGTAGAATAATATGCTGTAAAAAGTTATGAAAGAATGGTTTCAAAGAAACCTAGGAAAATTTGTTTGAACTGATGTAAGCAAAACTAGGAGAACAATTTATGCAGTAACAATGACATGTTAAAGGCACAACATACAGTGACCAACCACAATTCCAGAGGTCTCATGATAGTAGTTTTTTATAGTGTGCTGCTTACCTCCTGACAGAGAGGTGAGGCATTCAGTTTAAGAGTGAGACATTTTTGGTTATGACCAATGGGAAATTTTGTTTTCCCTGACTGCATTTTAAAACATTATTTTCCAATGACTGGGGCAGGAGGGAGAGAAAATAAATTTTTGTTGATGAAAAAAATGTTAAAATTTTAAAATGCCTGTAGCATTAAATTTATATCATGAAGAATATTTGATTTGTGTTAGAATTTAAAACATAACCTTCCTTTTTTTTCTTTTTTCTTACAGGCTATAGTGAATGAAACATGGGCAGCTTTTTGTTTAAAAACTCTTACTGACTACCCTGAAAGTAACACAGTCTCTTATTGCCTCTGGACTCTTACAGCTGTAATAAAAGAAATATTAAAGTCTACATGTTTACAAAAAGCAGGTACCAGTTCTTTGACATAATTAAGTATTATTACCACTGGAAGAAGTTTATGGTTATAATATGGAATGAGTTCTATTTCACAACTGCCCATCTGTCTCTAAAATAGGGAAGATAGGCTTTCCCCACAATGTAAGTCCCCTGATAACCAGGCCAATGGTTTTTCTGCTCTGCTATGTAGCCCTCAAGTTAAGGTTTTCCCCTTCCCTCCTTTTACAAGTTCAAACCTTAATAGTACTTTGTACTCAGATTTTTATCTTATTCTGATTTATATTCTATTTTTCTACTAAGTGGCTTTCCATATAAGTCTTTAAGATCCTCATAGATGCTTTTATCTTAGAAATTGTTGATTATTTAATTTTTCTTAGGATTTTGGTTATGACAAATATAAAATCAGTCTTAAGATTTGTTTAAAAATGTTAATATGTATGTTTAATTATGCTTTAATCACTTACATAGTCATCTTTGTCCCATTTATAATTTCTTTTTATTGTTTCAGAAATATTGAAGCAGTTTTTGACATCTTTTGATTTTCTTTTTGAAGTCTTCTACTGTTCAGTTTTTTCTCAGCATTTTGAAAACTACCAGGATACTTGGCTAAACCCTAAAATTACAAATGTCTTGATTTGTTTTCTGGAATTGCTTGAAATTCTTATAGCCTCCAGAATTCATTTGAAGTTACATTTCATTTGCCAGAGGATTTTTTATTTGAAAATATTTTGTGCGTTGAACATTATTACTTGGCCTATTCACTCTTTAGTGAAAAAGAAGTTCATCATCCTTCTTAAAAGATGTGTACTACATAAAGTGGGTGAGGATGTCCTAAATATTTCAATTCATGCTGTAGTTGAACGAGATCCTTATTTAGATAAGGACATGTTAACTTTGGGTAATGCTTTTTTGCAAGCTGTGAATTTGGGATGGTTGAAGCAGTTATCTATTAGTGGACCACCCAGCCACTTTGGAGGCAGTGAAGTTCAACCTGGAAATGAAAATCTCATTGTCCCTGACTTCATTATCCTCAGAGCATCAAGTCTGGTTTTACTGAAATCCTTAGAAATCAAGGTGCATAATTGTATGTCAGCAAATGAAGCGAAAGGTAATTAATTTGTCAACTTGCCCCCCCACCCTTCAAGAGATACATGATTTTTTCAGCTATTTTCAAAGTTTGGAGCTTTCTTAAATCTTTCCAATTTGAACCAATGACATTTATGTAAATGACTGTTAAGTTTTTATAATTTTTCATATATAAATTAATGTATTTATATATAAATAAATTTGTGTAATTGGTTGTTTTCATTTAATTTTAAATGAGCATATTCCATTTTTATGAACTAAATTTATTTTAGAGACAATTATCATTTTCAAAAATTTAGTAAGTGACTGGTTTTCACTGAACAAAATGACCGAAAAAATTAATTCATTGTCACACAAGCATTGTATTTTTGTAATAAGCTTGTGTAGAATAGTAACACGTAAAAAAGCTGTTACATAAATATTAGAAATGGACCTGACCAGTGACGTATTTTCTAAAGAAATGGCTGCATGAAATCTTCAGTTATGCAGGATCTCTTGGGGATTATTATGGAGGACCCTTTGTTGCGAATAGAGGATTTTTGGTTGAATTGACAAGTTAGCAGGTTAATTTATTATGTTGTATTTTGATAACCTATCAAATGAAGACCATTTAAATTCTGACATTTCAGTTTAGGTATAAAAAAGATTCCTTGGTTTTACTTGAGAGAAACCACAGAATGTAAGCCTTACCTGAAGAGAATATTAATTCTGTGGTAAAGTTTCACAGCAGGATTTTGTTTACAACAAATTAAAAGCCTTACAAGTTTATCTTTGATGTTTTACCCTTTCCTTTCAGAAAGATTTCTATTTCATAGGCAGTTCTAAATTAGAACACTAGGTGGCATATGCTGTGTAATTTTAGTGTGTAATTGCTGTTTAAAAAAAATCCCCAAGGCGTAATGTTTCAAGTTTTAGTGATATTTGATTAGCACTTTTGGTGGTATACCAATTTTTAAAAAGTGTTTTTAAAGTTGCTCATTTTCATGTCAAATCTTTAATTGGTCAGTAGTAATACTAATTATTGAATTTACATAATTCATTTCCACTATTGTTATAACTATTTAAATTTAACAAAAACTTACTTGAACAAAATTATTCTTGTTCATAGTTTCCCATAGTAAACTATTGATTTAATAAATATGTTTGTGAGTTAGGTGTTTAAGTGACTATTTCATATTGGCCATTTAAAACTTAGTTTTGTCTCCTTGAAATACCATAAGAACATTTTTTTAGTGTTTCTGTTGTTGATAAGATTGTATTTTTGTAAGAATTTTGTATAAAGAAACAGAATAATTCAGTATTGCTTGTATTTTAATTATTTTATTTGGGGGATTTTTTTTTAAAGCTGAATTAGAGAAATTCATGTCTGAGTTATTGACCTTCTTAAAACAGCACCTTCAGCTGTCCCTGAAATTGCATCATCACTGTGAGTGGCTCTCTAAAATCTTCATAGAACAGGACGATGACATGCTGGAGGCTGCAAAAGCATCATTAAGCATTTATTTAAAGCTTACCAGGTTGGTATAGTGCTTATTAGTTCACCCAATAAAAATACTTAAAAGTAATTATTGTGCTAGTAAATCCCAGGAAAATGAGAATACTTTCATAGTTGCTTTTAAAAGTATTTATTACTTTTTTTTTTTTTTTGCTGGAACAAATCCTAAAACTGCAGTTTCCCATGAAATGTTTATTCATACTTTCTGATGGGGTCCAATTTTATGTACACAAATTAACAATGAATTTCAGTCCTCACAATGAAAACTTCTGAGGCTACTTTATAAGTGGCACAGTAAGAGTACTGAGTCAGCAGACCCAGATTCTAGTCCTGGTTCTTCTGCTAAGTAACTGTGTTGCCTAAGTCAAATAATTTATCTTCTCTGGGCTTTAATATTTCATTTGTCTTGTAGAGAAATTACTCTAAATTGTCTCAAATATTTCTTCTAGTTCTAAAATTCTATAATTTTTTTCATATTTGTAGATATAAGTATATATACACTTACAAGTAACTAAACCATCCCTTTTGAATTTTATTTTTATTTTATTTTGCAAATGATTTTGGGATGGTATCTTCATAAAGTCAGTGTCTATAATGGATTATGAAATTACAGATGACCTTTTACATTGGTTCTACTTCTGCTTTGTTTGAAACCAAAATATATTGTCTTTATTTTCATTTCTTCTTGGCTAGTGAGAAAGATTACTTATTAATGATCTTAAGTGAATTTTTTTGCTGCCAGTACTTACTTGTATTATGACATTGCTGGCAGCATCTGTTATGAGACTGAATATTTATTAGGGCCAAATTTTCAAAGGATTTTAATCAAGAACATAAATTCCTCTGTGATTTGAGTTAGGCTTAAAAGAGGTCAAATAGCAATCCAGTTTGAAAATGTATACAGCTTTTAGAACTTATCTTAGTTATATTAAAATTGATTTCTTATTCCCTCACAATGAAGGGGACATTTTAAAATTGGATTTGATTTTGCATAAATTTGAATTTTTTCTTATGAAAAAGCTGCCCTGTGAACTTTTAGATGCTCAGTTTGTCATGGTCACACTGAATGTATTAAGTACCTTGCTTTTTTCATTCTGGTTGTCATTTTGGATCAGATTATTAAGTATATTGGAAAAGGATGGTATTTTGAAGTCTATTTGCTTTGAAAATAATTGTAGTTGAGCTGATATTTAATTTGGATTGTATAACTACATTTATTTACAGAGCATGGAATAAAACTGCTAAGGACATGACCCAAGAAAAAGAAACTTGGGACCATCAGACACATGAAAATGGCTTTAATCCTCACTGTATTTTCTTATTTTTCTTAAAAAATATTGGATTTGATGCAACAGTTCTCCTTGACTTTTTAATTTCATCAGAAACCTGCTTTCTTGAATACTTTGTTAGGTATTTAAAACTGCTCCAAGGAGAAAGGAATGATTTTTCAAATGTTTGTAAGTTATTTGATACAGCAGAATTAAGAGATGGTGTTCATATCTTTAGTAATGTCACTTCTCATGTTGAAGAAAGAAACAGCAACCAAGCTACTCACCAGCCTCTCTTTTGTGGTACAAATTATTATGGTCTTTTACCCTTGACTTCTGACCCTACTGCTTCTCAAACAAATATGGAACTGAAAGACAACCAGACTGTGAAGTCAAAGCAACCCAACTTACTGATATGCATTGGTAATACATCTTCACCAGGAGCCTCCCAAAGCCTGGTCAGTTATGGCAGCTCAGAAGATTCTGAAGAGGAGTCAGTGGAAGAAGAATGTTTATCAAACATTAAACAGACTCCTTTGAACCATCAAGACATTACAAAGATAAGGGAAACTGTCAGTGTGACTGGAGAAAAGAACAAAAGTTACCGAGAATCTACTTCCAGGCTTTCAGACCCTAAAGAATCTTCTACTTTCTCACCTTTTGGTTGTGACGGAGCCACAATTAGTACTGCTTTCCAAAGAGTAATATCTTGTAAAACATTTAAATGTTTGAAAGAGCTAGAAAAGGCAGTTTCCCGTTTGCACAAGAGCCATCTTTTTCCGTATAATCCTTCAGCATTATTGAAATTGTTAAAACACATTGATGCGATAAATAAGAATAAATAAAAGTTTGTTGGTTTTTTCCCTTTTTTGAGAAAACTAGCCCCTTTGACTCTTCTTGGTGTCACCACTTCCCTACTCAGACTGAATCTCAGCATTATTTCATTTTCTTTTATTAATACAATGGACTCTGTCAGCTTCTCTTGCCTTTCTGCCATCTTGTGATCATCTCCTTGTTCACCTCCTGATTTAGGTGCTAAGCATTGCTGGTGAAAGTAACAAAATAGTGTTGATGAATTCCAAAACAAATTAATGCTGTCTAATCTCAGATCCTCTTAAAATCCGTCATCTTTAGCTGCCTTACTATCACTGTCCTCACAGCATTTGTTATAAACTTATTCTACTTTCATCTGATGAAGTGTAGATGTATCGTAGATGAATTATAGATGAATTTTTTTTTTGCTTTAGTTTGACATCAAAGGCCATTTACATGAGTGCCCCTAACTTCTGTCCTTCTCTGACTCAAAATTTTTTTGTCTTTTCCTCCCCTTTTCAAAGGAAGAAATAAAGCTAGCTGGCCCAAGGTATCCGTTATCTCATTCTTTCTCACCTTTTCCAGGTGTTTGTTTCATTGATTTATTTTCTTTCTAATTCTTAACTTTTATTTTAAAACTTTAACAACTCACCATATCTTGAACTAGAGCATCTGGCAGGTACTAATCTCCTAACTCATAATTGCGTCCTCAGTGTTTTCTGCCTTCTAATCCATCCTGTACATTGTTGCTGATTAATTTTCTTTAAAGCAAGTTCTGATAATGTCATATCCAACCTTCACATCAATAAACCTTTGATTTCCTACAGCTTACTGAATCAGGTACTGATTCCTTAGCCTCACATTCAAGTGCTACATATTTTGATTCCATCTTTTCTGCTCATCTCCTACTATTCCCCATCAAACACCATGTGTCTAGAAGTGACTCCTTTCCATTCCCCTAAATGCTAAGTTCTTTGCCTTTTTGTCTTTACTTACAGTACTTCTCTTTGCCCTTTCCCCACCTCTTTGCTAGCCTAATTCATACCTATTGTTTAGAACCAAGCTCAAATGTCATTTCCATGAAACACTCCTTCAGCCCTCCAAGTTTGAAATAATTTTCCTCTAAAGTACTTATTACACCGTCACATTATGTGTTGTATAAAAGTTGTACAGTAAAACACAAACTTCTTGAGATCAGTCCCTGTTTCATTTTTCCTTTATACATCCAGTGCCTAGCATGGTGCCTTGTGTACATTGGTATTCAATAAATGTATGTCGAATTAAATTTAGTTGAGTTGTTTACATCTCTTCTATAAAAATGTAAGTTCTTTTAAGACAGGGACCTTGTCCTACATGGGATCTAGCACTGTGCCTTTCATATACATATAACACCCTCGTATACATACATATATATATATGTATATATATATTTATATACACACAAAAACATACATTTACTTATATCTATACACACATATTCAATGTGTGTTGAATTAATTTATAAAGAATCTTATCTCTAAAGGGAATTTTATTTTCAAAAGATCTTAATCTTATGAGAGGATTAATCTTTTTAAGTTGTAGTAATAAAATAAAAAACCTGACTGTGTAGCTTAAGTCAGAACTTTGTCTATACCTCACTGGAGCGTTACTTAACTAACAAACAGCCTGATAACCACAATGGAGCTTACAATGATTCTCCTAAGTATTATCTCCTAAGGTATTACAATGATTCTCCTAAGCAGATAGAATTTTTGCTTAGTGAGATTAGTCTTGATAATGCTAAAGAAAGGGTAGCTAGACTTTTGATAGGTTTTTTGTTTTACTTTTCAACTGATATTTTTCTCTCTCCTTTCCCTCCACTGAGGTGGGATGGGAAAGATACGTATAGTCAAGCAAAACAAATTTCCACATTGGCCATATCCAAAAATACATGTCTTGGTCTGCATCTTGAATCCGTCGCTTATCTATAAGTATGTGGGTAGCAGAATCGTTATCAATCAACAAGAATGTATTGTCTACTATATTACAGGTACCATATTCTGCTGAGTTCTTGGAATATAAAAAAAGGTAATCCTTGTTCCCAAAGAGCTCACAGTCTCATGTAAGAGACAACATTTAAACAACCATGTATTAAGACACAGGACAAACTTAGGGGTAGCCAAAAGAGGAAAGGCACATTAAAGAGAATTGTGAAAGGATTTTCATAGAAAATGGGCTTCTGCCTAGCATTCAAAGAAATCCAGGAAAGCTAGGAAGTAGAGATGAAAAGGAATTTCTGCATGAGAGATGGCCAGTGAAAATGGCTCATGTGGAGATGGGAATGTCCTACACAAGGAACAAAACGGCTAGTGTCTTTAAATTTCAAACCACTTGAGGGATGAGTAAGGTTTAAGAAGACTGGAAAAGTAGGGGGCCAGACCAAGAAGAGTTTTTAAACTCCTAATTTTGCTTTTGAATAGGGAGGTTACATGTTCAGATCTGTGCTTTAGGAAGATCTGTTTAACAACTTAATGAAGATGGACTGGATTAAGTAGAAAATTGAATCGGAGACCAGCCAGCAGGCTGCTGTAGTCCAGGTGAGGTCATGAGGGCCTGTATCAGTGGAGGCAGTGTAAGAGAAGGGCAGAGCAGGACACATCTAGGCAGCAGATTGGACTTGGGAGATAAAACTAGCAGTTGAGGATGACACAGGTTGAGCTACTGGATGACTAGGAGGATGGTGGTACCCTCAGCAGTAATGGAAATTTGGAAGAGGGAAAGGTTGAAGATAGGTTTTGGACGTTTTGAGTTGAAGACAGGTCATCTAATTGAGACTGGACATTTCAAGATAGTCTGAAGATAAGTCAGGGCTAGGTAAGTTGAACTGAGAATCATTAGCATAGAGATGCTTATTCCATGGGAACTGATGAGATCACCTGAGAAGAGGGCCCAGGATAGAACCCTGTGGAACACTCATCCTTAGTGTTTGTGACCTTGACAGATCCAGGAAAGGAAACAGCAATAGTTAAGTAGGTCAATTGGGATATAATAGAGTCACAAAAACCTAGAGAAAAGGGAGACTCCAGAAGTTAAGAAAGATGAATATTGAGGGCTGAAGTTGGAAACCAGACTAGAGAGTTAAGAGAGAAAAGGAAGGGAGGAATTCATTGTGGTTAGCCTTCTCAAGGAATTTAGCCATAAAATGGAGGAAAAATGTGACCTGTTATTTTGTGTAGGGGTAGATGAAGTGAGGGTTTTTTGAGAATGATTGAGATGTGGATTTGTTTGTAGGCAGTAGGGAAGCAGTCGGTAGAGAGGGAAATCCTGAAGATGAGTGCAACGGTGGGATGCTAGAGGGAGCGATCTGCTAGAAAAGATGGGATGATGTGTTTTGTGGGGTTTTTTTTTCCTTTCCCCTGGCCACCAGGCCAAGAGAGTGGTAGAGGGAGCAGGATGGAATGCTGTTTCCTTCCCAGGGTAACAGGAATAGTATGGGATAGGAGCTAGGCAGAGAAAGCACCAGGTAAGGAGACTGGCCTGATGGAATAGCATTTCTGCCTTTTCCCTGCAAGATGGAAGAAGCCAGGCAAATATCCTGAAGGTGTCAAGAGGCCTGGCAAGAAGACTAGAATGATGTTTCTCTCCTTACCTTGCAGTCAGGAGAGACCAAGAGAGGAAACCGGCTTTCAAGAGAGTAGCTGGTGTTTCCTTCCCCAGTGCCAAGGTTCCCTTGGGAATCTTTGTTGATCATTAAAGCAATCAGATTTCTCAAATCTTTTGAAATTGTTTGTTTTATGGTATTGTTATTGTGTAAATTAGTCTCCAGATTCTACTTACTTCACTTTGCATCATTTTAAACAACCAGATTTCTCTGAAAACATCCATTACCATGTTTTTTTCAAGTTTCCCCAATTGTGTTTCCACTTCTTTGCTAATGCAAAAAAAGCTGCTATAAGTATGTGTGTATGTGGTGTATGTATGTATGTATGTATGTATGTATGCCCTTTACTTCTTTTTTGATTGTTTGGGGTATAGGCCTAGTAGTGGAAAAGCTAGATCAAAGAGTATACGTAGTTTATTGTCTTTTGGGATATAGTTACAAATTGCTTTTCTGAATGGCTGGGCCAGTTCACAGTTTGCCAACAATGCATTAATATGTTTGTTCTGGAACCCTTCCAATATTTGTCATTTTCCCTTTGTGTCATCTTTGCCAGTCAGATGGATGTGAGACGGAATCTTAAGTTGGAAAGATAGACTTAAGAACTAGATGTAATAGAATAATTATGCCTCCATTTTATGTTTAAAGACATTACTTTGAAAGTTAGAAATTCAGCAGTTCGAGGCAGAGCCAAGATGGCGGAGTAGAAAGACTCACATTTGCTAGCTCCGAACCCACAGCCCATGGATTCCCTCTAAAAAGAACTCCTGACAAATTCTGGAACAGTGGAAGCTGCACAGAAACACAGTGAAGGAGATTTCCGTTGCAGAGAGCCCTGAAAAACCCACCGCAAAGATACCCCGGACGAGAGCGGAGTCCTCCCCTCCCCCGCCCTGGCCACATGGCACTGAGAGGAGCAAGCAGACCCAAGCAGGCGTCAGGGACCTGAATCTCTGGGAGCTGCGAAGGTCCCTCCACCCACAGACGCACAGGTCAGTGAGAGAGATGGGCTGAGAGGGGAGCGGGGTATCTCTGGGACTCGGACCCCCCCCCCAGCGGCCTTGGCGGAGGCGAGGCGGAGGCAGCTCCGCCAGAGACTCCCGGGGCGGGCAGGGGCTCCGCCACGGCTCCATTACAAGAGATCTCTGCATAAACCCCCTGAGGGAACTGAGCCTGAGAGGCGGCCCTGCCCCCACC
>CM053769.1:569427588-569509672 GCA_028658325.1 Potorous gilbertii | reverse complement strand
ATTGGCTTTATAACTTGGACAACTATTCCTGTAATCAGAGCTTCAAACAATAGTAAATTGCAGTCCCAGTCTTATATAGCAAATAAATATTAGGTGGCATTCCTCAGATAAAATACTTCCTCACAAGATAGCTCATAAGTTATTACCTTTTACTAGCATAACTGTACTGGAATCTCATTCCAGCTTAAACAAAACAAAGAGGTTAATGGCTAAACTTATAGTTTGATAGAATTATGTCTTTGTTTCACAAGTTTGCTATTCTTCCCTAATGATACTCACTCTGGAAGAATGAGATACTTCAGGAATTAAATCTTTTACATATAATAAATTCAAACGTGCACTTTAACTCTGACTTAGGTCATAGAATGACTACATATTCAGATCAAAACAGCTTAATTTAACAGTATATTATTTTTGAAATTTTAGTAGGCTTTCAAAGAATCACACATGATTTTTCAAAACATTTTTTCTAAAATTATTTCTGTTTCTTAAAAACAGTTTAAAATTTACTCTGATGTTCACTGAACTCTTATGAAGAAAACTAGTTGGAAACTTTTAAAATGCTTGATATCTCTTTTTTTTTTCTTAAGCAAAAACCTTTAAAACTAGAATTCATTAAAGCTGAGTTGTTACAAAAATATTTGTAAGTAATATGAATTTCCAAAGTATTATAACAAACTGAATTCTTAATTATTGCATTATTCTTAGATGTGAGACTGACTCACGAAAAACACTGTTGCTTATTAAAATTCTTTTAAACAATGGGAACAGCTTAAGGTGAATCTTAAGTAGTTTACATAAATTTCTGTACATGTTCCAATTTCAGATAAAAATAATTTAGATTTCCCAGTAAGATTACACAAAAGGCTCACATATTTTGCTGGTCACTTGTTATTGACCACAGAAATTTGCTATAGAAGGAAAAGCAGGGACATATGACCTACCAAATATGACAGGATAAAACATCCTTTACTCTGTTTGAATTCAGATAGGAGTGGAATTCTCCAATGATGCAGTATCTGTTTCATAGCCAGACTCAGGAATAGTCAGGTGCAAAACATTCCTTTTTAAAGGAATACAATAGGGAAACTGAGCCAGGGAGATCTTATCCTAGATTGAGTCTAGAATTGTCCCCTCGGTGTTTCCTTTCCAGATACAAACTTCACCTGTTAACAGTACAGGATCACGTTCCCTCTGAGTAGCTTGTGGCATTTGTCTCAGATACTGATTTAAGGCAGACAATTATATCCAAATTCAAACTCAAAACAAACATAGTTATGGTCCCAAGTGCCTTTTACCTTAAACAGCAAGTTTCACTAATCACAACTTAGAGCCAGATAACAGTTATTTCCACTCTTATGGAGCTACAATAAACAATAAAGATTTACTACACACATAAGGAATTCCATGTAACATCTTTCCTTCTCAAATTAAAAATTTGTCCTGATGTAAAAGCCAATTATTAAAAATTCTATTACAATTTTTGTGCAAGTAATATTCATTGTTTAGAATTTACATTAACCAACCAAATTCCTTTATTAGGACTGATGATCTTACCCACAGGAATGGGAAGACTGTTCTGAATGGGCAGAAAGAATTTAAATAAAGTTTTCACTCCATTGTGGGACTGTTCTGAATGGACAGAAGGAGTCTAAAGTTTTCATTCCATTCCCTCCTTTCCATACATAGAAATCATTTAACAATGTTAGGTTTCAACATTCAAACAGTAATGCCAAATAACTCAGTTAACAATCCTACAACTTCATAGAAGATAGCCAAATTGTTAAGCTTTAACTTTTTTAACAAAGGTTTTCTAAATGGCAGTTACAAAACATTCAAAGACAAAGTTAGCAGGGCTGATAAAGTAATATAACTGGTGTTACACAATTTACCCAACATCTTTTAGATTCAACAAAATTCAGATTAAAAATTGCTTTGTCTTTACAATCTAAGAGAAATTCAGAAATACAATCCTAGAAATACAGTTTTAACTCAACAATAACTGCAGATGGTATCATTTGCATTTCCAGAAATCATTGATCTCATTACTTCTAGCAATGGAAACCACTTCAAAGTTAACAATTGCATTAGAGATAGTAATGTTGTATGTAACATATACTAGTTATTACATTAAGCATTTTATCATTTTATCATTTTGATCCCATAACACCTGTCATAATTATTCTTTGACAAATCAGAAAACGAGTCAGAGATAAACTACTTCCCCCTAGCTGGGGGAACAGAGAAGAGACGCTTACCAAAAGCAGAGAAACTGATGTCCCAGTGGTGATTTTTGTAGGCAGAACTTAGCGAATGCTTGAAACAGGCCTGATTCTTCCACCTTCCTCAACCCCCCACAGTAGCAGAATTTACTGAGACCCTAAGGCGATATGCAGTTGCTGGGACAGGGTGGGAGGAATGTCTAGGACCAAGATGGCATTTCCAAGTTTTACCTAGAAAGGTGGGCTACCCACAATCTTAGGAGTTCTTTCAAATGATCAGTTCCTGAAACGTTTTATGATTAATTTCACAACATATAAATCTGCTAACATGATTTTACCTAAAATGAACTAACTTTCCATTGTAATTCCAGGTTGGCCAGACCTGAATGACAAGGAAAAGTGTTAAAATTTTGTCTATTTCCCTTGCTGCAGACCTAGAAGTTCGGCTGCTTGCATTTAAATCTTACAAGATAACAGACTCATTCAAAGCACGCATGATATGGACAGGGACATACACTGACAGACAAATTGACAATAGGACAAATACAAATGTAGCTCACAAAAAACAACCTAGAGAGAGAGGGCAATTAGAAGCTTGTCAGAAATCCCCGTCATGAATTGGCTATTATTATTCTGAGGAAAGGGGGTTGCAAGAATTCAAGACCTGATAGTAAATGGGAATTCTACAGCCTTTGCTCAGAGCACCCCTATGGTCATTGGAGGGGTGGGGAGCCTTGGTGCCCCGAAGTTTTGGAGTATCTTAAAGAAACAGGCCCCATGGGAATAGGTTCAGGTCTGTAGTTCTTGGGTGGATTGTAACTGTCCTCTTCAGGACCAGAGTCCTTCAAGGAAAGTGGGGAGGAGGAATGGGGAGGAGGGAGGCAACGGAGGCTTAAACAGAGGCTGCCTCCCTCAGGTCTAAGGTAGGGGAAGGCTAGGGGGAAAGATTGCATCTAGGTGCCGTCAGTTTCCCCAGATCAGAGGCCTTCAAGGAGAGGGGAGGGAAGAAAGGGGCAAGGAATAGGGCGGAGGGAGTGAAGGGAAGGACAGACTGGAGGCCTTGAAGAAGTAAGGATTTTTGCCAGGATATGACTAGGCACTGAAGCAGCTTCCAGCCTTACAGGGAAGAAGCTACCTGTCTTTAGTTCTTGTTCAGCAAAGTCAGAAAGCCCAGGATGAAACATTCTCGCTGCTGGCTAGTTGTTTTTTTGGCCTTTAACCTAATTTGGTTGTAAGATAAAGTGACTTTGACCAGTCCAAAAGAACCCTGTGATGGCCAACATAATTTAGGGCTGTCTTTAGTTGATTGACACTAGTGCTAACAATACCTGTACTAAGTTTCCTGAGATCAATCACCAGAGGAGACCTAAGTAATACAGAGTGATTTAATGTGACTTGGTCTCTGGTCCCCAGAGTTTCCTTTAAAGGGAATTTAAAGTGAGAGTTCTTTGAAAGTTGAGAACGGAAGGACTTACCCCAACCCCGTCAAGGCCCAGGACTCTAGGAAAAACAGTTCCTATTGGCCCCGGAGTCCTGGTGTTGGTGAGATGAAGAAATGTCCATTCAATTCCTCAGTTCCAATCCACGTTTGGGCGCCATAACTGTTGACCTGAAAACTTGGTTAAAGAAAAGGCAACAGGCTCAATGCATGCATTTTATGATTTAATTAATTAATTGATCAATTCCCTATTAAAGAAAATGGTAACATAATGCATTATGGAGCCAGAAATGTTCTGGCTACCCAGTACAGAAATCTTCTCGCTTATACACATTTTGCCATGAGAAAGGGGTTCTCTTAGATAAACACATTGTAAACTAAGTGGCGTCAATTGGGTTTAATGATCCCAGGCTATGGGCATCTTCCTTCCATAGCATGCCTTTGTGATTTAAGATTTAAGATAAGGAAAAGTCCCATCACCCAGATTACAGACATCCTGTCCTAAACAGGCCTTTGAAGTTGTGGTATCTTAACAGAGTTGACAAAGCTGAAGTTACAACCCAAGGTATCTGTGTTTTTCTCTTATCACTAAGATGCTAGAAGAAGGGTCTGGTAAGGAAGTCCCATTTGCTTGGCAAAAGGTACTCTCTAAACAAAGGAGACGATTAGGTCCAGGCTTTTCTTAATTCAAACTTTTGGCCCTTATTAGAGTCTAAAATTTATATTAAATATTATCAGTATGTACATACACATAGGTGCACATTCTATAGAAACCGTTGTTTGTCTTTACTTTCAAAGAGGACCAGTGACATCTTGTGTGTGAATTGTATCTCAGTGAGGCAGAACTCGGCAAAGTTCTTAGCCTCACTCACCCTTGCAGAATCATTCAGTTCCAAAGGCTACCCAGAAGTCAGGATGACTAGCAGTGGTCCAGGATGCGGTAGATAACCTTGGCATCTTCAATGTCTGACCAAGCTCTGAGTGCTCCACAGCACCCACCACAGCCTCCTTCATGGATATTGGAATAAATTGTTCTCATCAACCCATTCCGCCAAGGGGAGTCTTCACTTGCTTGGGCTAGACTTCCCCTAACTCAGCCACTGGTTTGAGGCCTGATGGTTATGGTCAATCTGGTTTAGCCTACCTGCTGCGATGGCTTACTGGGTGCGGCTGATAGGCATGCTAGAACTTCTTGAAGCCACAGGTGAGAAATAGTGGCAGGTAGACAACAAAAATGGATGAACAAACCTGAAAAGAGCTCAGTAAGCCCTCACAGCGGAGGTGTTAGTCCTTCTTGAACACCCCATACTTTATAGACATATAAATATATATATAGTGTACATAGTTTTGTACACACACACATATATGTCTCATTGACTATGTAAGTCTATCTGTATGCCTCTTGCAATATATCACCTTGGTTATTTTCTGGGAATGGTCTGAGACCTTGGAATTTAATTATTGTAGATGTTGCATCCATTTGTGTGTGTGTGTGTGTGTGTGTGTGTGTGTGTATGTATGTATGTGCAGAAATTATCTGCCCTCTATATTCTGAGAGGCAGCTCTTTTTTTTTATGCAGCTTATGCTAAAACATATGGAAAGACATAGATTCTCCTTCAGATCAAGAAAGTGACCATTTAGTGTTTTGTTTGTTTTTTGTTTTTTGCAAATGGATTCTTATTCTGATGTCTTTTTGAAGCATGGGATATGAGATACTCTTGCTCCTCACTGTCTTATTTTTCCACATTGCTCAGCTCTGGCTGCTAACCACTGCCTTCAAACTTAATCCCACTTCTACTTGAAGATGAAGTCTGGCCCTGAGCCGAAAGTATACAGGATTCTTTTGATCCCAAAGTTTTCACTTCGGCATCATACTCTGTCCTTTTACTGGTACTCTTTGCCTGTCTCCTAGGCTCTTTGTCTAGATTCTGACCTCTTATTGCCCAGTTTTCTACTCTTGAGTTCCTAAACCTTGCTGATACATCTTCCATAATCTGAACCTTGCCAGCAGCAACCTGCTTTCCTGTTTCTCCCTACTTTACCTGACCATCTTGAACTTGAACATTTGTTTGTCTGCTTACCAGATCTCCCCTACTCCTCTGGTGACCATTTTTAGCTTTCCTTAGTCAGCTTTGTCCCTTTGTGACCCAAACCCTGGAATGAAATGGGAAAAATAGCTCCTACTCTGTAGGAATGTTATCAAAATAAATATCACATACTTAAAACTCCTATCATGAAAGTCATAATCTGTTGGTACTTTTATAACAAGCTTCCTTAAAAGATTAAAAATCTTATAAAATATACTTCATAAACTATACTGAAAAAGGATTATAAGTGCCTATCATTTCAAGTCTAAATGCTAGTTTCCCTTGACAAGGCATGGTAATGCTTTTACCAATTTTTCTTCTTTAAACCAAATTTATTAGGGAAATTTGAGAAACTGGTGTTTCTCGTTTAAGCATTTAAACCTGGCATTTTCTATTCTTTTTCTGTAGACTGTGTTCATCAGTCAGTTATTAGAGCAAATTAAAAGTAAAAAGCAGTTTAAGGAGACAAGTACAATCCAATGAGAAGAGAATGAATCAAGCTTGCCAATGTGGGCGTATACCATTAGCCAAGCAACATGAATCAACTTGCTGAGGGTTTTCCTCTTTGGAAAAGCACCTCTAAATATTCTGAGCCTCTGGTTGCATTTCATCTTCAGACAGGAGAAGAGGGAAAATGGGCCCAAAGAAGTGGTCCATCCAAAAGAAAGACTCTTACCCCTATATACCCTTGGCTTACACTGTGAATTTAAAATCCTCAAAGCAAAAATGAATCAATTAATGAATGAAAAAGTGTTCTTTAATTGTTTACTATGTGCCAAGCACTGTTTATGTCATCATTCAATTAGGTCTACATGATGGTTATACTTGGGAACCAAAAAGTAAAAACCAAAATGGATTATATATCTCATTGTAATAAAAAGGTATGATTAAAGTGAGACTTTTTTCATTTGCTTTATTAACTTAAGATAATTTAAACAAATTTCATGGAAATAAATCTCATTAAAGAAATCAAATTTTCTATTTTATGCCACTTAGCTTATATTTCAACCAATAGTAATGGTGGTGTTTTTCAATAAGCGGAGTGCTCTGAACACTCCCAGAAGTATACACAGTGCTATATAGTTGTCAAACCAGCTCATACAATGTAGTTGTGGACTGTATTTCAAGTTTCTTTTTCTCCTTTTTCCCCTTTATTGCAACCAACCCATCCTGTTCAGCTGCTGACTAATGAATATGTGTACAAAAAACCTCCAAAGTCTAGGGTATTTAGTGCACTTTAAAATTTGGGGTCTAAACTTCAGTTTTCTCTTTTCAGATTGGTGAAACAGGAAGCAATTATCTGTGAGAACTCAAAACTTCACCCAGTCACTTTTCATCACGTCATTAATTGCTCTTAGTCAGAAATCTTGACTTGCAACTTTAGAGGGTGTGTCCCCAAAGAATTTCAAAGCTCAGAGATGAGGTGTGTTGGTCTCTACTGAGAATGAAGCTGGCATGAATGCTGGAAACCCATGTCTCTTGACGGCTTTTTTGCTAGAGAGGTGCATCCTTGTGGACTGAAGTTTCAGAAGGTAAGAGCCTCTTTTATATGTTGTCATCTATGCAACTACAGTGGGAGAACTTTTAAACCTCACTAGGCCTGATTGTCTTTTGTCTGAGAGTAATGACTGAAATTTTAATATCTTCAGGAAAACCTTTTAGCCCAGTGATGGGATAGATTTTGAAAGGAAAAATTGAATTTAAAGATATGTCCATCCCTAATTCTATCTTGAAAGAATTTTTAGTACTTTATAACGTGGATGAGTCAAAATGTTTGCTTCTAAACTGCTTCCCCCTACCCCCTTACATCTTGGAGCCCAAAACCAATACTTTAAAAGATCTAGAAGCTTTGGTTTATATAATGACATGGTGTTGAACAAACTGTTCATAAGAAACTCAATTTATTAGGAAGTCTTTAATTCAAGTAATATGAAAATGACTGCAAGTTTCAGAGTTTTACAGGGGAAATTATTTCTGAACATTTACAAATCAGAACTGGAAAGGGCTTACTCAAATTCAAATAATAGTTATTTTTGATCATTTAGGGGGAAAAACTGAGTCTGCCTTAAGGGATAGAACATATGATGCCCTGCCTGGAAGAATGTGTACTGGTTGTCTTTTCCATCAAACTACCCACATTGTGGCCTTAACAGAGAAAACAAAATACTTCCCCTACTTCTTAGCAACTGTTGAATACAAAGATATTCTCTTGTTATTTTCAGAAATATCATACACATGGCACAACACAAGGACTTATCAGATTAAGAACTTTTTACTCAATTATTTTCAATAGACTTTCTACTGTTAGAGAAGAATTTAAGTTTTATGATTCAGGTTTTTATTTCTCCTTTTTATTTTTAAAGAACTTTTCAAGATACAAGAACTTCTACTTTGGGGTTCATCTGTAGAACTACTGGACAAAGGGGTGAGTTCTTTAAAGGGAATATGGGACTGTTCATTTATTTAGGAATTCAAAACTTCCTCCTTACCCCTTGTCAGCACAAAATCACTTCTTCCTTTTCCTAAGTAGAAATTGCTGTAACATTTTTTTATTGGAATTGGCATTGTTTGGAGAGCATTCTCCTACATCTATCCCATCTCATTAACTCCTCTTCAATTTGTATTTAGAGAAATTTCTGGACCTATCTATCTAATAATGTCCAAATTTCTGGTATCTCAGTTCCTCTCTAGGGCCAATCTATATTTGCTATTATAATCTTGTACAATAGGGCAGGTAAGTGCTATAGGGAATAGAATGCCTGACCTGGAGTCAGGAACACTCATCTTCCTAAGTTCAAATCTGGCCTCAGACAGTTACTAGCTGTGTGACCCTGGTCAAGTCATCCAATCCTGTTTGCCTCAGTGCCTCATCTATAAAAGGAGCTGGAGAATAAAATGGCAAACCACTCCAGTATCTTTCCTAAGAAAACTCCAAATGGGTTCACAAAGTCAGACAAAACTGAAAATGACTGAAAAAAATCTTGTGAAATTCTAGGACATATATTCTGTTGAGCAATTTTTTTTGGTAGGGAACAAAACAGTTTATGGTGAGACAACAGGTAGTGGATTGAAGGCTAGACTGAAAAACAGGAAGATGTAGGTTAAAATTCCCTCTCTAATACTTACTATCTGTGTTATCACGAGCCAGTAAATCAGTTAATGTTTCTATACCTCTGTTTCCTCATTTATAAAATGAAGATGATACTTACAGTACCTATATCACAGGGTTTCTATAATGCTCAAAAGAGATGATTTAAAGGCTTTGCAAACTTTAAAATGTTTTATCTAGATGTGATTGTGATTTTTTCTATAATATAAATCATTCTAATATCAATATAATGGTCAGTTGTCTGGAACGCTCAGGAATTGAGAGAGTTCCCTAGGGGTATACAGTCAGTATATGTCAGAGACAGATCTTGAACCCAGGTTTTCCGTCTGAGACTAGCTCTCTGACCCCTAGACTAAGCTTTTAAGTCAGGAACCAAAGACAAGAGTCTTGTAGCAGGAATCAGGAAAAATCTATTCAAGGCCAGGCTGTCTTAGTTACTACTTGTGTGATCCTAGCAATCTTAACATCACTGAGTCTTAGTTTCCTCTTTTGTAAAATTGGAATGATATTTTTGGAGTAGTCATGAAAAAAGCACTCTCTAAATCTTAAAATGTATAGGAGCATAGGCTATTTTTATGCTTGTGAGAAATGTTCTACAAGGTTCTACAGCAACTTATATCTTTTATGAAACTAAGAGTGTAGCAAGTATTTATCGAGAGCTCCAGGTGTCTCTGGAATTGACTTTGGAATTACCTTACCTCCCAGACCTGGATTTGGGAGTCCAGTCACATGATTAGACATGCAGATAGTATACCTTGGTGTAAAGATAAATTTGAAACAAAAGCATTTGTGACACCTTTGTCTGAAGTTAATTCAGGTTAGTAGGTCAGTAAGTCTCATTGCTAGTGTGCTTCTGTGAATAATTCCTACCAACTATGAACCTTGTAGTATTACAGATGAGGGCAGTAATAGAGGGCTCTTCACTCTGGAGTTAAGTGCAATACTGCTTATTTTCTTTTATCTGCTCCCCTCCAGACTCACAAAATAGAAGTTTGTGGTTTTCCAAGTCCTTCTATTAATATATTCATTGATGTTTGTATGTTTAAGACCTTAGAAAGATGGGTGATTGTCAATGCTGGGGTTATTGGCTACAAAGCAATAAGCCATAGATAAGAACCAGTTTCACTACTTTATAGTCATACTTGTATATTGCCTCAAAATCATGTCTTTGTCATTGTTATCAAGGGCACAGGCATAATTCAAGATCTAATTAATATAAAGTTTACTTTTAAAATCCCTAATAGCTTTTAGTTGAGGGTTGGACTAGAGAGGAAGCAAGACAGATTAAGGATCCAAAAGTTTATAAAATAATTGTATGTGGAACCCAAATTTTCAACAGAGATTTCTAGTGATGGTGGACATATGTTGGGTTAAAAATGACCTTCAGCAACCATGATGTTTCTAAAATAGTTAAATTATTTCCAAAATTTATAATTGAAACCTATAAACCTTAAAGGCTGGGAAGTCAGTCAGCAAAAGGAAGACAGCTTTGTCTGAGAAGAGCCCTTGACTAATGGAACTGGAGAAAAACTGTTTTTTTCTAAAGTTTTTGACATTTAGTTTGAAATTGCCTGGTCCTTGCATAGCTATGGACTATGCAAATTTTCAGTTAAAATAAAGAGTTTGAGGTTTAATCCATCCCCTTCTTATTAACTTTATAGGCCTAACCACTAGACTAAAGACTGAGAAGAGGATTTGTCCCAGGTCCTAGAGATTAGTAGGATTTGGTTTCTAAGTCAGATAACCTAGAGGTATCACCTGTAGCTAAAGTTATGTTTTACGGTACGTCTTTTCTGATGAAAATTTTTTTCCATTGAGTTATTCAGCAGAGAATCTAATAGGAGAGAATCTATTTCAGATACATGACAAAAATAAATCCACAGATCAAAGTATTGGCACCCCCAAATCCTGCCATGATGTTTAATGTTGACAAAAAATCTTGTAAGCATATATATTTCGTTATATAAACAGTAAGGACACTCTACTCAAAGATAAATATAAGTTCATTTTTATTGATTGATTGATTGATTGGACTTGACCAGCAATTTCCCAGCTGTAGGAACCTCTTTGCCAATGTACCGGTTCAGCACCTGATCTTCAACTTAAAGTTGAAGGATCTAAGAGACTCATCTAGGATCATGCAGCCTTGGACCTTAAATACTATCTCAACAAATATTCCTTTAAGTGCATACTATGTGCCAAGCACTACATTAAGCAATGAGGATGAAAAAATAAAAATAAATAAAAAGGGCAAAACCTTGTTTTCAAAGAGCTTACATTTTAAGTCAAATTGCCTCAGCTTAATTTATCAGTGTTAAAGCATTTTAAATTGAATGCTTAATTGTCATTAATTATAATCTTCTTTTCTAAAATTTATGCCTTCTCCATTTTCTCCACACCCTCCTTAGATAGGACCTTGTAGACTTTTGTGTGTCTTCTCATTGGAACAAAATGCTAGACCAAATAATTACTAGTTTATTGACTGATTATGACAGAGGATAAAATAACCAACAAAACATATCTCTTACTTAGCCATTAGTTATTTTTACTGAAATAGTAAAAAAAAAATCCTGAAAGTATTTTCATTTAGAGTACTAATTACTGAAAATCATTTAACAACTAGTTAGTTACTTAAACTCTAAAAATCCTAAAATACAAAGTCCAAATTGCTAATATTACTTACTAGTAATTTAGTTTTCTTTAATTAGCCATACATTTAGAGGCATACACTTTCTTCTTAGGGTCCATGCTGGGGAAAAAAACTGATAACAGGAATAAGACTATAATGTATCCCTAAAATTTTATCAATGCCTAGATAATAAGATAGAATCCAAAACAATCTTTTCAACTTGCATTTCATAACATCCTTGGTTGTAATAATGGATATTATAAAAAGATAAAAGGATATTAGTAGACAATGACTGTAAAATAGTGTATGCTTGTCTTCAATGTATTGTTTCAAAGATTGAGTCACAATATGCCACAATATTATAACACTTAGTAATTCAGAATACAAATTAGATGTGAATTGTTGATAAGGCTTAAAACTGTACCTATTCTGTAAGTTACTTATGCTTACTGTTATGATCATTTGGGGTGAGGGAGTTGTGAAGGAGGTGGGAGACCAAACTTGCGATTTCATTGGTCTACAGAAGTCCTAATCAGGAAATGTCTTCTGCCATTAGGATCATTATCCTATATTTACTTCTGAGATTTAATTCCTTTTATTGCATCTATTAGTATATAAGCAATACTTTTCCCTTTCTTCTTTCACAGTTATGTTTGAAAATAAATGAGAAGATAAATATATGTAAAGTGTTTTGAGTTCCTTGCTAGAAAGACATTATATACATTCAAGGTAATTATTGTGTAATTTTATTTTTGTTTTATATTGTATTTGCCAAATGTCTGCTGTTAGTAAAACAGAAAGTTTTGTGCATCTCTCGGAATTTGGCAATCTTTGTTAAAAAGACACAATTATAATTGAATGTCATCAAAGAAATGTTTAGGGTCAAGACTCTTTCAAAATATATAGGATTTAGAGCTTTAGGGAACCTTGGAGATGATCTAGTCACATTCTTCCTCTCTTTCATTTTATAAAGGAGAAAACTGGGTCCCAGAGAGATTAAATATCAATTCTCTGAGATTGCACAGCTAGTGATAAAGCCAAGATATGAAGTATTACAAATTCATTTTTATTTCATTCTTTTTTAATCTGGAGATAATGGGTAGTAATTTTCAATGGACAATTCCAGGGGACACATGGCCCTGCAATCTTAGATAGTATCTGTCATATCTAGTATATCTATCCTTGTTCCCTTCCCTCTCCTCCCAGCCTATTCTTTTAATTGTAATGAAGAGGGTTTTGCCTTGAGAAATTTTAGCTTTCATCTTTAAAAAAAAGAGAGAGATAGTTTCTTAAGCATAATCTCTTCTACTTTTGAGAAAATATAAAGGAGCAGAAAAAAAGGGTAAGAAGCTGATTCTCCCCCAACATGGAAAGGGAACAAGCTTAATATTCTTACCTCCTTCATTCCATTAAGGAAAATCTTATTGAAGTTATATGTATATTTATATATATATATGTATATATACATATATACATGTATATATACATATACACACACACATATATATATGTGTGTGTTTGTGTATATATGTCTGTATGTAAACACATAAAGGTCTCAAGCACTGCACTCTATGCTGCACAATGAAAACTTCCACTTAGAGTATTTAAAACCCAAGATTACACGACCCCTTTGTTCAGCCTCTTCAAGAGAGACCAATCCTTCTCTGTCATTCTAGGGGAAAGTCAGACCCTTGCCCATGACTGGAAAGAGGATCACTTTGGCAGAGTCCTAACAGCAAAGGGTTTGCAGCAAGGCTCCTTTGGATGTTTGCGAGGAGCCCCACTTTTTCGTTTTTCTATTTGCCACTTAAAAGTTGAACTGTGAATTTGTCAGTGGTCACTTTCTTATACAAAATATAACATGAATGAATATGATTGAATCATACCACTGCCTGTTTTAAAAAGAGGGAAAACCTGACCAGTGAATCTTAGTCAAGAAAGGTTTCAGTATCACTCAGTTTACTAGCCTGCAATTCCCAAACCAAATTCAATAAAACATAATTTAAAAATCACATTGGTAAATATACAAAAGTTTCCCCCAAGAAGATGATAGCTGACAATATGTTAGACTTGGAGTTGGCCCAGGAAATATTTTCTATCATTGATTTTATTTTTGCATGTGTAGGTGTCACTCAGAAAACCAACAGATGATAATCAGAGAGGGAATGAAGTTTTTAAAGAGCACATAAAATAACATAGGATCACAGCTCCGGATAGAGCTGGGAGGGACCTCAGAGACCAACTTCCTTATTTCAGTGCTGAGGAAACTGAGATTGCAACTTGCCCTGGTGACTCAGAAAATAAATATCAGAGGTAAAATTGGATTCAGGTTCTCTAATTTAAGAACCAATGTGCTTTCTTCTGTACCAAATATATTGTCAGTAAATGGTTAATACTAGAGATGGGGTGACTTTAGCAGGTAGAGGAGAGCCACCAACTATTCTGACCCATGGAACAATGAACCATCAATTGGACTTGTGGTGGTGGTGTGTGGGTGTGTGGGTGTAGGTAGGGAAAGAGAGCAATGTGACAAGAAATGCCCAATCTCTCCATCACCCTCTTCCCTACCACCCTTTCATCACTCACTGTACGGATGAATCCTCAGTCTGGATCAAGGAATATTTGCAATTGCTTGTATTTTTCTTCTCCTTTAAGACCCAAAGAAAAAATCAAGTTGGGATTCCCTTTCTACAATCATTTACAGTTCCCCCAACTTCCAAACACTCTGTTCCTCCTCCCCATCTGTGTATTACTAGGATTTTTCGTTATGTATTTTTCTTCCTTCTCAATAAAGATGGCTTGTTTTCTGAGGGAAGCAGAATTTGCAACAGGAAAGTCTGGCCTAGCATATTATTTAAATGAATATATGAAAATATTAAAACATGGGGCTTGCCTTAATCAGAAGGATTTGGTAACCCCATTCCTTTTGCTACAAGTCACAGTTCAAGTTCACCTCTGGAGGAGGTGTGGTTCCAAGTTGTGTTTTTTTGCTGAAATGACAAAACAAAATCTATTTCATGCCCTCTCCTGGCTCTCACTGAAGTCAGACAATTGTTCCTTTGGACAAAGCTCAATGATATTTCCCACTATGAAAGGAACACATTAGAAAAAATATGACCTATTATCCATTAGGAATTAAAGTAATTTATTTCCTCAGAAATAACTCGCACAAAATAGCTGCCCTCTCATTCATGGCTTGACCAATTAGGTGAGGGAGAAATGTAGGCCCAGCTCTGTATTCCGGGGAGAAGTAGCAAAGGCTGTTCAATTTCTACATGACTTCCCTGTTTTCATGTAAAAAGTGCTGCTTTGGGGGAAAGAAACAGGACTAATTATTTATAGATCAATATCTGCCTATGTAGGCACTGGAGTCTCCATTCTGAAATAAAGAAAGCATCACAGTATTTTCAACTGGAAGGGAAGGGGCTTGAGAGGTCATATTGTCTACCATGCCCTGCCCCCTCACTTTATAGATGAGAAAATTAAAGTTCAGAGAGGAAAAACTAACTTGCCTAGGGTCATTGTACAAATAAATATCAGGACCCAGGTTTAAATCCTGGTCTTTTTGGCTCCATATTCAGTATTATTTTTCTCTACACCATTCTAAATGAAATCATTTTAATCTTTCTTAGGACCAACACCTTCAGGTTTTCCAACTTTGTGTGAAATACCAATATTAAAATAATAATCACTGTAACATTTATATGATGTCTTAAAGTTTACAAAGTGATTTCCTAATAAAAATCTATAAAACTGTACTGGTATACCCCTTTTCCAGTGAACAAACTGAGGCATAGAAAGGTTAAGTGACTTGGCTTTTTATGTATACTTTTTTTCCCCTGTGAAAATCCTTACCTCAGTGGTCAAATGAGAGGTTGATATGCCTTATATCAAATTTCATTTCATATTTAATACTTTTATAGTGAAGTGCCACTGTATTAACCATAGTCTATTTTAGCTATATGGACTGAAAATATTATATTTAACTCACCATTTACTGCTACCCTATTTATGTGTGTCTTACAGTTGTATTTACTACACTGTGAATATTAATGAAATACATATTGTCCCTTTCATTTGTTTACACTTGGATCTTCATTTTACAAAGAAAACTGGTAAGTTGAATAAATGACTTGCCTGAAGTTGCACAGTCAGTGATAGAGCTGGTTGCTGAATTCTGGGCTAGTGCCAAGACCACTAGTGCCCGAGAAAAATGCTAATAACAGGGCAATTTGTGAAGCAAGATATGTGACTCACTCAGAGGGAAGTGATTGCAAAGTCCCAGTTAAGATGATTATAGTGTTAATATTCATCATCATGAAGACTGGTATTGATGCTAACTGGGTCAGAATTTCCAAACATTACAACATGATTGGCTAGACAATCAGAGATATTGGTTTGATATTTGGGAGCTCACTTCCCCCCCAAGCCCCCAAAGCTTTGGATCCATATTGGAGATGTTTCTTTTAGCCGTAAAATTAATCCATATACTTTGAAACTTTACCATAAATTCCCACTCAATCGTATTTGACTTCCTTTATTTAAGCCCTGGGTTTAATATTCCTCTATAGAGTTCTTGCTTGTCAAGCCCTGCTTCTCATCTTTAGCATTTCAGTTAAACCTGTTTCTCCACAAGTAGCTGACACTTAACCAGTTTTTCTACATAAATGAAACTTCCTTGGTATCTTATCTCATTCTTCTTGGTCTTGAGCCTTTATATTTTCAGTCTCTACCAACTCTTTACTATTGTAGTATTTGAACTTTAGTATTATATTATTTGAACTGAGGCGACTGTTGTCATTTGATCATTTTTCAGTCACATCTGACTCTTCCTGGCCTCATTTGGGGTTTTCTTGGCAAAGATATGGGAGTGGTTTGCCATTTTCATCTTTTGCTCAATTTGGAAGTGAAGAAACTGAAGCAAACAGGGCTAAGTGACTTGTCAAGGGTCAGACAGCCATTAAGGGTTTGGGGGCAGATTTTAACTCTGGAAGACTTCCTTCTTCCATCCAGTGTGTCACCTATCTGCCCAGAATGAAAGGTAGGGCCTCAGAAAGAAGAATCCTATTTTGGTTAAACACATGACCTTTGGTTCTACTTACTTAATTAACACTTCATTTTGATGAGCATCATTATCCAAAGGTAGAACATTTGTTTCAGTTATCCTGTCTACCTGTTAGCTGACATATTCTCCCCCTCCTCCCCACTGCTATTAATATTATTATTTAAAGTACTCTGATTACTGGTTATATATGTAAAATAAGGATGGCATAAGAATTTTCTGTAGGTGGACAGATTGCCTGACTGCATTTTTGCCATTGCTGTCATGATTTTTGACTATGTAAGACTGTCTATGAAGAATTTACCTCTTTATGGCATGGTCCAATGGAGGTGATCCTGATTTCTTGTTTATATCAGAGGAGAACAAGCTCTAGCAGATGTGGGGATTATTTTATTCTTTGTGCTTGTTTCCGAAGAATCTAGTACTGTGCCTGGAGCACAGTAGGGCTAAATAAATATTTGTTTATTGATTGATAGAAAAGTCATAAGTACAGGCCTAGTGATCAACTGTGTGTTTTATCAGAACAAAAGTTTAGCAAGGTTTGGAAAAGCTCCTTACTAAAAGATTGGCCATAACAACTTATGGAGACAATTTACTAATGGGAGGAGGGGCTGCAATCTGCATCAGTGAAATCATAGATATTTTGAGATACCAAAATACTAGTATGGCCTAAAGCCACTAATAGTAAAGGAAAACTCATTTCAGTTTAATATGTGATGGTCATTAGCAAAAGCATGCAAAATGGAAAGAATCCTGGATCTGGATTCTAATTCTAGTTCTGCCACTAAGTAACCTTGAACAAATAACTTTCTTTGGGCTTCGTTTATATGATCTGTAGAATTAACTTACTGGAATAAATTAACGTTACATTTTCTAACACTTCTTAAATGGTATGATTATATTATTTTAAGTAAACTTCCTTTTGTGAACTCTTGACCCATGAGTGGTTGGGTCATCATAAAATACATGACTTAATTTAGGCCTGGAAAGGCTATCACAGAGTCATTTCGTCCCTTTTATTGTAATAATGACCCCTTTTTTTAGGAACAAGATTCAGATAAGTCATATGACACATTACCAAACATATTTAAATAATTTATTTCAGAAAAGAAAGTTAGTGGACAGCATATGTTGATTAAATTTTTTTTTATTTTTAGAACTTGTATGATTTTGGTATGCTACCTTCCGATCTCTGCACTACCACTGGGAATTTTTCTTTTTGCAGGGTGGGGGATGTGTATGGCTTAGCAGGAAGTATGATTTTGTCACATCAACTGGTTTTCATTCCAATTTCACATTTGCTCAGTTAGTTTTAGGCATCAAAATTTGTTAGAGCTAAGTGTTAGACAAGCCAGAGTCTCCGTAGGTACAATTACAGGATTCCTATACTTGAAAAATAGCTGGAAACAGTCCTAAATGAGGACAGCAGGTGGTTAACTGCCATCTGAGCAGGCTTGGAGCCACTCTGGGAAAAAATTAGAGAAACATCTCTGTGTGGGAAGTCTTCGGCAAACAACAATGGATAGTAATTTTGCCCCGTGCTCTTCTAGGAACTAAAGTTCATTAGCTCAGTATTTATTTTAGGAAAAGACTATTTGGATGACAGCCTGGATAAGGGATTATTGGGCAAGTTTTCTTTTTAAAAAATAAAGAAACACTGCTCTGGAAAGAAAAGCATCAGGCAATGATTTGTGCTTAACACAATGTCTGGCATATAGTAGATACTTAATAAATGTTTATTGATTGATTGAATGAAACTTAGCAGAAACTTAAGAGTAGGCTTTGGCCACATCCAGATGCCAAATGCTTCATCAGCATTTTTCTTCCTTTCTTTTTGACAATCATATTTTCAAGATCAATCCTACCCCAAAAGTAAAGATAAAAGACAAATCCTTGGAGAGAGGGGAGAGGGCTAACTATAACCCATCAATGATTTATAGGCTTATAATGACAATGGTTAATCATAACTTTGGGGGCCTGATTCTAAGAGAAGAAGTCAATCCTAACCACTAATCCTAAATTAATTTTACTTTTGTCAATAAGAACAGTCTGGAAGGCTTGAAGTAAGGTAACAAAGAACAGTAGAATCACAATAAAATCTTTGTGATATCACTAAGGACCAAAAACAGCACCAGAAGGGACAAATTGGAGGATCTCTCAGCCTTTCCATCCCCCCTTCTTATTTCCCACCTTTAGAAACCAGTTTTATTCCTCACATAGATTTGGTCTTTTAATATCACCCTGAGATTGAAAATCAAACATATAAACATTGGGATTGTTGTAGGACTCAACTGACAATGGAGAATGTTAATCGGGAATGGAAATTCAGTGGCACTCCATAAGCCGAGTCCCGCTAATACCACAGAATGAACCCCCATGACGCCAGATACTATAGAATCTCTAGGGAAATCAGACTGCTAGATAATCTGCTGGGAAAAGGTGTTTTGTTTTTTCTTTAAATTTTTAATCAGAGAACAATAAAGATTATTGGTGTTATTCCTCTTTTGTTTTCTTCATTTAGAAAGCCTTTCTGACAGCTTTCACATAATAGTTGTAATACTTTCTTATAAGCATGCTGCAGTTCTTTGATATTCTCTAGATCTATATTAAATTCCTTTGTAAAAGCAAATAAGGATGTTAAATATAATGCCAAAAATACTTTGATACTTCTATATATCTGTGGTTTCACTGTTATGGGGACACCTCTAACAGTATAGATTTTAACACATCCATTACCTTCTGAGCCTGTGCAATTCTTGTCCTTGATTTTCAATCAAAGAAAAAAATATTTATCAAGCACCTACTACATGCCAGGCACTGTGCTAAGTGCTGAAGATACAAATATTTAAAAAAATGCAAATATTAAAAAAATACAAATATTAAAAAAAGAGAGAGGACTTACCTTCAAGGGAAGACAAAACAAAAGAGGAAGATGAAAAGCAGAGTGAGGTGGACTGGATAAGGGATAGAGAAGGTTTTGAATAAGGAGACATTGTGGAGAAGTCAAAAAAGTCCCAAAGTCATTCAGTCAAGTGAAAAAAGAGATTTTTGAGCTGAATTCTCTACTTAAATGGAGGTTTAGAGTTCATGACCTCAGTTTCCAACCAGAGAGGCCAAGGGTGGTGATGAAATGGAAGATCTAGACTGAGATAAGAGCATCCAAATAATGAGACATGGTGCTGCCCCATTCCTGGCACTGGCATACAGTCTGAGAAGTCATAACGTAGTACAGACAAGGAAAAGTGCTGGGAGTCTTTTAAACTTCTTGAGGTTGTATGGGTACATGGGTAGTACACAGATCGTCTAGCTAATACTCTTCATTTTTACTACATGTCCAGTCCACCTGTTTTTCTGGTCACACTTTTTTCCATGTAGTTATTTTACTTTAATATGTATATGTGTGTGTGTGTGTGTGTGTGTGTGTGTGTGTGTGTGTGTGTATAATTTCTACTTACTTCTTTAAATATTTCTCAATTGCATTTAAATCTAAAATTTTTTCGAGTTCCAAATTCTTTTCTTCTCACACCTCCTTCACCCTTTGAGAAAGTAAGCAATGTTATCAATTATACATGTAAAGTCATGCAAAACATATTTCCATATTAGCCATATTACAAAGAAAAGTCACATTTTAATTTTTCTGCTTCTGAGGTCTAAGAGAGGAAAGTTTTTTAATGAAAATTTTTCTTTTTTCCTCTTTTTTTAAAAAAATTTGGAATTTGTTTTGTTGTTCATTATGTCTCATGGAATCCTTAGCTTCCACTTATCCAATTCTAATTTTCAAAGAACTATTTTTTTCAGTGAGCTTTTGTACCTTCTTCCATCTGACCAGTGTTGTTTTTTAAGGAATTATTTTCATCAGTGAAGTTTTGCACCTCCTTTTCTATACGGCTAATTCCTAATTCTGTTTTTTAAGGTTATTATTCTCTTTAGTATTTTTTGTGCATCTTTGACCACTGTTAATTTTTTTTCATAACTTTCTTCTCTTGCTCTTATTTACCCACTTTTTACTCTAACGCTGATTTTGAAAATTAACTTTTGCTCTTCCAGAAATTCTTATTGGGCTTGCCTCTAATTCAACATTTTTTCTTTGAGGCTTTGCTTGCAGCTGTTTTGACATTGTTGTCTTCTGATCTTATGGCAGATGTTTATAGAGACATCTCCCGCTTCCTGTAAATCTGCATCATGCAGAGGCACTGAAGCTGGGCTGCCAGGTGTAGAACCCACAGGGAGAGGCCTCCAGGGCAGGTCACGTTCTATTTTTGGTGTTTGCTCATTTTTCCAGCTTTTTTTTTTTTAAACTTTGAACTCTACATTCAAGTTGGGTTCTGTTCCCTGAACGGAGGTATAGACAACAGCAAGAGCTTACTCTCAAGCTTCAGGCTTTATTTTGTACCACTGTTTTCAGAACTAGTTCTGGGGCTTTGGAAGTTTTTGGTGTTTCCAACAAGATGTGATGTGGGGAGGAGGTAAGGTCACTGCTTTTTTACCCAAGCAAAGTCCCTATGTGCTCCCTAGTGCGTCTGTGCCCTTAAACCAGAAGTGAAACTGCTCTTCAGTCCCACTTTTTTGAAACCGGAAGTGGTGCTCCTCCTTAGGGCCCCTGTTCCCTTTAAACCGGAAACGATACTGCTCCTCAGAAACTCTGTGCTCTTTAAACCGGAAGTGGTACTACTCCTCAGAACCCCCTGTTCTTTTGCAACCACTAGTGATCGTCCTCCTCAGAGTCCCTCCTCCCTCGGTACCACAAGGGATATTGTTGCTCACAGTCCCTGACTCCTTGTAACTGAAAGTGATACTGGTCCTCAGAGCCCCTGCTCCCCCTTGAATGAACGTGCTCCTCTCCGCCCTTGAACTGTGATCAGGAAGTGGGTATAGGCAATGGAGTTGCCAAACAGCCTCCAGTGCTAGCCCAGGGGTCCCCAGTCACCTCCTCGTGACCAGTGGCCAGGCCCCTTAGCGCCCCCAGCTGGAGGGCTGTTGGAACTGCCGCTGTCTCTGTGGCGCTCACGGGCAGGCCACTGCTCCCTCCTGGTGGCCTTCGGCAGGCCCCTGCCCTCGCTGGGCAGCAGCAGATCTCTGCTGCCCCGAGTCATCCCAGGCTCGAAGAACGCGTGGCCCTGCCCTGTCGCTGGCGCTGCCACTCCAGAATTGGATTGGATGCTGTCTTTTACGGTTGTCTGGGGGCTCGAATTAGAAGAACTCAGCCGACGGCGTCTGTGCCTGGAGATTACCTCTGGTCGTGTGATTCTGGATAATCTCTTAATGCCGCTTCTCCGGGATGATTCTTCATGCTTTCTAATATGCTCATGCCCAACTTCACTCACCTTGCATCCCTCCTTAACCCTTAGGGGGACCTACAACTTTAATGCCATAGAAATTTCGGCGCTCCATGCTTGGCAGTCTTAGAGCATTGTGGGAAGAACGTGGGTAGTCTTAAAGGTAGGCCTTGGTTTTAAGGAGAAGGTTGAGGACATGCAGAACACTCCCCTGTCCAGCTTGCTCTCTTTCTCCTAGTCCATTCTCAGCCCGTCTAATTGTTATCTACAACATTTGTCCAAGATCCGTGTCCCGATGGACCTGCTTTGTGGGCTGCCTGTCTGGACCATAGGCATTCTGCATTCATTTACTTTTTCCTGTGTGCATAGTTTAGTTTAATGCTGCTGAAGGATTATGGATCTCATGGAGGAGGCTCTGCATGATCCAGGGGCTTGGTGCAGTCAGCACCACCTCAGGCAGTAACAGAAGCATCTGCAAGACCTAACCTTTCCTTTGAATTCTGTACTGAACATCCTCTGGGGCACTGGCAGCCACTTTGTAGCAGACATATGTATCCCTCTTTCATATCTTACTCAATATTTATATCATGGAGTTTCCCAGGTTATATTATTTCTTGTTACATTGTTTCAAGGAACCTTTTGAGATTGTAACATATGCATAGGCTCTTGCCAAAGTGCTTGGGAAGTACAAGAATCTTTAAGACTGGCCTACACAATTATGTTTTTTGTTTTGTTTCTGTAAGTTTAGATATTAGTTATGTATGAAGTAAAGTTTTCTTAAGTCTTTTAAAAATTATTCTGTAGTTCATTTCTTAAAGCTCTAGGAAACCCAGATATGGATAGCCAGCTTTTTTCATTATGCCTTCAGTGATTTGATCTGCATTGATAGATAACCATCCCTCACAGTAAGCTGATCTTTCTCTTCATACTGAGTTATCTGCATCAAATTGGATAACCAAAGGAACGTTAAGTGCTGGTCAGCTTGGATTTAGTTTTGGCAGAGGGCTTCAAAGGGTTCATGTACAACAAATAATATTCATCTGCATGTTTCTGTTAAATTAATGAATGCTGCTATTTAGTTGAAATGTTAAAGTCAGTTCTGAAGACAGTCAAATACATTTAGTGAGTTTTCACTGAGGTTTAGTAAAATAAACTGTTTTGGCCCATTATAAATTAGACAGTTCTCCAGGCTCATATGGTATCTTTCCATTCAGCAGGATATCCATTTCCCTTGCCTTGCTTCAGAGTGAACGTTTATGTTGTTCGAAAGTTCAAGTAGATCTGAAGCTAAGAACACTATCTTGCCTGTCCCATAGCCATTTTTATAAAGTGAATGGTCAGATCCCATAATCCTCCCAGTTGTCTCATGCTTTCCAACTGATTAAGTAAAATTAACTTTGAAAAAAGGAGTATACGAATGCAAGAGTTCCTTTCTTTCTCTCTTATTTCCTTCAGCTTGGCCAATTATATCTGACTCCTCTAGTCTTTTAAGCCTACTTCACCTCAGTACCTTCTCCCAGAGGCTATTTTCCTTAGCACATATGGAAGCAAACCAGTGGTTAGACTATTCTGTGGACAATGCAAGCTGTAGTTCACGATAATTTCAGTTTGGTCTAAAAATTCGTCACTGGAAACTCAAATTTCCTATTTTTATTCCCTTTGAAAAAAACATTATTTCCAGTTGCTAATAAATTCTCTTCCCCAAAATTCTGACTTCTTCAGTCTTAACTTTTAAGTTCATGTTTAAAAGTGACTATAGGCCTTCTGCCTTTGACTTCATCAGCTTTTAAAAATGTTGTATCCATTGAGTCAGAAAGTAATTAGTCATAAAAATCCATGCTGGGTAGGTTTTCCCTCTGTACACTAATAGCACATGGAAGTAGAGAAAGTTATTCTTAACTATTCACTAGCATTAGCAGGTGGCCAAACACAGCTGTATCTGTGATGCCACCATCACAATAACTGCTTCCTCGAAGGAAGCATAAATTGACTAGAGATAAGCTATATTATTTAGTTGTTTCTCTTCCAAAAAGCAGGTGCAGTCACAGCCTAGTACTCAGACAACATGATGGGAAAAAACTTTAACTGGAGATAAAAAAAAATTAGACTGAGGGGAATTGGAAAGGAAGGAAGTAAAAATGTGTTTACAGCAAAGAAAATACTAATAGGTTTGTGAATTATAGTGACAGGTGGTTTTACAGCCAAAACCCAAATCGAAACAAAAGCTTTAAAAGTTGAGTTGTAAAATGAAAATGAGAGAATGGTGATGATTTTAACTTGTGACTCTAAGAGATTCCTCAGGGCAGTGTCACAAGTAGTGATTTGTTGATGACTTAGTAGGTGAATGGGACAACTGAGGTCACTGAGTTACAGAGCTGTAGTGAACTCTTAGGTTTATTTCATTGCAATCAGTTTTGTGGAACTTTAAAAAATGTATGTATCTCTCCATCTTGGTATTTATAAGCTGCTTATCTCTCTAGCTAAAAGTATTGTGGCGTATAAACAATTGGCACAAAGTTCCTTGAAGATCTTGTTTCCAATATAAGTTCCACATCTTGATAACAACCTTGCCTTCTTCTAAGGCTTTCCTGGGGATCAGCCACCTTTCTGCCACTTAGCATCCCAGCAGACCTAAACAATGTCACTTGATGCCACTGGCAAGCCTGAGGCATAGGTGTGGGAGGAGGAAGAGGGAGGAAGAAGGAAGCACAAGACATGTAGGGAGAAGGAAGGAGTAAGATGCCACCAGCAGTCTCCTCATTTGCCAAATCAGTCTCCATACTTTCCACTCCTGGGAAACAAAGTGAAGTTGTTTTTGACATGATTTATGTTTTGAAGGAGAATCCTCAGAAGAAGCTCCTCAGCTAAATTTAGAGCTCAGGGAACTAGATTGGTTTAGACATTTGAAGTTGGTGGAGACCTTAGAATGTCAGCTAGCCTACATCTCTCATTTTACATAGGAGTAGCAGAACCATTTACCCAACCAAGAATGAAGAGGTGACAGGACCAGTAGAGGGCAACGAATAAAAGATTTGTAGTGCTGAAAATGGCAAAGGAGCTATCATGCCAAGGATAGCACTAATGACACACAGTGGGAAAAAAATAGGAGGGAGCATGCATGTCCCAATCCCACTTCCTTTGCTCTTACAGTTTAACCTTCTTCAGTGGGATGAACAAGGTTCAGGTGATGGAACTTGTTTCAGTAAGGTAGATTTAGACTTCATATAGCAAAAATTTTCCTGACTATTAGCATTGTACAGAAGTACATACAACAAATTTCCTTGGCCGGGATTGCCCCATGTTAGAGGTCTTTAAGCCAAAGTTGGATGAACACTTGTGTTACGTTGCAGAGGGCATTCCTGTTTAGGCACCATTTTGGACCAGGTTTTCTTTGAGGTCCCTACCATCTTTGAGATTCTGTGATTATGTTACTCATTCTCAACTTGAGAGAGACAGAACATGGTGAGGTTCACAGGACACTAGGGCAGCAGGGAAGAGTCAGGCTGGGTTACCTTTCTACAATCAGTGGAGAGAGAAGTCATCCTTAAGTTATATACTCAACATTGTTATTCTCAAGGTATTGACATGATCTCTAAGAAGTGGTTTAGGTTTTTCCTCCAGATTTGTTCTTTTGTCAAGATGTTGCCACAGTCATGAGCTGACTTGCCATCATTTATGCTTTAAAAGTAAGTCATTCTTATGAAGTAGCAAATATATGGAGGTAGAGGATACATCGACTTGGGAAAAGTAGTGGTGATAAGGTATATTGAAGCAGTATCTTAGTTGAAATTTGGTAGTTGATAGGGAAAGAAAGAAAGTTTTTTGTTTTTTCAAAAGCAATTTAAACAGCATTCTTGAAAGAGACCACAAAGAATTTCTGAGTTTTTATACTATCTTCTATTATATGACTTTCGTTGTGTGTTAAAATTGCAATATTTCTATTCATAGTCTGCCTGCAAAACAAAAATAGCTATGTTTAATATAGTAACTTTTAGAGTATCTTCATAGACTATTTTTAAAGTGAGGCTTTATATTTGACACAAACTTTAGTGTTCAGGAGTTCATTATAATGGCGCCTGCTAGAACCATTGGATTTTAGGGTCTGTGAGCAGTTTTGTCATAAACCTGGACTTCCAGCAGTTTATGGCTTTCAGTAAAATGTTTTGCTTTAGGCTGAAATCTTATGTAAAAGGACTCTGACCAGAAATAATTGTTCCTTTATTTACATGTTTTTAGAAGAAAAAAAGTAAGTTATTTCTTAATGATGCTTTCTTGGCATTAAAAGTTATTAAATGGGTGAGTTAATGTTTCATGGTGCCTACTGTGAGTAGAGATTTTTGAATATAGTGTCTGATTTTTTTTAATGAATACAGACACACACATACATACTTACAGTTAACATAATCAATATGAGCTATTTATTCTTGACACTATTAGCTGAGTAAAAGTTCTGTGTATTAATTTCTAAATATACTCATTTGAAAAAGACTGATTTTAATTATAATTTTCTGTCCCACCTAGAGTTTCATTTCTAGGGGGAAAGTACAATTTTTATGCCTATTTGTATGATAGTTATTTGATCATTCTTCAATGTAATAGTAAAAGTACTCATGTATTTTCTGTAATTCACACAGTCCTATCCTCACTGAAGCTCATGGATTGAAGTATAAAATTAATTGATCAATAGATAAGCACAGAAAAACCAATAATATATTGAGGCACATTCTCTACGTGTGAGAAGCTTGACAGTTTTTCTCTTGGTGTCTAGATGTGACTTGAGTATTCTTGATCCAAGGTCACTTTTCAAAGCAAAAGGTCACCAGGATTTATTTATCTTATAGAGTTGTTAAGAGTTTTAGAAACTTTAAAATACTACATAAATGAGAGTTATTTGAGCTGTACGTGTATCATGTAAGCTTAATGGGTAATATGTGAGAGATAGCATGGTATCGTGGATAGAGATCTGCCCTACAAATCAGTAGGTATGGGTTCAAGTCTACTTGTGGCACAGGCTGGTGGTGTGACTCCAGGGAAGTTACTCTGGTGAATCTCTGAGAGAAAAAATTACAGAAAAAGTACTAGCCTGCAACGGTAATTTCTTTATTCAGGAGTTCTCTAATACCATTGAAATCACAAATTTCAAAAAGCTTCAGTTTAGTTGATAACATCAACTTAGATCTATGTATCTGAGAGGGGACTTATATCTAGTGCACAATGTTTGATATGACCTTGTTTTTTTGTTATGGTATTAACTTCTTATTTTTTTCTCCTTCCTTAGAATGTTTCAAACAATTAAAGACTGGTTCTGGTTGGAAGAATTATGGCTTCCTCCCACGATTAAATGGTCAGATCTTGAAGATCATGATGGACTTGTCTTTGTAAAGCCTTCTCATTTATATATAACAGTTCCCTGTGCTTTCCTCTTGTTGATCATCAGATACTCTTTTGAAAGGTAGGTTGCACTTGGGTGTGTTTTGTTTCCTCTATTCACTTATTTTCTTTGTCTAAAAATGTAATCATTAGTTTTATGAAGAAGCAATTTTAGGAAAGTTTATGAATTAAAATGGCATCGGTCTATAAATTTAACAAGAAAAAACTGGCAAAATTTTAAAATAGTAAACATCATAGCAATAACAATAACTACCATTTATATGGTTTGTTAAGATTTGCATATTATCTCATTTGATCCTCATGATGGTGCTATGAAGGAGATGCTGTTTTTATCTCCATTTTAGAGATGAGAAAACTGAGGCTGAAAGAGATCACACAGTTATTAAATACTCAAGGCATGATTCGAATTCAGGCTTTCCTGGTTACAAGTACACTACTCTATCCATTTTGCCATCTAGCTACTTAAATCACATGGCATTTTGTCTATGGATTTCATATTTATTTTGCTTCAAAGGAAGGAAAATTTTATATGGGATATACCCATTTGTGGGAAAAAACATATCGGTATTAGTTTACTTTTTTTCAAACATTTTAAACCAGTTATTCTTGAAGTACAGAATTGATTGATCAATAGATAAGCACAGAGAAACCAATAATATATTGAGGCATATTCTCTATGTGTGAGAAGCTTGACAATCTTTCTCTTGGTGTCTAGATGTGACTTAAGAGTATTCTTGATCCAAGGTCACTTTTCAAAGCAAAAGGTCATGTAAATATATTGAAATACAGCTTCATTTTTCTGTTTTAGTCTGAATTTATACAATCCCTTTTCTTTATATAAGGTGATCATATGTTCTGCATTGCTTGGATCCTTAGTGTTTTCTCCAGTGATAGCCCAAATTCTGTCCTAGATTCTATCTTCTTGCTCAGCACCCATTTAGTTTCAGAACTAAAAATTAGGATCCTTCTTAGATTATCAAGAACCTGAAGACACAAATTGGGAAGGGAGACAAAATGAATTAAAAGGTGATGTATGCATTTAAGACTGCTTTTCCTCAACCTTCAGTTACAAATTTTAAGGACTTCTGGTTAGTATTTCCAGTCAATATGCTCTGACACTACTGTGCCTTATCAGAACTACTTTAGTAAGTAGTAAGAATGACTGTTACAAGAGCAAGAATTTTTATAGCTCTTTAGGATTTGTAAAGTGCTTTACAAATATGATCTCATTTTGCTCTCCAGAACAATTCTGGGAGATAAATGCTGTTTTTACCCCGATATTAAAGATGAGGAAACAGGGGCAGAGTTTAAATGACTTGCCCAGATTTGCAGTTAGTAAGTTCCGGGTAAGGTCCTCTTGACCTAGGTGTAGTATTCTATTCATCTAACTGCCTGATATGTCCAGATTTAAGGGTGATTTTAAAGCTGCATAAGTTCAAGGACCCGCAAAATGAACAAATTAACTCATGCTAAAATATAGACCCTTGAGGTTCCAAGTGAAAATATCTAGAAGAGATGCTATACTTTTTATTAATTATACATCATTTCCATCAAAGGACAAAGAAGGGCAGCCAGCAATCTCTATCTTTAATACTTGTTTGTTCTCCTTCATTGTCAAAAAGCTAATCTTCATCTAATTCAAAGGATTCATTGTTTAAAAACAGGATCTGTGTTCTAAGAAAAGGCTGATGGGATGGAGTTCGACAGAAGCAGTTCCTAAATTGTCTTGCAGGATGCAAATGAATGGAGATTTGTGTATTTCCCAGTTAGCAAAACATGAGAAAGTCTTTTTTAAATGGGCATTTTGCTTGAAAAGACCTAGATTAAATGAAAGATTTAAATTAAATTGAACTAAAGGATCTTAAATTAAATACATGCATACATACATAATACACTTTGAACCTCCTATTACATCCATTCTTTCCATTTCTATTATACCCTCTGGTTTAGTAGTAGGGCAGTTTTCCTGGATCATTTCTTGAAAGATGATGTCTAGGTTTTTTCCTTTGATCATGACTTTAAGGTAGTCCAATAATTCTTAAATTATCTCTCCTGGACCTATTTTCCAGGTCAGTTGTTTTTCCAATGAGATATTTAATTAATATTTTCCTCAATTTTTCCATCCTCTTGATTTTGTTTTATTGTTTCTTGATGTCTCATGGAATCATTAACTTCCACTTGCCCAATTCTAATTTTTAAGAAATTATTTTCTTCAGTTAGATTTTGTATTTCTTTTTTTCCTTTTGGTCAGTTCTGCTTTTTAAGAGGTTCTCTTTGATGGATTTTTGTGCTCTTTTACCATTTGCCCTATTCTGTTTTTAAGGTGTTATTGTCTTCAGTATTTTTTGTGCTTCTTTTACCACACTGTTGCCTCTTTTTCCACGATTTTCTTGAATCACCGTCATTTCTTTTCGCCAGTATTTCCTCTACCTCTCTTATTTGATTTTTAAGACCCTTTTTGAGCTCTCTCAGGAATTCTTTTTGAGCCTAAAATGCAGTTCAGGTTTTTTTTTAAGGCTTTGGATGTAGCAACTTTTGACATTGAGTTTGTCTTGATCTTCCCTGTCACCATGGTATCTTTTTATGGTCAAATTATTTTTTTGTTTTTAGTTTTGTTTGTTTTGCAGCCTATTTGTTGGCTTTTAACCCTATGATATAGTTAGGCTTTACTCCTGGGATGGAGGAAGCACTAGTACAAGTTTGAGGGTTGTTTTTCTGTGTGCGTCGGTATGTGTGCAGTTATTTTCTGAGCTAGTTCTGGGCATCTATAAGTTTTTAGTTCTTCCAAATTTATATGATCTAAGGAGAGGTGTGACCCCTACTTTCCTGGCCTGTGCTCTAGTCTGTGAATGACCACATACACTCTTTTTCACCCTGGAACTGTGACCAGGATCTCTGCTTCCCTGTGACTTCAAGCACTGGTGAGCTAGTGTTCCTCCCCGCTGGGATTGTGACCTAGGACTGTGACCTGGATTAAGTATGGGCAATGAAACAGAATCCTACACCCAGTGCCAAAAAAGGAACCACTGTAACCTCCTTCTGACTTGTCTGACCCACTTACTGTCTATGAGCTGAGAGTTTGGGAAGACTCTGCTGCAGATTCAGTTGTCCCCAAGGCCTGCTGTTGTCTTGCTGAGGTGTGGCCTTCTGTTGCCTTGCCAGGTCATTTTCTGTGCTGGACTGAGCTCCACTCTTAACACTGGTGAAACAAACCTTTCCTGCTGACCTTCTAAGTTATCTTGGGCTGGAAAATGGTTTTTTATCCCATCCTTTCTGGGTTCTGCTGTTCCAGAATTCATTTTCAGATATTATTTTAAAGTTTTTTGTAGTAAAATTTGGGAGAGCTCAAGTGAATCCATGCCTTTTCTCTACTGTCTTGGCTCTTCCCCCACAACCACATTTTTAAAAAAGGAATCATGAACGATAACTACACAGATCTTAATTTCTAACTGTATTGTATTTTGTTCTATTATTTCTACCTAAATAACTTGCCTTTTCATACTTCATATAGCTGCCAAAGTGATGCTTTTTTCTTTTTATCTCTTTATCCAAATCACAGATACTTTTCTTTTTTATACAGTTCTGAATTCTTTCCCTCACCTTCTCTCCACCTGCCTCCCCCCCAAAAAAATTAGAAGGCAAGGAAAAGAAAATCTATTGCACAAAAAAGCATTGCTCTGACCATTTCACTAGTCTTCTCAAGAAGATTCAGTAGCTTCCTTTTGCTTCTAGAATCAAATACAAACATCTCTGTTTGGCATTTAAAGCCCTTCCCACAGTGCCTGGCACATAGTAAGCTCTTGGTAAAGTTTTTGACTGATTGACTGACTGACTGTCTGAGTCTAAGCTATTTTTCTAAACTTCGTATCTGTCACCATTTGCTAAATCTTGCAGTTTTTACTTTGGCAATGCCTTTCAGATAGCTCCTCTCCACTCACACAGCTACCAGACCTGTTCAGGGTCTCATCACTTCTCACTTAGATTATTACAGTGGCCTCCTAATGACTCCCCTGTTTCATATCTCTTCTTATTACAATTCATCCTACACACCAAACAAAAATAATTTTCCTTTCCAGTGACACTTTTCTACCTCTAGGATAAAAATGTAAGTGCCTTTGTTGAGCCTTCAGAAAAGCCCTCCACAACCTGGCCCCAATCAATTTTTCCAGCCTTCTTGGACTTCATTCCTCCTCACACATTCTCCAGTCCAGGCATATTGACCTCCCTGTTCCTCATGCAGCTTCATCTCCTTGTTTTCACACTAGCCATTCACCATGTCTACAGTTCCCTCCATCTTAAGGTCTATCTGACAAAACCCCATTCTCTTTCAACAGACAACATGAACACCATCATTTGTATGAAGAAGACTTTCTTGATTCTCCTCCCCTCCCCATCACTAGTTACTTCCCTCTCAAATGTCCTTGCATTTAACTAGTTTGTGTTTATTTATATGTACTTCTCTCCCCCATTAGAATGGAATCTCCTTGCAACAGGGATTATTTCATTCTTTGTACTTGTATCCAGCATAATGCCTCATATAAAATTGATGCTCAATAAATACAAATCCTTTGGTTGATTGACTGATTGATTGTTCAGGTCATACAATCTACCCTACATTCCATCTCCTGCCTCCCAGCTTTGGCAGCCTGACCCCCTTCCTGGAATGCCTTTCTTCCTCCCCTCTGCCTATATTCCTAACTTCCTTAGAAAGCTTGGTCTAAACACTCTCAGACCCTTCCTAATAACCCTGCCTCTCCTCCATTACATCACATTTGCTTTGTTTAGATTTTGTACCTACTTATTGTTGTGTCTCCCATTAGAACGTAAGCATTTGAGAGCAAGGACTGGTTTATTTTTGCTTTGTATCCCAGCACCTAGCAAAGAGCTTGGCACATAGTGGAGATTTAATAAATGATGTCAATGAATTAATTTAGTAATATGTGAATACATATCCAAATAAATATATTATAGAAATTGTGATGTATTTATATCATTCTTAACCACTGAATAATCTCCAAAACCACATTTTATTGTTCTAGACTTTTTTAGTTTCTAATCTATGTTGATTGGTAGAAAGAACTGAAACAGAACATTATAATGTTATATTTTTCCATTCCTTTCATGATAAGAATGCTATTTTCAGTTCTTAACTCTGGGCATATTCACTAAAAAAGAAGAAAATTGCCTTTTATTATTATTTAGGCTTGCTCCTGTAATTTTCATTGGGTTAATAGGATCTATGGTTTCATTAGCAAGATAGTATAGTGAAAAGAGCAATATATGAAATTGGAGAGTTCCAATCTCAGCTCTGCTACTTACTACCTATATGACCTTGGACAAGTCAGTTAACTTCTCTGCACCTTAGTCTTATCTGCAAAAAGAGAGGGTTGGACTCCCATCTTACAGTGGAAGGAGGGTTGGAATGGGAGCCAGAGGACCAGGGTTCAAATCTAAAGCTGACCATTTACTACCTGCATGACCTTCAGCAAGTTAATTGAATTTCATTTTCCTCTATAAAATGAGGAGATTGGACTTGATGGTCTTTAGTACCTATTGTTCATGGGTCTTTTTTAGTTCTAAATCTATGATCCCATGAACTTGAAAATAGATGATTCTTATTCCAGAAGCTCAGAACTAGATACAGGAGACCTATCTCATGTTATCATGCAGTGAACTTGGATATAAATCTTTTGCATGGTTTTTTTTTGCTTTTGCTTCATATTACATCTTTTTCATTTTTGCTAATATTTCCTGAAAATTAACTTTTGGGGGGGGGCAACAATTAATTAAACATCACTAAGGTTATACTGTCAATTTGGACTGGCTCCTCTTTGATTTATGAGGCATCAGATAAGTTTTGCCAGTCCCAGAGATCCATGTTTTGCAGAATAAATTTCTTAATTAGAAAATTCCAGATTGTATTTTATAAGCGGATACTTATTATTTTTAAAATTAATTAATAAATTTATTTTTAGTTTTCAACATTCATTTCCACAAGATTCTGAGTTCTAAATTTTCTCCCCATCTCTTCCCTGCCCCAACCCCAAGACACTGTGCATTCTAGTTACCCCTTCCCCTAATATGCCCTCTCTTCTGTCACACCCCTCCCTTCCCTTATCCCCACCCTCTCTCTTTTGTTGTAGGGCAAGATAGATTTCTGTAACCCATTATCTGTATTTTTTATTTCCCAATTGCATGAAAAATCAATTCTCAACATTCGTTTCTAAAACTTTGAGTTCCAACTTCTCTCCCTTCCTCCCTGCCCACACATCCCCACTGAGAAGGCAAGCAATTCAGTATAGGCTATACATGTGTAGTTATGCAAAAGACTTCCATAATAGTCATGTTGTGAAATGCTAATTATGTTTCCCTCCATCCTATCCTGCCCTCCTTTTATTCTATTCTCCCTTTTGTCCTTGCCCCTCCCCAAAAACATTTACTTCTATTTACTCCCTCCTTCCATTTGCCCTCCTTCTATCATCCCCCCCATACCCCCCTTGTCCCTTTCTCCCCTGCTTTCCTGTAGTGTAAGATAGATTTTCATACCAAATTGAATGTGTATGTAATTCCCTCCTTAAGCTAAATATGAGGACAGGAAGCTTCACTTTTTCCCTCTCACCTCCCCTCTTTTCCCCTCCATTGAAAAAGCTTTTTCTTGCCTCTTTTATGAGAGATAATTTGCCCCATTCCATTTTTCTCTTTCTCCTCCCAATATATTCCTCTCTCATTCCTTAGTTTTATTTTTTTAGATATCATCCCTTCCTATTCAACTCATGATGTGGTCTCTGTCTATATGTATATAATCCCTCGAACTACCCAAATACTGAGAAAAGTTTGAAGAATTACAAATATTATCTTCTCATGTAGGAATGTAAACAGTTCAACTTTAATAAGTCCCTTATGATTTCTCTTTCCTACTTACCTTTTCATGCTTCTCTTGATTCTTGTGTTTGAAAGTCAGATTTTCTATTCAGCTCTGGTCTTTTCAAGAAGAATGCTTGAAAGTCCTCTATTTCATTGAATAACCATTTTTCCCCTATTATACTCAGTTTTGCTGGGTAGGTGATTCTTGGTTTTAATCCTAGTTCCTTTGACTTCTGGAATATCATATTCCAAGGCCTTTGATCCCTTAATGTAGAAGCTGCTATCTTGACTGCGTGCCCTGTGGACACTTATTTTGCAAATTATGACACCAAATTCTTCCAAAGAATAGATGAAATAGTTGGAATTATTTTAAAAAAAAGCAACTTAAACTTTTGTTCAAAAGTTGTTACATCTTGCCTTGCTTAGTAATTTTCAAGGATGTTTTAGTTTGTTTTTTACATGTTGCTGAATTTCCAATTTTTAGCTGAAAGTGTCAGGGCCATTTCCAGGGAAATTTTGTCGTATTTGGAAGTTTGATGGCATATAAATCTTAGCAAATAGTCTTGTGAGTTTTCCTGCATAATTTTGCTACTCCCAAAAGTGTGAGTAAGAAACTGAACTAAATGACTGTTTATTCCCAACTAGACCTTCTATCATTAAACATAATAGATCTTAACCTGCAGACAAAACTTAAAGTTCAGAGCCATTGACAAAATAGTAGGAAAGAAACTTGCCACTCAAAAATGTCAAAATCACACAGAATTTGGAATACTAACATACCAAACTAGTTGCAATTAAGCCCATATCATTAAATGTAACTTTCTGGGAATAGAAGTTATTTTTTTTTAATTATTGGGAATCATGAGAGTGAAACTGCAAGAGGCAACGTAACTATTTATTTTAATTCCTAGACTTGCATATAAACATGTTTTGATTGCCACAAACTGCATTTCGGATTGTATTTAGTGTTTTTGTTTTCCTTTTTAAGCTACTGCCTTTGTACAAGTCCTGAAATGTTTCTTTCTGTGCACTTCTGCTATAAAGATGTTTGATCCAAATGAATTCAACAAACAAACCAACGAGCAGCCTTTTGGTAGAATCCAAAAATTACAGTTCCCCTTTGAGGACTAAGCTCTTCCTTTTCTCTTCTTTTGTATTCTTTCAGGTTTATTGCCGCACCTCTAGCAAAGACTTTGGGTATAAATAAGAAAATCCTAAAGAAGACTCAGCACAATCCTGTCTTAGAAAATTTTTTCATCCAATCTACCAGGCATCCTTCCCAAGTAAGCATATTAATTCTTAGCAGATAGCTTTTGGATTAGAAAACCTCAGACTTAATGTTTTAATCAGGCATCCATAGTTTACCTCATCTGCTTAAAGAATCTGTTCCAGTTGACCTGCAAATGATTTGATTCATTTGGACTCATTTCATTATCCTGCTGACAGGGCACACAACATCCAAAACAAAATAAAAAAATGATAGATAAATGTTAATTAATGGTTGATTTCACATAAAGGAATGAATGTTTAAGGTCCATATCTTTAATAGTAAGAAGACATCCCCAAAACAAAATTAACTGGAACTTATCCAAGATTTCATGATTTGATTTGTGAGGATGCCACAGAAGCTCATCTGAACTTTGAACCAGACCTTTTATGACATGAATCCAGTGACTTTATTTATAGTGGAAGAAATCCATAATTCTAGAGGTGACTGACTCTTTCGGTCAACATGAGTGAAGTATAGTTCAGGTAGAGTAACTTTAAGAATATATTTTGACTTGTCTTACAAGTCCTCATATAAAACTGGATGATGATAAGACAGGTCTTGAGCCAACATCCTTGGTCTTTAAGCAGGAGTGACTTGTTTTGATCATAAAGTGACACACTGAAGGATAAGTGACCTGGCAAGTCTGGGACAATTTCCTCCATCAGTTTGTTCTGGGATAACCTTATACCCTGAACTATCCTTTTATTTTGACTGTTTGTTTGTTGGTGATATGGTACATTGGTGATGGTTTGGTTTCCAGTTCACATATTTGTTAAACTCTACTAATGTAAATAAAAACATATTATTAGAAATTAATATATACTGAATTTTCTGTGTTTTGCTAATCCTGTTGGAAGTACTTCTTTACCTGAGTATTATGAGCAGCAGAAAATATTCCTTTAAGTTCAGTGAAAGGTAATACTTAAGGTATTTTGTTGTTGTTGAGTCATTTTTCAATCATGTCTGACTTACTGAGTCCATTTGGGGTTTTCTTGGCAAAGATATTGGAATGGTATGCCATTTCCTTCTCCAGCTCGTTTTTCATATGATGAAACTGAGGCTAACAGAATTTAGTGACTTGTTCAGGGTCACACAGCTAACTTACTAGTTTGTCTGAGGCTAGATTTGAATTCATAAAGATGAGTTTTCCAGATTCCAAACCCAGTGCTCTAACCACCTAGCTGCCCTGGTTAAGGTGTTAAGTCATTTTTATAAATGTCAAATTTGGCTCATTCAAAGGTATTGTGTGTGGAGTTCATTGTAAAGTCTACATATATATAAGGCAATGTCTTAACACATCATCAATAAATTGGCAAACATACATAAAATTGAAGCAACATAGAGTATCCTAGCAATATTAGGAACAATTGCCTCATCAGGATATTGATTTTAAATATAAAATTTAACTCAGAACAAAGACTGATGGTGATGGACTGACAGGTGTCTTCACTAGCCCTATAAGTTTATCATAGTTCTTTATTGACTGCAAAAGGATATAGCCTATTGTTAGGTACCTCCCACATCCCTTCAGAGTCTTCTAACTTGCAAAAGCATATTCAATGTAAAAATTTCAATTATTAAGCTGATATCAGTAAGAGTAACTGGTATTTGTATAGTGTTTCACTGTTTACAAACCATTTTACATAGATTTTCTTATTTGATTCCTGCAACATCCCTGTGAGGTAAATGCTATTGTTATTCACATTTTACAAATGTTTATAAGTTTAGGTTGAGAGAGATTAAATGACTTATCCAGGTTGTCATTGCTAGTCAGTGTCAAAGGCAGAATTTGAACTCAATTGTTTCTGAATTCATATCCAACACGCTATCACATTTTTTATTAGCATGTCCTCTAGGGGTCATTCTAAGCAGAAGTTTATTCAGGTTCCCTTCATCTGAGTGTTGGGTTGGTATCAGTGACAGTCAAGGGTCAAGTCTTCTAAAGAACAATGGCATGTGTGTAGACGCTGAAACACCTCTCACATGGCTCTTAGTGGAATGGAAGGAATGCTTGGCTTCTTGAAAGCTACAGCAGTGGAATGCCAGCCAAGATCTGGCTAATTTTGCCATACTGGAAAGGCTTTTAGATAATGGTCTGGCAGCAAGAGACTGTGCTTTCTAAGGAATAATCTAACAAAGACTGGAGAAGTTCATGACCAGCAAGCTGACCCTGGAAATGATAAGATATAGTCATGGCAACCCCATGAAGCAAAAAAAAAATATTCTAGATTTTTTTTTTAGTCCATCTAATTCAAGCTAAGCAGAGGTGATTCCCTCCAACTTTATTAATCATAGCTAAAAACAACAAACTGCAACAAGAAAAACTGGTGGAGATTTTTGTTTGTTTGTTTTGTTGGAAAGTGAAATTTTCTATGTTTAATTTTCTGCATGTGTGTTTGTCCTTCGTTGCCTAAGAAGACCATGCCATCAGAGAAATGATGACATGACTTGCACTTGATTTTGTTTTTATTTGAATGAGGGAGGGCTGTGCAGGTCACCAGCCTCACTTCTCCTTCAGAGCCATCTGAATCCAGTGACCAGATATTCATCAGGATGACTGGAGATGACCCAGGATGAGGCAGTTGGGGTTAAATGACTTGCCCAAGGTCACACAGCTAGTGAGTGTCAAGTGTCTGAGATGAGATTTGAACTCAGTGGTGCTCTATCCCCCTGCACCACCTAACTGTCACTAGACAGAAATAAGAAAATTTCAAAGAACACATTAAGTAACCTTCAAGTAGAATGGACTCTCTGTATCACAGAATGTTCATTTTTAATAGCTGGAAATAGTATCATCTAATTAGAGCACAGCTTTAGTATGTGTCACGAGACCTTTGAAAGTGTTCTGTTCTGATTCTGTGGCTAGCTTTAGGTCAGTCTTACTATGAAGAGGAAAAATGATTTCCAGGAATGGTATGATATTGGCTTATTAGGTAGGTGGGGTGTTAATACTTGGTTACAAAACAAGGCAAACTAGTGGCCAGAATTACCCAAGTCATAATTCATCGTGAGATCATGAAATAACCAACTTGCTCTTACCTCAAGCATGATTTTAACCTTCTTGGTGTTTGGTTTCTCATTTTTAATTGGGGGCTATATGAAATATCAATTTCATATTTTTTATTAGTCATGTGATTAGTCATGTTAATTGAATGTCATTATATATCTTTTAAGAGGAAAAAACAACCAAGTAACGTATAAAGTGGAGACTATTTCAGAAGTCAATTCTTTTTTAGGGACCTGAATCCATTTGGAACTTTTAAAAACTCAATTTGTCATAATTTTAACATGACATGTAGGAAAATGTTTTATTATCAGACATTTGCTCTGCTTACCTGACTTGAAGCTATATGCCAACTGTAAAACAAGCTACTTGAGATAATGAATTACGAATAAATCTGGTATGTTACACTCTTAGAATTTATTTTGAATAAGTGAAAGTAAACATAAATAATCAAAGCAAAACTTAATGAGATAAATAGACCTGCTATCCAAAAAGAAAAAAAAATTTTTACCCAAAGGAAAACTTTGCGGATCAAAGGAATTAACCATATACTAGTTTAAGAAAATCTTTTCAAAAACCACATTCTGTTTATCAAATTACTGAATTTTAGAGCTATGTGGACTTTAGACATCATCTAGCCCAATCCCTTCATTTTACAAGTAGGAAATAGAGGAATTATCATTTTATTAGGTCACGTAGCTGGGAGAGCCAGTTCTATTGAACCTGAATTCTCATACTCTTTCCATTATACAATATGACTCTCATCAGTAAAGAAAAAATACACACATACGCACAGGATAGGTAGTAAAATTAAGACAGTAAAGTAGTGTTTACTGTATACAGTCAAATTATTTGATAGTTCAGCATGATTTAATATTGCTCTAAATAGTACTCTAAGTAATAGAATGAGACTTGGACCTATAATTTGAATTATAGTGACCTGAATAATATTATGTTGGAAGGAACACACTTGTATTCCATAGTCCTAGAGAAGACAGATTAGTGATAAAAATGAATGAAGGATAAACAGAATGCCAGCAAGAATATGTATTAATAAATTGTATATATCATTTACGATACATGGTGAAAACAGTTGTTCACCGCACCACACCAAGAAGGTGACAGAGGATTAATTCATATCACCAATTTATGTTGTGAAATCAGTACATTATTTCTATAGCATCAGACTATAACCTATATATATTGGTTCATTAAAAAAAATCCATAGGTTTATGGATTGGAATTTAAGAAAATAGGATATAATAATCCAGTAGTTTATAATAGATAACCCATCAATATATTCATACATGTTATCAAAAAGAGATTCAAAATACATCTGCACATTAGTTTGGAAAAGATTATGTAACTAAAACTGTCAAATTTGTAGGAAGGGAGTGCAAGGTTATTTGTTGGGTGTGACTGAAAGTTTTGCTATGATGATTCAGGATAGAATTATAACCCCTAAACAGTATTGCATCCATATAATGATGAAAAGTTTGGCAATACGTGCAGACTGTGCATGATGTGGCTTTGTAACTAACGACAGTGAAACAAAGTATGCATCACTTTGGCTACCAGGGAGTGCATTCATATAAATAATAACAGTACTAATAAAATCATACATAGCATCCAGTCCTCCAATGTGACTTGATAAATTAACTCAGTATTTAGCACGTGTGAACCTAAGAAGCACAATATATGTGTATATAGAGGTATACATGCATAGCTATACATGTAATGTATCTGTATATTAATGTAACTACTTCAAGATGTATTGGAATAGTGCCATCATAACAGACCAACAACCCTAGCCCACAGATCAAACATTCTGCTGTTTGATAAAACTGATAACGCAGTGGAACTTACTGTGTTAGCAGTTTTACTTTGTAAAAACATCAAAAAGTTATGTCCCTTCCCCCCAAAACCAACAAAATCCCCTCAGCTTCTAAACTGTAAATGTGCTCCCCTGGTAAAGAAGTTAAGGCAAATGTGGAAAAGATGTCCATGTTGCTTGGGGCCACACAGGTGATGTGTCTGAGGGAGGATTGAAAATTCATTGTCATTGGGTTCAAATCCAGCACTGTATCTACTCCTCTAAATATTAGTCTCAAATGAGAGAACCTAAAAGTAAAGGAGGTTATCTTGAAGACTATGGCGATTTCATGTATGGCCACATAAGGGCATCGTAGTTGTGCTGTCATTGTGGTGTCAGTTCAAAAGTCGCTCCCTTTCTCCCCATCTATTTCTTGTTTGGAGTGGAGAGGAAATGGGTAGAGTGGATACAATTTCCACACTTCTATCTAGCTACGTTGGTACTGAAGAGTTCAGAGAAACTTTTCAATAGATAACGGATACACTTCCTTGTATGCTTCATGGAATAGTATGAGGACTGGATCTGTGCTTTCACTGGTTAGAGAACTCAAAGGCAGGGAAATCCCTTCTACCAATTCAGGTCATCATCTTCTGTATAGTTTGTAATCTTGGAGAGCTGCCTAGAACACTAAGAGATTAAAATGACTTGTCCAGGGTCATTATGTCAGAGATAGAATCTGAATCAAGTCTTCCTGGTTCTTAAACCAGCTCTTCATCTACTATGCCACACTGACTCTCTTTGTATACTCCATATTAATCATTTTTATTTCACTATATTAAATTAGCATATTCTACATACCAATATTAAATATTGTCATAGTTGAACTTATAAGTTGGTTCTATTTTTTGTTTTTACAAATAAAGCAGCTCTAAATAGTTTTTGTACAGATATGTTTTGGGGATAGGATCTTAGGAATGATTTAAATGAAAGAATTCATTCTTTGCTTTTATTCCTTATTTACATATTACTGTCTAAAGTGTTTCTTCTTGTCTGCAGTCCCATCAACAATTTCCTCATAGCCCTAACTATATATCTCCTTCACCAAGTTTGGTAGGTTTAAAGTGATATCTTAAGGTTGTTTTGATTTGCATTTTCCTGATTATTAGGAAATTTGAACAACCTCTCATGAGGTTATTAAAGTTTGCATTTCTTCCTTTGTAAATCATCTATTGATTTTCCACTGGAAAGTATGTATTATTGGTCTCATAGATTTCCATATATATTCTGAATGTCACATCTCTATCTGGTATATTTGCTGCAAATATTTTTGCAATGTTTCAAGCGATATAAATTTTGTTTAATAATCCAACATGATTTTATATATACATGTTATTCCAGATACTAGGTCATTTTCTTATAGTAGCACATATTTCTCTTTCCCAAAAGAGAAGTAGGAATTGATTTCATCATTGAAATTATTTGGGAGTGGTTTAGAAATGTATCATATGTTACTGATTAGGTATGAAAACAAATGGTCAACATTGGTTTGGTTGGACCAAGTTAATTTCCAGATTGTTGAAAAGCATGGTATAAAAAAAAAGAGTACTGGACCAAGAGGTAAGAGGTTTAGGACCAGATGTGCCACTAACTGTGACTTCTTGAAAAGAGCATGGTGTATGAAATTTTTTCTAAAGACATCAAAGTTTAAGTCACAGCTCAAACTTACTAGCCAGGATAAAAGAAGCTGTATATTCTCTCATCCTCAGTTTAAGAGAAACAGCAAGGCATAAGAAAAAGAATGCTGTATTTGTAGCCAGAGGACCTGAATTCAAATCCCATCTTTGGACAAGTCACTTAACCCCTCTGTGCCTCAGTTTCCTCATCTGTAACACAAGGGGGTTGAACTAGATAACCTCTAAGCCCTTCTGAATTCCAAATCTGTGATGCCAAATCACTTAAACTTTGAAGGCTTTAGTTTCCTCATCATTAAATAAGAGGGTTGAACTAAATAATATCCAAGGTCCTTTATAGCTTTAAATCTCTGTTCACTGGATTTCAGTAATAATATCTGTGAAGGGCTAATTGAGCACCATAATCTCTAAGTGTTTCTTTAAGTTTTAAAAAAGTCTTATTCTAAGTATACAAACCTCTTGATTATTTTCACTAACATGTGAAAATAGTACATATAATTTAAAAAATTATACAATCTTCAAATAATTCATTTTTCTTTGTAGTAAATGAATTTTTCTGTTTTGTTATTTTTTCCTAATTCTTCTTTTAACTTGTTGTAGAAAAAGGTGTTTTACTTTTAAGAACTTTATGAAACTTCTTATGCCCAAAGCGGTAATATTATTTTTTGTTTGTCCAATTAACCTTTGTTTAATTTGCATAAGTATTTCAAGCATCTGTGATTTAATTGACATGGGCATTCCTTCAACAATGCAATTCATAACATCTCTATAACTTGGGAGATAGTTTTTAAAAGTTGCTATGACTGAAAAATTTATATCACTTTTTGGCAAATATAACTCTCTGGACTAAGAAAAAATCCTCCCACTAAACCCAAACTCCAAACCTTTCCAGCCTTCTTATCACTTGCCAGATCATGCATTACACTGATAACTTTTGAGAGCTAGGGTCCCTAGTATTCCAAGATAAGGCACTGGATGAGTACTTTAATGGAAATACAAAACTGCAAATTATCTACCTGACTTTTGTGGCACAATTTTTTATGGTTTTAAAACTATAGCAAACTCAGATTTGCATTCCAACATGTATGTTGTTAGAAATTATTATTGGATTACACATGGCAGGTCTTGAAGAAATACCTTATTTCTGAGAATCTCAGAGAAGTTTGTTTCAAGTACAATCAGCATGAATTTAAAAAAATTTCTGAGCTCATAACTCAAAGTGTCTGCCTCAAGGTCATGCAGAAGATTGCTAATAGTTTCCCTTAGTTCCACTAAAATGACTAACATTTGGTCCTTATTCTTCTTCTTTTTTTGAAGTAGTATTTTATGTTTTCTAATACATGTAAAGATAATTTTCACATTCATTTTTAAAAAGTTTGAGTTCCAAAATTTCCTCCTGCCTCCCTTCCCTCCCCGCTTCCTGAGACAGTAAGCAGTTTGATATAGGTTATATATGTACAATCATATAAAACACATTTCCATATTAGCCATGTTGTAAAATAAAAAATAGACTAAAAGAAAACACACACACACACACACACGAAAGTGAAAAATAGTATGCTTTAAACTGCATTCAGACTCCATCAGTTCTGTCTCTGGAGCATTTTTCTCTAGAATAGCATTTATCTGGATAGCATTTTTCATTGTGAGTTCTTTGGAATTGTCTTGGATCATTGTGTTGCTGAGAAGAGCTAAGTCATTCACAGTTGATCATCATACAATATTGCTGTTGTTGTGTACAATGTTTTCCTGGTTCTGTTCACTTCACTTTGCATCCGTTCATGTAAGTTTTTCTAGGTTTTTCTGAAATCATCCTGTTTGTCATTTCTTATAACACAATAGTATTCCATTACAACAATATACCACAGTTTGTTCAACCATTTCCCAATTGATACGTATGCCCTCAATTTCCAATTCTTTTACGTCACAAAAAGAGCAGCTATAAATTGTTTTGTACAAATAGTACTCTTCCCTTTTAGTCTGCTGTTTCTTGATTGCCCTCTATATGCATTTATTGTTGATCAGTCATTCATTTGTTCTGTCCCTTTTCAGAATGATCTATATGGTCTAGCAAAGAAGTGTAACCAGACCGTACAGCAGGTTGAAATTTGGTTTAAGAGACGACGTAATCAAGAAAGGCCTTGCAGACTAAAGAAATTCCAGGAAGCTTGGTAAGAGGGAAGCTAGAAGCATGAATAGTTTTATAGTTTCGTATACATTTACACATCCTAAAGTTTAAGATATCATCCACACCATTTTTCTTTCAGCCAGTTCATCGATTCAAGGGATTAGTGGTTACTCCGTTTGCTGACTTATGATTTAGAATTCCATTATCTTTTTTGCAACCTCACTACAATTCTTAGAACAGATTATATGGGGGAAGTTCTGTTTTCCCTTCAGAATGTAGGATAGGATGACATCTACTTTCGTCTGAATCAGATACTTAACCTGCCATCTCTATGTGGATTGAGAAAACTTACTGTGTCATATTGGAACAGGACAGTCAGGTTAGGCGAGGGCCACAAGCCGAATTCTTGCAACAGAGACATAGATTTTAATAGTTTATTAGGGCAGCATTTTAATAGTTTATCAGGGCAGATTTCTTTTTCTTAATTGGGCATGGCTACTTCGATGCAAAGTCATTGTATTCCAGAATATCTCAGCTCTTAAAGGTATAGACACTGTTACCCATACAGAAGTCAGATACAGAAGACATTACTTTTCATTTTTTCCCCTTTACTTTGGTCCAAAACATTTCTTGCTAAGAAAAATTGTTGGTATCTTTTGTTTTTGAATCACCTTCATTTTTTCAATAAATCCCTTCCTCACCAAAGAACTATCCTTTATAATGAGGAAAAAAAGAGATTCAGCACATCAACCTAGTCTGATATTATTTTCAATTTTCCATATTTATACCCCATCCCTTCACACTCTCACTATCGCAAAGAAAAGAGGGCAAATGTATCCTCGTAACTATTCTTCATACCCAAATGTTATCATTGTAATTAATTACAACAGTGTTCAGTTCTGATTTTGTTTTGTTGCTTGGTTCCATTTATATTATTGTATTACGTATGTTATTCTACTGGTTCTGCTTGCTTTACTTTGTGTCTGTTCCTATGAATTTTCCCTCTGATTTCTATATTCATGTTGGCTATTTCTTATAGTACAATCATATGTCAATATCACATTAATGTATCATAATTTTTTGAGAACTGTATTATCAATGGATTTTAACATACAGCATCTTCTTCTGAAAGTTGATGTCTTCTGCAGAGCCCTAATTAGAAAACAAAACTTTCAGTTATGCTTACCAGTTAATCACTTTTCATTCATTTAACACCTATTAAATACTCAACTTGTGGATGGAGGTGAATTGTATAAGACATGGTCTGTGCTCTAAGATTATAGTCTAATGGCAAGATATTAAACTAAGACAAATAATAATGTTTGCATATATGTATGTGTATATATAATATATATTATATGTAGTCCAGGGTTATGTAAAATGACTTGATGTGTGCTAAAAGTATTACAGGAGTCCTTTTGTTCAACAACAGATTATTTATTAAATACTTAATTGTTGCTTAAATTTATTTGGAAGTACAACTTGAGCTGGACTTAAAGCATAGGTATTATTTGGATGATGGAAAGGAGAAACTATCCCATATGAGGGGAACGTAAGCCCACGAGTAGAAATGACTTTGATGGGTTTATAGAATCAATGGCCAACAAAAGTTTATCAAATACCATGTGTCAGGCATTGTGCTAAACTGGACATATAAAAAAGAGGCAAAAATAAAGACAGTCCCTGTCTTCGAGGACCTCACAATCTAAAGCAGGGGGTGGGAAACCTACAGCCTTGAGACCTCATGTGGCCTCCCAGGTGGTTGGGTGCTGTCTTTTGTCTGAATCTAAGATTTAAAGAACAAATAAGATTTGTTCTATGAAATTTGGATTCAGTCAAAGGGCTGCACTTGAGAAACTAGAGGGCCACATGTGGCCTGGAGGCTGCAGGTTCCCCACCAGTCATAAGAAGATTGGCTATATTAGAGTGGACTCAGAAATAAAGCTGAATTTGTAGGATCAAAATCCTCTTGTTTGGAGAAAGATGAGAAGAGTACTGTTCTAAGTAAGGGACTGAAAATAGGAAAAGAGATTAAAGATTTATATCAAACCTTCTAAGCTAGAAGAAATGGTAACAAAGAAATTTGCATATGGTGAGTTATGTTATCCCTGCTACTAGTGGTTCTGTATACTTTGTACAATCATTTAAAAACTTTTACTAATTAACTGATCCATAATTTTTAAAAAAACACTATCATTACTTTATTTGATCAGTTATTGAGTATAGTGACACAGAAATCGTTTACATATGAATACATAGCCCTTTTGAATTTTTTTGCAACCATATTTCTCTTTTTTAAAGCATTTTGTTATAAACTTATTTTTAAACATTAAGTCAATTACACATGTTTTGAAAACCATCTACATTTTACATTTAGAATCATTTATGTCAGAAAATGAACTTAATATGTGGATCAGCTTAAAGAATACCTAGACAATTAAGTGGCTCCGTGGATGAAATGTTGGACTTGGATTCAGAAAGACCTGAATTCAAGAAACGGGATAAATAGGAAGAAAGGGAAGAAGGTAGGAAAGAAGGAAGGCAGAAAGGAAAGAAGAAAGAAGGGGAAGAAAGAGAGGGAAGGAGGGAGGAAAGGAAGATGCAAGGGAATGGACACCAGAGTTTATTAAGAGCCTCCTATGTGCCAGGCCCTGGGCTAGGTGGGCACTCTACAAGTAGTATCATATTTGATCCTTACAACAACCCTGGGAGGTAGATGCGATTATCATTCCTATTTTACAGTTGAGTAAATGGAGTCACACAGAGATTATGTGGCTTGTAAGGTCACACAGCTAGTAAATGTCTGAGGCCAATTTTAAGTGGGTCTTTCTAACTTACCCCAGTGCTCTATCCAAAGCACCACCTAGCTGCCTGTAGAGGGATGGGGGGGTGGAGTTGGGTGGGGGGCAGGCTGGAGATGGGAAGAGACAAGAAAAGTGTTGCAGATGAGGTTGATTTTACTAACTCCAGGGGATTCGGGCATCAACTGCCACTGGTACCATCAAGTACTAGATCAACTAGCTCCCTCCACTTGACTCTTGCCTAGTCACCAGTTTATTTTACTTAAATGGTTGTAATTAGCATCGCAGCTCCAGTCTTGTCCTCAGCTCTCCCATGCCTATGCATCTTGCCAGGTATAAGAGAGCATAGTCATTCAATAAACATTAAGTAAACACCTACTATGTGCCAGGACTGGGCTGAGCTCTGAGAATACCAAGAAAGGTAAAGATCCCTGCTCCTGAGGAGCGCCGCTTCCCCCTCTCCAAACTGTCTGCCCAATTTACAAGTTTCTGAGGGGTAGCCTCTCTTTCCTTTGCAGAGCTTGGTTCACAATCAACAACAATCCTAGGAACTTGCGAGATTATTAGTAGTGACTGTCCAGTCCATTAACAAATCTCCATAGTAACAACTCAAGGGGATGAGCCAGCTCAAGTTAAATTTGTAAAATGAGAAAATTAGACTAAATGACCTAAAGTCTCTTTCTGCTTTCAATTGTAGGGTGCCGCCATTAAGTTGATATCTCTTAACTTCCTAACGTACTCACAAATGAGTAGAAATTTTTCCATTGTGTCAGGGCAGGTTCATTCTTGAATTGCACTTTTCTTCTTCAGCTTTCTGGATAGAATTCTGACTCTCAGTCTAATTCCAAGGCATTCCTTATTTCAGTTCAAGGTTTTGTCTTGTTTCAGTTAGTCTTGACTTGGCTATACATTTATGCTTTTTCAAATAAATGTTTCCATTGAAGCCATGTCAGTAAGCACTGATTAAGCACCACTGTGTGCCAGGCAAGTGTTGGATGTCTAGAAAAAGATATTTACTAAAGAAGCCCACTATAATTTCAAAATCAATACAATCAGCCTCAGTATATTAAAGGAACCAGACCTATATTTCCCCATCCCTAGGCAATTATATTCCACTGACAAACCATTTGTGGTTCTGTTGAGGTTATATTTTAATGTGAATTTCCTTCATTTTGCCCTTCTCCCACTGTCAGTCTCTTAAAGATTTAATCTCCCAGTCACTTTTGGCTCTTTCAGAAAAAAATCCATTTTTTCTCCTAATTTAGTCTTGTACTAAATATAGGAAAATTACACTTTACTCTTTTGAGACAAGCAAATAGATGTGGTACTGAAAATTATGACTTTGTTGTTATGATTTTTGCCTAATAAGGGTTATTTTTTTCACATTATACTTTCTCATACCAGCAAGATTTTCTTATTTATTCCAATAAGAAAAATATATAGAAATGTTCTGTGAATACAAGTTCATTTCATAAGTAAGTGTAAAAGTAAATTGAGACAGTTTTGAGAACTCAATTTGGAAACTTTTAGATAGTTATCCTTTGGGATATTTTCTTGATCCTATGATGTAAAGTAAATAATTGGGCCTTGTAATTTTTCTCCTGTGGAAGCAGGAAATGAGAGATAAGACTGTATTTTAGATTTCACTGGGAGAAGTAGGTGATATGGGAAGAAAGTTTTCATTAAAAAAACTGCTTTGAATATATAATGTAAAAATGATATTATTGGCTAAGTTGAAATTCTTTTCTAGATATTTTTATGCATCAACTTAATAAATGAGTATGTTCATATTCCTTTTTGTTAGGTAGAAAATATCTCCTTCTTCTATTACCTTTACAAAAGAAGTATCAATCTAGAAAGACAGTAAGACAAGTACTTAAAATAGCCAGTATGATAGTGTAAAGAATGTTTGGAGGACCTCCATTCAAAAATCTTTTTACTAGCTTAGTTACTTTGGGAAAATTACTTAACTTCCCCAAGCCTCAGTTTTCTCATCTCTAAAATTAAAGTTCTGGGCCATATGGCCTCCGAGATCCCTTCTGACTTTAAGTTTATGATCTTATGATCCTAGAAACTGAACTGTAGTTTTAACTCAATCACTAACTAGCAGCATGACCTTGGGATTATAGATGTAGAACTAGAAACAACCTTAGAAATAATTTAGTCCAACCCATCAATAAAATATTATTAAATAGTTGATTTATTTAATAAAATAAAACATCATTTTATTGATGTGGAAATTGAGTTCAAGAGGGATATTGTGCCTTGACCAAATTCATACAGACGGAAATAGGTAGCAGAGATAGTATCTGAACCCACATCCTCTGATTCTGAACATAGCAGTCTTTTAAATATACCATTGTGCTTCAGTGTTACCTCCATTTTTTCATATGAAATATGCAAGGATTGGACTAGGTGGATCTTGAAGGTTCCTGTGAGGGCTAATATTACATAATTCCCTGAATAAATATTTTCCTTTACTTCTGCAGCTGGAGATTTACATTTTATTTATTCTTAACTATTGCTGGAATTGGATTTCTATATGACGTAAGTTATCTTTTTAATATCTTTCATTAAACTCTAGTCTTTTAAAAATTCTTGCCTATGAATTTATTATGATGTAATAGTGTCAGTAAGATAAACAACTTTGAAAAGCATTTTATTGACATTTTTATGATAAAATCAATTATGTTGCTACATTTAAGTACTTTGAGTCATGTATGATTTCAGTGATGTGGGTATTCTCTCCAGAATATTGACTATTACCCATGCAGGTCTTCCCTAGGAGGGCTGATATAAAATTAGTATTAATTATTTCAGAAGTAACTTCTCCATTTAGGTTATATTTTTGAAACAGTTATACCCTTGGTAATATGACACTTTAAACAGAATTGATGTTGGCTATGTTAGTAATAATTTATTATATATGATAGATATGCAGGTATATATATATATGTTTATCCATCCACATATGTATATATATATGTATGTGTATGTATACACATACATATACACACACAGAGAAGGAGACAGAGAAAGAGTGAGAGAGAGAGAGAGAGAGAGAGAGGGAGAGAATGGAATATTACAAACTGTAGCAGATATTTCAGTGCTATCAAATGACTTACAGCACTTAGCATAGTGCCTGGTACCTTGATTATAGTAATTAAATGTTTATTGAATTTAATAAAAATATTACTTTTTCTGATAAAAGATTACATTTGTGCATGGTTGATTTGTTTCCCTCTCCCTCCTTTCTACATTTAGAAACCTTGGCTTTATGATCTGTGGGAGGTTTGGAATGGATATCCAAAGCAGGTAAGCCTAACTTTTTTAGTATTGTAAAACAGAAACAGCTTTGGGCAAACATGGAAAACTGGCAGTTAATCTTTAATTCTGCAATATCCCTTTTCCCCTAAGGCATCCAATGCCTTCACGTTGCCCCTTGACTGACTAGGGCTTCTATCTGGAGGGCCCCACCAGAACTACAGTTGTCTCTATCTTTCCCTATTTCTTTCCACATTAATTAGTGTCTTGGACTCTTTACTAGGGAACAATGAATGTTAATAAGTTAATCAGAAAAATTAATCCATGTTAATATGTAACATATAATGTCTTAACTCAGAAAGTTCTTAAGGTATAGCTTACATTGTGGGAACCAGAGATGCTGGTACCACATGAACAGAAGATTTGGTTAGATGGACTTTTCTAAGTCCCTCAGATTGTGCTGCATAGGTGACTGCCTACTCTGCTCAAAAGGCTTGACTTCCATGGACGTTTTAGCAGATGTTCTTGGGAGACAGACTTGTAGAGTCACAGGACGTAAGTTCAAATCCTAACTGACATTTAAATGCCTGTGAGATCTTGAGCAAGTCATATAACTTCTTTGGACCTATTTTCTCATCTGTAAAATAAAGGAACTGGACTAAATGATTTCTGATACTCTTTTCAAGGCTCTCTGTGGTTCTATAATTTTATAATACTAGGGCTTTTAGTCAGAAAATGTCCCATAATATTAGTAAGTTAATCAATGAAATTTGGGAATGGTAAGCAGGGATACCACCTTACTTAACGCACATGCCTTTGACCTTCAGTAATGGATTTCGTAATCTTTTAATAATGACTTGATAAATTACTATTAATAGAGACAGACCTTAATTGTGTATATACTTAAGTCTTCATAGAAGCAATCTGTTTCCAGAATTCCACAGATAACGCCAATAAATAAAAGCTTTTATATATTAAAGTGTGATGAATGTTTTCTTTTTCTTAGCCATTACTACCATCCCAGTACTGGTACTACATTTTGGAGATGAGTTTTTATTGGTCTCTGCTGTTTAGTCTTGGTTCCGATGTCAAGAGAAAGGCAAGTATCAAATGTAAAACTCCTTTATTAAATCTAATTTAAAATTTAAAGCTCTAATTTAAAATTTGTGTTTCAGAACATCTTTAGTCTCATAGCTTCTCTGTAGTATAGTGTAATACTAATTATACTATGTTAGTTATCTTTCTTCTTTTGGTAAATATTTGATAGAGAAGTGATTGTGGTCCAGTTACTGTCACAGTTCTACCCCTCATCAGTGGAAATACATCCATGAGCTGTTCCATTCCTATTGGCTTGAGTCTTCAATATCATTGTTTTCAAAAGGCAAAATGTCATTGACTAACTATGAAAGCACACTCTCTAGTTGGTCATGATCATATATTTACAACATGGTTATCTTTGAATTAATCATAATGCTTTCCAATTACTTGAGAAAAAAATCTCTTTCTGATCCTTCAGAAATTCTTGTGAGGGAATAACTGTCAAGTATTACTCTCTGCTTTACTGGCAGAGAAGCTTAGTCCTAGAGATGTTCAATTATGTCCTTACAGTCAGTCAGTGGTTCGTCTTCGGAACCTTTAGGTTTCCTAGTTCTTACTGATGAACCTGCCAGAGTGTGCATATCTGATCATACAATCCCTCCATCTAACTGAGATCATTGTAGATTCAGATCACATCTATAATCTAGGATTGTATGTCGTGTGCTACACTGTATCTTTAAGCACTGTATCTTTAAGGAACACTAAGAATAGTTTAAAAGATTAGGAAAGAAAAATCTAGTTTTCTTAACCATCTGTGTAATGTTTGATTGTGGAAGTATATTTTTGTTTTCCTGTCACTAAAAGAATGGTTGTAGCAAACTGGAAAGAATAGAAACTTGTAAGAATGAACCCTGAGAAAACTCCATGTTGATATTGTTTAATATTGTTTCCAGTATTTATAACAAAGGAAGACTCCCTAAGTGGATGATAGAGAAAGGAAATATATAGAAATGAATGTGATGCATAAACAACAGGCAACCATTTTTTAAAAAATGAACTCTATGTCAGAAAACATTTCTTCTTCCATTAACTCAAGCTTTTGTCTATTTCTGATGCATATTGCTGTAGGTACACATTTCTTTAGACTAATACATTAACATTTTTGTCAAAAGTATCATTTATTCAAGAGTTGAATTGAATAATCCTCTTAAAAGCATGAACAAATCACAAAATGATTTGGCCAGTACCTCTTTTGGGATTAGTTTTGTGGTATTCTGTTTCTATTTCATTTATTTTAAGAGGAATTGGGTACCCTCAAATAAAAACATAAATGTGTTATGTATGAGATAATGAAGCAACAGTGTTTTGTAATCATTAAAGTATTATATAAATGTGAAAAATTAATTTATGTGTGCATACATATATATATATATACATATATATATATATGTATATATATATATATATATATACATATACACACGTATCCATACATATATGTGTAAACACACTGTGATGGATTTGTGATTTCTTTGGTATGGCTAGTCTCTCAACTGATTTAGGTCATAAATCTTTCTGTATCTTCTTATTTGGTATGATTCTTTTCTCATATTTTTCCCATTAATTCTCCATAAAGGATCTACTCAATATACTAGAGATCTTCTTGTTAACAAAAACTAATCTTAGAGATACCAGTTAATATATTTGTGTGTATGTGTATATAGATAGAGAGAAAGATAACTATATAAATAGGATAGTCCAGAATTTTTAGTGTAGCTTTAAAGTTTAAAGCCACACTAAGATTTTTGGGACAATATATATGTATATGTGTGTCTACATATATAGGTGTATATGTGTGTATAGGTATATATATGTGTGTGTGTGTATGTACATATGTATAAAATTAGAGTGATATTTATAGATATACACACATACATTGATAAAAGTTGATGAACCAATCTGTATATGTGTATATATACATATATACACATATGTATATATGAACACATAATTGTAGATATCCATGCCCAGTATTCTAAGCAGTGGAATAATATGATGATAATGGTCTTTCTAGGTGATTAATTGCTTGTCAGTGCTGAAATTTATTTATTTATTTATCTGTCTATTTATTTATTTGCTTAGGATTTTCTAGCCCATGTCATCCATCATCTGGCTGCTTTAAGTTTAATGAGCTTCTCTTGGTGTACTAATTACATTCGCAGTGGGACGTTGGTGATGTTCGTCCACGATGTTGCTGATATTTGGCTTGAGGTAAAAGTTTGAAATTTTAAACAAATATAATTTTCCAAATTTTGATTCCAAACAAAATGTGTCTTATGAGACTTTTCTCAGTTTCTCCTTTCTGTTCTTATTTAGTCCTGGACACAGTACTTCAAAGAATTTTGAATTCTTTAGGCCTCTTGCATGGAACTTTTTGACCTCTTTAGTTTATAAGTATTTCTTTAGTTTAGATACAGATAGACAAATGCAAGGAAGATTATTTGGAAGTGGATTCATTTAGTTTTCAGTTTGAGTTCAGGGGCAGCATGTTACATTGATTGAAACAATGCTTGATTTAGAGTCAAAAACCCTGGATTCATTTCCTAGGGAGTCCTCTTAATACTTCTGTGATCTTTGGCAAGTCATTTAGTGTCTCTGGGCCTCCGTTTCCTCATTTGTAAAATGAGAGAGTTGAACTAGATTCACTGTGGTATCCTTTCTAGCTCCTATCATCTCGAGACTGCACCTGTGTAAGGTTCATGCCTTTGGCAGAAAGCTAATGATACTGTTTGGGGGTAAAATGATGTTTCAGATTGGAGGAGGAAGATTTGAATTCCAAACCATTTCTTTGAGCCTTAAATGACACTCCAGAAAGTCTTTCACAGCTTCCTTTCCTCTTTTCCTTACCTTTTTTTCTTTCTTCCTTTTCCTGGCTTCTATTCCCTTTTATCTGGAGTAGATATGGGAAAACAGAGTCAAAGGAAAGAAACTTTATAAATCCCCTTATGGTTTACTTCTCTAAGATTTTCCAAAGTTTTTTTTTAAATCTCTTGTGTTAAAGAATTTACAGAGGTTTTTCCACCTTGTAAGCTCAGTTTTCTTTCCCCTTCCTTCATATAATCATGTCTGAGGATAATTATGATGCTTATATAATGAGTTTAATCCCCTGAGAGCTCCTAATTCTTCAGAATCATATAATGATAAATGTTTTAGATTTATATAAAACTTCATTTTAATGATCTTGGAGAGGAGTAGATCTGAAATATAATTGAACTCTAATTCTTGGTTGGAATTTAAAGAAGAGGATTTCAGCACCTTTTGAATGACTTAAGTGTAAATCTTACTCTCTCCCTGCCCTGCCCCTCACTGCTATTTCTTAAGGAGAGTGAGATACTAATGCCCTGGGAAGGGAACATTATAATGAAAGCTCTCTCCTATTGGTACAGTAGAGAGACTTAGATGGAGAGGCAAAGGACATGGGTTCAGTAACTACTTCAATGACTTCTTTTTTCTCCATATTTGAGCTTGGGCAAGTCATCTCTGGGATTTAGTTTCTACAATTATAAAGTGAATCTTGTGTAAAGAACAGGAAAGAGACCACTATCACTAGATTGTTGAGTGTATGGTGGGGAAAGTGGAGTGTAAAGTGTAAGAAGAATGGAAAAAGTAGGAGGGGACTAGATCATGAAGTGCTTTGAATGCCAAATAGAAGATTTTGTAATTGATCCTAGAAGTGATAGAGAGTCACTGGAGGTAGGGTGGTGATTTGGTCAGAATTATACTTTAGGAAGATTAATTTAAGAGCTAAATGGAAGATGGAGTGAAGCAGGAAAAGACTTGTGATGGAGTTAAACCAGATTATTCCAGTGATCCAGTTGTGAGATGATGGAGGGTTGCACTAGTGGTGATAATGGCACAGGAGAAAAAGGGACATATACAAGAAATGTTAGAAAGGTTAAAATTGATAGGACTTGTCAACAGATTAGATATGAGAGGGCTGAGAGAGAGAGTGAAGAGTCAAGGATGATACTGAGGCTGAAAAATAATTATATCTTCCACAGTAATAGGGATGTTCACAAGAGGGAGGGTTTTGAGAAAAGATAATTCAGTTTTTGACATTGGGTTTAAGGTGTCTACAGGATATCCAGTTTGAGGTGTCAAATTGGCAATGGAAGATGCAAGTCTATAGGTTAAGGAAGAGGTTAGAGCTCAATAAATAGATCTAAGAAACATCAGCATTGAGATGATCGTTGAATCTATGGGAGTTGATGAGATCACGAAGTGGAAACAGTAGAGAGGAAGAAGAGAATCTTATACCATGACTGGTATAGAGATTAAGCAAAGAATACTAAGAGGGAGTAGTAGTCAGACCAATATGGGGAGAACTAGGATAGTGTGGTATCATGGAAACCTAGAAAGAAGATTGAATCAAAATGAAAAAAGATTATTGATAACTTTGGTGAGAACAGTTTTGGTTGAATGATATTATTAAGAAGAGTGTTTTCAGATACATCAATAGTCTTCATTAAAATATACCTATGCTAAAGATGAACGCAGTGAATACAGTCAACTTGCTTCATATGACTTCAAACTGAATATTGATTGATCTGCAGTACATTTTAATTAGTAGAATAAACTATATTCTACTAGAATAAATATTACAGGATAATCAGCTTGATTTATTTAAGGACTACTTACATTATCAAGTAGAAAATATTAGCTGAATTAGGCAGTGTTTCTACATTATGGATAAGTTCAATAAGCATGCAAATAAATCTTTTTTTCTCATATTACATATGCATAAGAAAAGCAATGGCTTCGCAATAGGTGATGTGTTCAGTTTCCCATGTTTTTCTGCAAATGTAGCCATACATGCCAAAATTCCTCTCCTTTTACTCCCTTTATCCATCAAATCCTTTAATTATTTCTCTACATATGCTTAAAAATAAGATCATATTCAAAATGATTTCTAAATTATGTACTGTTCTCTTATTTCTAAACTTACTGATTAACTTGCATGTTCAACATATCCACTGAAATAATAGGTTTATTATATTAATGGAGGAAACTTAGACCCTAGGACAAGGAATATGCTTTATCCCTGACATGGTCACTGACTTCCATTGTGGCCTTGATATAAATACCTCTGAGGACCTTTGTATACCTGTTTAAACAGGTTCTGATTTCATTTTCTTTAATATTTCTACATATATTTTACATATATTTAATTTTCTTTAATTTCTACATATATTTTAAATAATACTTATATTTAATCTGATATAGTAAACCCCTAGGAGTTCCTAATACTTTAGAACCATATAATGATAAAATTTTTAGATTTATATAGTTTCATTTTATTGATCTTGGAGAATAGTGTATCTGAATTGTACTTCAATCCTAATTCTTGGTTTGAACTTAAGGGAGAGGATTTTTGCACCTTTTAAATGCCTTAAGTGTAAACCTTACTTTCACCCCTTAAATTGCTATTTCCTAAGGAAAGTGAGATACTAATGCCCTGGGAAGAGAACATTATAATGAAAGTTCACCTCTATTGGGAGACGGAATGGGGCAATGGAGATAGTTAGGCCTAATACTTTAAAAGAGGCCTGATAAACAGTAGATAAATTAGAAGGGTTGATTCTTTGTACTTGTACAAGTTCTTGTTAGTACATTCTTGCCAGTCCCCATTTTGTTTCACAATTATGCTATATTGCTGATATATTTGGCCTGCTATGATTCCTTCCACATTCTCATGCATATTCTAGTCTACTTCCATTACCTCTCACCTCTCACTGTCACTCCAAACTTACTTTCTCTTTTCATTGTGCCCTCACCCTAACTCTTGCATATTAGCCTCTTAAAAGATCTAAGAGTTTACTGTTTCTTTTTTTGCAAAATGCCAATCCCATGGGCTGGACCATTCCCTTACTTTGTTGATATGCAAGCAATAAAATTCAAATCCTTGCTCTTCAAGTATGTTGCATATTTGAACTAATCTAAACTCTGCAGACCTCTTTTTCTGGTTTATGCTACACCTGTTTTAAGATGAGCTATACTCTAGCTGTCTCTACCCTCTGTGGTCTTCCTCTGTTCCTCCTCCAGTATGAAAGCCCAGCCTACTTCCTGAAACCAACAGAAGACAGATCAGAAGAAAAGTCAGTTCAGATGTTAGCAACCAAAATATCAAATGAAATAACAGGTAGAAGTGATTGAAGTGGCTGCCAAATAGTAACATGAATGAACCTTGAATGAATGAACCATAGCACATTAACTTTCCTTCTAATACTAAGGGACTTATCAAGAGTTCTTTCCAGTAAGCACAGTGTACATGAACAGCATGTGTTAATGTAAGAGAAACAAGAACTGCCTCACTCCAACCACAGTGGAAAGAGCACTGGTGGCAGGATGTGGTAAGAATGCCTGTAATCCCTAATTCTGGGGAAACTGAGGCTGATGGTTTCCTTGAATGCAGAAATTCTGAGCTGCAGTGGGCTAAACAGGTCAGGTGTTTGCACCAAGTCTTGTACCAGTATAGTGAGCTCTGGGAAGAGGGGTGAGAGGTGTATCAAGCTATCTAAGGAGAGGGAAGCTGGCCCAGGTGGAAAATGGAACAAGTCAAAGCTCCTGTGCTGATCGGTTATGGGAACAAATCCATGAGTAGGTGCTGTGTTTGTTGGCTGAGCAAGATAGGGAGACTCAGGAAAGGAAGGAAGGAGGGAGGGAGGGAAAGAGGGAAAAAAAGGAAGAAGGAAGGAAAGAAGGGAAGAGAGAAGGAAAGAATCAGGGAGGGAATAAAGAAAGGAAGCAAAGGGAAGAAAAGAAGAAAAAAAGAAGGGAAGGCTGCCTATCTCCAGTCAGAGAACTTGGCTTCCAACTCTGCTTCTAATACTATCTGTATGACCTTGAGCTAATCACTTAATGTTCTTGGGTATCAGTTTTCTGATCTATAGATGAGAGAGTTGGACCAGATAGTCTGTGAGGTCTCTACTCACTCTCTAATTCTATGTCCTGTGCCTGTTGTAATATTTCTAACTACTGTCAGGCCCACCCACCATATGGTTTTTTTCTCTTAATATCTTTTGGCCTCTTTCTGTGTTGAGTGGAGATATTCAGTGCATAAGTTAAATTATTCTAAAGTTGCCTCTGCAAGTGTTGTTGAAAATTTGTCTGTTTACCTGATTCTGAATGAATTTTCTTTGTTTTGTTTCAGTCTGCTAAAATATTTTCTTATGCTGGATGGAAGCAAACATGTAACACTCTATTTTTCATCTTTGCCGCTGTATTCTTTCTTACCCGCCTAATAATTTTCCCCTTCTGGTAAGTAGGCCAAGGTTATTTGCTATCATATTTCTGTGAAATTTAGTTTTCCTGTCCTTAAATTTGCTAAGGTAGGTTATAGCAGGATGTTGAAGTCAAAGAACTATATCACCTTTCTTTCCCTAACAAAATGTTGATCTCTAGCTATTAGAACAAAATGTATGAAAAAAGATTAAAGGAAAAGTGTAAAGGAATATTTTCTTCATTATGGAAGTAACTTCCATTGCAGAACCCTTTCCACCATACCCCAACACAACATACACACCTCCAGCCATTGTGAAAAAAGCAAGAATGGAAACCTAACATTCCAGTGTAAGAGATAGAAAATGAAGTCAAGTCTAAGAGTGACCACAATTGGGAACACCAAAATGGAAAGTACATTAGCAAAAGAATATGTTACAGCAAGTTCTTATGTTCATGCTACATGTTGCCCCTTAATAAACATGGATCTGTCTGAGAATCTTGTAGTTTCTCAATCTGCTCAGATTGGAACATCAGCATATTTTCATAAGATGTATTTACTATTGGTCATAGATGTAATCAGCTTATTATCTCGACCCAGCCATAAAGCTTGTCTGCATAGGGATCATTGCCAAGGAACAACTGTTCACCTAAGCTTATGTATGGAAAGGTAAATGGAAATTGGGAAAACAAATATTAGCATTGGCAGAGAAGAATCAATATCTTATCTCTTTTGAAAGCCTTTCCTTTCATCAGTATAGGTATACATGTGTATCTTGGCATACATCAGAAAGACATGTAGTAGTAAAGAAGACACAGGTGATTTGGTTTTTGGTCTAGCATGTATTTTCCTCCCAACTAAAATATCAGATAATCTTAGCAGATAGATCAATGCTGTTGTTAGGTTTTAAAATTTAGCTGGCAGGACTGGAATTCAAGGACACCGACCTGCCACATAGGACTCATTCTAATTGGACATTAATTAGCTTTGAATGTTTTCTACAGCATATATCCACTGAATGGAGGATCCAGACATCAGGATGTCATGAGCACTGGCCCTTCCTCCTCCACAACCTTTCTTCCCACAGTGAACCAGAAGGGTTTTGTTAATTATTCTTAGGTATCTTGATGATGGTAGACATTTTCTTTAGGCATTTAGAGGAAATCAAAGTTCAGTCTAGAGTCAAATTTGCACACTTGTTTTAAGTGACAGCCAAAGTGACATCTTGGATAGAAGAAAAAAATCCTATTTGGTTGAAGACAAAATTAAGGTAATTTATGCTTTTAAAATAACATCAACTTCAGAAAATGTCTGAGCTTCATTGTCAAATATTTTACTGATTAAGTTATGGTTTTGGTGAGTCTCACCTTTGACCCACATGTTTATATTAGTGGTTATTGTAACACAAGTGATGTTACCTTGACAGCAACTTGAATTTTGATTGATGCGGAAGGTAGGGGCATTATACTATTGTTTATGATAAGTGCATAGAGTCATTTGTATAAGAAAAATACTGATTTGTAACTGTTATCTGTCTATATATCTATACATACATACATGTGTGTGTATGTGTGCATGTGCGCATGTGTGTCCCTTGGTATTAAGTCCTATACGTTTAAGCCCCAGAGATCTGTAAGGGCTCAGACACTTGTGATGGTTTCTGGGCTTCAAGCTGAATTAGTAAGATGCATCTGGTGTGTTTTCAACTCTTACATACTTAAGAAACTGTTCAGAGTGTGATTCTCTTCAGTTCTTGCTGAGCTTTCTGAGAGTTTAATCTGTAGGAAATAGACTTTGAAGTCTTAACTGACTACAGAATTCTTGTTGAAGTCCACTGAGCCTTAGTCATTACTGAACTGAGAAAGTGTTTCATCTGACTGTAAAAATTTTAGAGCAGTCAACATACTGTAATATAGATGTTTAAAGGTTCTTTTGGAAGGTTCACCATGTTGTAATCCGGGAGTTTGCTAGTCAGTACCTCTTGATGCGCTTTTTTCTACTATAGGGCACTGAGCCAGACTAATTATTCCTTCTATTTTTTCCACTGGTCTGTGGCTTTGCAGTTTATACACAATTGCATTGGTCGCTACAAAAAGAAGGTTTTTCTCCTCCTTTGTTAGCTTGGCCCCATAATAAGATGAATTTGTAGCCCCATATATCATCTTAGGGCAGTTCATCTGGAAGAATTCATTTTGGAGGCACTTATGGTGGAGGTTTTAGAGGAATCTGAGATGTACCATTCCCTATCCTAGCCCCAATAATATGGAAAGAAGGGGTTCAGGATGAGAAAAGATCCCAACTGACAAGTGCTTGTACTCAATTTAAATTATTCTTGAGGACCCATATCCCTGAAAAAGAAATAAAAATTAAATATTGTCCCATAGATAACATTTTATTTGTTTTTTTTCTCTCCTTCCTGTTCACTTCTGTACTTTGATTTTCTCTCACATATCTTCCACCCAAACTGTGTACCCTAGTTTCCCTTTCTTTCTTCTTCCCTTAATGGCAGCCATGCCACTTAGTTGGTCCTCAAAATAAATAAAAATTCTTTACGTTTTTTTCTAAAAGTTTTTGGCACTAACAACAGTATCAAGCATAAAGGCAATTATTTTAATTTAATTACATAGTAACCTAATTTCTTCATGACTTTTATTCATTAATTAATTTGTATACCTTTGAGGAGAGAGTTTTTATCTATGCTTATATATCATGGAAACAATATCAGAGTATTATAGTGTGAAAAAAAGTTCATTCAAGCAGTTCCTCTGACTGAGCAATGTTGCTCTATAAATATCAAAGAGAATTATTTAACCTATTCTTTAAAAAGTTTCTTTGATATTCTCATGAATTTTGCAGTTTAAAATTTTTAAAATATCTAAACTATAGTCTCTATATAGGCAATTGTAGTTTATTTTTGTACTTTAGAGATATGAGAGCTATCTTTCTCTTTTTAATTATTCATACATTTGTAAACTGTTATATATGTTCTGTGCTCTCCATATGTTGCTAAAAATGTGAATTGCTTCCAAGTCACTTAAAAGTTGAGGTAGTAACTATTGTGGAAAGGGAACTGGATTTGGAGTCACATTAAGTAGCAAATCATTTCACTTCTCTGGGCATCAGTTTGCTCCTGCAAAATGAGGAAGTCAAACTAAATGGTCTCTAAGGACCCTTCCTGATAGAGTCTGCACCAGGATTGGGTAAACTGAGAGAAGAGGATGTATATAAAATGCTGTGTAGATAATGTATGGATGAGTATAAATGAAGAATCAAAGATGATTCCTAGGTTGTAAGTCTAGGTTATTGGAAGGATAGTTGTGTCCTAGAAAAAAACTAGGAAGTTGGGAAGAAGGGAGAGTTTAAGTAGAAAGCTCTTAAGTCCTCTTTTGGATATGTTGAATTTGGGATGTTTATAGGAAATCCAATCTGAGATATTGAAGAGGCTGTTGGGAGTGTGGGATTGTAGTTCAGGAGAGAGGGTTAGGACTGACTATATAGATCTTGGAGCTGTGGGCATAAGTGTGATAATTGAATTCATGGCAACTGAAGTCACCAAATGACATAATACAGAACAAAATAGGAAGGGTCCAGGACAGAGCCTTGATCCTAAGCTCTCTCAGTAAAATAGTGGGTGTCTCCATGACCTGTGTTCTTCTAGATTATGAAAAGGCAGGATAAACAACAGTATTATAAATAACAGTTTTCCATCAGCCTGGCAGTCAGACTTGGAGCAGCCACCATCATCTAGATGGGAGTGGACTTTCTGAGTCTGAATCTCTAGATTGAAATCTCATTCTACATACAATTTCTAAAATTTATTTCTTCTCAATTACATGTTAAAACGATTTTAAACATTCATTTTTTTTTAATTTTGAGTTCTAAATTGTCTCTCCCCCACTCATTCCTCCCCCTCCTTAAGAAGGCAAGCCATTTGATATAGATTATACATTATATACAGTTCTAATAAGCTCAATTAACTGGTTTCTAACCACACTATAGATTAGAGGCAACAAATCAGTGGAGGGAGGGGGGACTGTTAGATGAAGAAGTGAGAAAGGACAGTTCTTAACCTAAGTTGTACTGACTCACCTAAGGCATCACTGCTTTATGACAGCTCTCCCCAAAAGTATTCTACTTTGACTTACCTTCCAGAATTCTGGAAGTAAATGCCATTTCCTTTTTACTTGCTAGAAAAAGGAATATGGTTTCCTATGGAATAAAGAAGTGATAAGAATTTTTGTGTGTCTGGGAGGAAGACGATGCTTATTTTCTTATTCCAAATATATAAATGAAATTGCCTAGGATTTTTAAAGGAGGTTGGGCAAGACATTTCTGTTCTGACAAATTTCTCATTTCCTATTTTGTTTTTTAGGATTTTGTACTGCACGTTGATTCTACCTTTATATTACCTTAAGCCTTTCTTTTCCTACATTTTCCTCAATATGCAACTCTTGATCCTGCAAGTCCTTCATCTCTACTGGGGTTACTATGTCCTGAAAATTCTCAGAAGATATGTAATGAAAAAGGTAAGTTACCTTCCTTCCAAATTGCATAGCCTGTTGTTGTTAAATGCTACAGAAATAAATCTACCACAATACAGAAATTATAAATGTAAGAAAAACCTAGATTTTATTATTTTACTTGAGTATAGGTTCAAATTTCAGTCAAAATAACCTAATTTTTAGGATTTTAACAAAGTATTTTACAGGTACAATTCCATCCGAGTGATAAGAGAAATTAGGGTTAGAGTCAGAGTTGGAATTAGGCTTGGAGATGAAATCTTGTACATTTCTCTTAGGCCATAAAGGTTAAAGAAAAGACAGATTCATAATCCTTTGCTTCCTTCAATGTCATAGAAATTGAAATCTCATACATTCTTTATGGAAACAAACCTAGTTAAGCAGATTCTTTGGGTAAAATAAGTCAGGTTACATATTGAACACTGAGTTTGCAAAATCCTACACCTACACAAAATTACAAGACTATCTTTTAAAGAAGTCACAATGAGATAATTGAGAAGGGATTTACATGTCATAAAGTTGGTTTCAGGAAAATTCTTCCACAAATAAAGTATTTTGGGGAGTCTCTTAAGATGCGGTGTCATCTTCTTCCTCTTACTTGGTTTCATATCTCAGGAATGTCAAGAGTCTTTTTTAAATTCTGTTATGATTTCAAAAGTTAGATTTTGGTCAGAAGAGGTTAATATTAACAGAAGACAGGATTGCAGTTAATGAAAAGTTGCAGAAAGAAAGGCTCACAATTCTGAATAATAAAAATCTATAAAAGAAAATAAAAAATAAAAATCTCCATTATATCAGGAAGAACAATAGCAAATGAATTCTATAAGTTTAATTGCATTTTCTAGTTAATTCTCAGTTAAGGAAAAACCCTTTGTCCTCATCCTTTAAATCAGTTAATCTTCCTAAACTGTAGAAGCATCATGCACAAACAAAATCTAAAAAATTATTTTTAAGAAACCACTTGGATTACAAAGCAAATGATTATTACAATTTCTTTAAGAGTCAGAATTCTTTGCCACCTTTGTGGGAATTTCTTTTTCTCTTAATAAAGGTAGGGCCCTTAGTTGTATTTACTTTTTTTCCATTTCACCCAGTAGCTGTGATGATGATTTCAGTTTTTTAAAACTGTAATTTCACAGTTCCGTATGTTATACTCTATTTACTGAAACTATTCCTTGTATAAACTTTAGGAGGTTGTTGATGGATTCTTGTCAGCATTAAAAATCTAATCACAGCAGACTTCATTTGGGAATTACTGGGAGAAAATTCATTTTTAAAATGAAAGCTCATCATGTCAATTACAACTTATTTATTTTATATTACAGGACATGCCTAGCAGAAAACTATACAAATAACAAAATTTTTGCCCTGGATTCAATTCAGTAGTAATTAATATTAATATAGTTAACTGATCTTTTTTTAAAACTATGATGTTAGTGACTTTTCTAGATTTAGTAAACGTGCTATGAATATGAATGACTTATTCTTCGCCAAATGAAAATCTTTCAGGGCCTTAGTATATTTTTTGTGAGCTTAAATTTTTAATCAATAAGTACATAAGTATAATTGGAGATTGTTTTCTTCCAATCTCAAGATAGGTAGGCTTGTCATATTTGTAGATGGCATCTGAAGATAGGAAGGATATCTGATATGTTGGATGATAGTCATCATTTTTAGAGAAAGATAATTAGAGAGGTATATAATGAGAATTGAGATACTTTATCTAGAAAGGAAAATCTGAGTTCAATGATACCTATAAAAGTCCAGTGTAAATTGTGAACCTATTAAGTCCATGGACTGGAGGAAATTACTAGGTCCTCTGTGTTATTCAGTCATTCAATTGTGTCCAACTCTATGATTCTGTAGACCATAGCACACCAGATCCTTCTATCTTCCACTATCTCTCAAATTCTATCCAAGTTCATGTTCATTATTTCCATGATACTATCTGTCTCATTTTTTGCTGTCCTCTTTTCCATTTGCCTTCAATCTTTCCTAACATACAGGTCTTTTCCAGTGAGTTCCATCTTCTCATTACATGGCCAAAGTATTTCAGTGTTTGACCTTACAGTGACTAATCTAGATCCTTCAATTTGCCTTTTGACTAAACCCAAATTGTACAGAACAAATTCTTTTATTAAAAGCATTAAAGGTATAGATGATCATATATGGCCTCAAGGCTGCAGGTTCCCCACCCCTGGACTAGAAGCCTTAAATATGTTTTAGAACCATCCCAACTCAGGATCTCTTTGTCACCCAAATTTGCAATCTCCATATGTGTTTAACCATAATATGAGAAAGGAATTTTCTTAATTGAATACAATAAGATAAGTGAGTTGGCAAAGTGTCAGTTGCAATTAGAACGCAAGATATCTGTGTTTCTTTTACCATTAACATGACATAACATAGTAAATATCCATAAAATATTAAGAAAATTCCCATTATTCAAGGCAGTGTCTGATCAAGGCACCTTATCCTTGGTAGTCATTAACAGAAGAATGCTTTGGTCAGCTTCACCTGGCCTGGTAGTGTTGACACAGGAAGAGGCATTTTGAATTCACTCAGAGAGCAAGGTATGTCTGTTATGTCAAAGTATTGCAAAGCATTATGGTAGATTAGGCTCAGAGTGGATCACAATGGCTCTCCTGATTGACCAATCCAGGTTTCAGGCCTTTCTCAGATCTTGGGGGTTCAAAATGGTTTGGGGAAGGGTCTATCTTTCAAGTCAGTTTTTATCCACTCTTCTTTCACCCTCATCACTCTTCATTTTCTGCCATCAGATAGATACTAACTCAGTAAAACATACAAATCTATCTAAAAATCCTTCTGTATAATGAAAACAGAATTATTGCAGGAATACTTTTCTTTCGAGTTGTGGTCCTGGAACTACCGATGTGACCTTAGGCAAGTCACTTCAAGTATTTGAAGGGCTGTCATGTGGCAGAAGGGTTCTACTTGATTTGCTTGACACTAGAAGATAGAACAAGGAGGAATGGTATTAGACACTTTATTACTCGGGTACCTTGACCTGGTTGACACTGAGTTACCTTCTAGTTGTTTGAAATGGATCAGAAGTGGCAGATAAGGCTTAACTACGCAGATTTCCTGAAGTTATTGCTCTTTCCCACTAATTTGAGCAGGAGAACAAAGGCATATTCCCCTATTTTTCTCCTTTACATTTGACTACTTATCAACATTGTCATAGAGTTGATTCTTTCTCATGTATAGGTTTGATTAGATGGCCTCTGAGATCCCTTTTGACTCTGAGAGTTGTGATTATGAAAGATAATGGGAGAGATTTTTATTGTCACAGTATTCAGAGCAGTAAGGTACTTGTGTGTTCACTTAGTCAGTTAATCAACAAGCATTTATTAAGCATCTATTACGTGCCCAGCTTTGTGGCAAGTACTCCTATACAAAGATACAAAGAAAGGTAAAACAGTCTTAAGGAGCTCAGTCTAATAGGGAGACAACAAGAAAGTTCTGTACCAACAAGATGCGTACAGGATGAATTGGAGATATGCATTAGAGAGAAGAGGAATGATTCACAATGTTGAAGGCTGCATTCCTTCATTTCAAAAGGAGGAAACTGAAGTCTATAGAAATGAAGTTATTTGCCCAAAATTACACAAGTAGTAAATGGTTGAATCTGTAAATATTCTAGGACAAAACTTAAAAAAAAAAACAAGTGGCATCAGGTTATTTTTAATCAATATTTCCCTCTTTTCCCTAAAAGTGAGTTGGTAAAGAATATTTCCGTTTGTTTACTTTTAATTGATTGAGTATTTTTTATTATTCAATTATAGCCCCATAAAATGCCACTAAAAAAAGTTAGATTAAGATAAGTGAATGTTAATAATGTGAAGAAGAAAAGTTTGTGAGTGCTTCCACGTTGTGGAGGTGGTGTGGACCTAATAACTAAACATTCCTTTTTGGAGTGAAATTGCCAGGCATCCTTGCCCCAGGCCGAGAGTATGCCTTCATTAATTGGTGGATGACAATAGTGATGGACCTGGAAAGAAGTCTGGGACAGCCAAGATTGAAATCTGGAAGAATCTCCTGTTTGATTCCATCACTGCTTGCCTATTTCCAATTTACAATACATTCTGCCAGCTTTGATTAAAAATCCAATGGGTTGGGGAGTTGTGGACAGGAATTTCTGATTTTTTCATGCAGCACTTTGGAAGAGCTGTTTCCAATTGCTATTTGACAGCATCGGTGGCTGCAGCAGCTTAATCCTTTTCAGTTCAGATGACTTCAGCTGGCTTGCATATGGAGCCTGTTTTCCATAGCAGTGGCAAAACTGGCTGTGAAATCAGCTTATTCTTCCAAAGCTGTAAAGCCTCCTCTTAAAAGAATGCTATCTGTATGGCAGAATTACAGTACAAAAAGGGGAAATCTTTTAGAGGAGAAGCTGGCCTGTTGTTTCAACAAATGCACTTAATATACTTTCAGCCTACAAATACTACTGTGGCTAGACTATTGCATAATTTAAAATTGGAACTCAAGTAATTCTTTGGCTACCTAGTACAAAAATGTTCTTTTATTCCTTGAAGTGGAGGATAAGAGAATATTTGCCAGGAAGCTTCTTGAGGACAGAAATTATGTCATTTATTTTAGTATCTAGCCTAGTACCCTTCTGGAAGTAGGTTCCCAAAAAATATTTGTTGGAGAAGTAAATGAATAAATAATTTTGAGAAAAATGCCACGCAATTTTGGATAGAGTGCTGTCACAATTTGTTTCTAATTTGGGATTTTTAATAGGTATAAATATGTTATTTCCATAGCTTTTACTTACTCAAAATGGTAGACTATAAAGAATAGATTAGATGTCTGAAAATAGCATTTTATGTTCCAGTTTTAGTTTTTTGCTTTTTCATATGCTAAGATTCTGTTGTTTAAAGAAAACTTTCATTCATTCATCTTGGTTCTTGTTTCTCTGAATAAAGATTTTTACTGTAGTTTTCGGCTGTTTCAGTTAATTGACCTACCTATAGAGGGTAGCCATTGTATGAGTTAAGGAAAGTCTTTGCAACTACTTTGACATTATAACATTGGTATTAGTTACTAATTTAAATTATATTTCAGGAAGAATTATACATTATGCCCCAAAAGTCCTAATGTTGTTTTAAACTTTAATAGCTCAACTTCTTGGTGACTGGGACAACATAGTAGAATGATAGATGTGGGAGTTGAAAGTGTTCAAATCCAAGCTCTACTTCTTATTAGATTTCTGATGGTAAGTGTAATAAATTCCTAGAGTCCAGAACGGAGGATGGGGGATGAAGATAAAGTAAAAATACCAGGAAGCAAACCCAAGATCAAAGCAGAGAATAAGTTCTGAGTGTGCCAGGAAGATTCCAGGGCTGATTTTTTTTAAAGAAATTAATAGATTAACTGAATCTTCTGAGTCAGAAACTATACTGCCCCACCAAATGATTGACCTGTTTCTTTATCTGTTGAATGGAGAGAATAATGTTTGTGTTGGGTTCTTCACAAGGTCAGTTTGAGCAAAGTACATTGTAAATCAGAAAGCATCTGAGCTATTATTTGTCCAAATGGGCTTTTATTCATGTATCGTTCTTATTCTGGGTGGGGGAGTGAGAATAGGAATACTGCTCTTTATCACCACATCCAGAACTAAGCAGAGGCTTGCCATACAATCCAAGAGCCCAGGGGTCTGACCCAAGTATAAAACTCTAATCTAGAAACTGAGGCCGGAGATAGGAATAATCAGAATAAAATTCTGAACACAAGAAATCTGTGGATGGAGAAAAGTCCAAGAGGTGAATTCAGGTGAATTCACAACCCATCCAGGTAGTACCTTACAGAAAAGATGGCAATTCAATTGAATTATATGAGTATTTATTGAGGTCTTACTGTATATAAGGTACTGTTCCAGCATACTGGAGATACAAAGACAAATTGCAAAATAGCTCTTACTTTTGAAGAACTCTATTCTACTGGAAATAAAGGAGTACAGTTCAGGCTGTGAGGCATAACCTGGGTAATGACACAGATGAGCTGGAATGGAGAATGCAAAGAATGCCTGCTAGACCAGTTTGCATGAATAGAAATAATAGAAAATAACTATGGAAAAGGAGGAGGAAGCCAGCTTGTGGAGTGGGAAAGAGAAGCTATGAATATCAACCATTTGTATTTTATTCCAAAGGCAGAAGAGAGCTACAGAATATATTTGAACAAACAAGTGACATGGTCTGGTCTGAACTTTAGGAAGATTTTTCTAGCAGCCATGTTGAGGATGTATTATAGAGGAGAAACTCAGGAATCTGAGAAAATACTAGCCCAGTGGAGAGGTGATGAATGCCTGATAAAGCATGGTGATCCTGTGATTAGTGAAAAAGAGGACAGATATAAAACATTATGGAGATAGAATCTACATGTGAGGAGATGTAAGATACAGGCAAAGAACAAGGATGACTCTATGTTTGAAAACCTGGGGACCTAGGAAAATGTTGGTAAACTCAACAAACACAGAGAATGAGGAAGATCATAGGGACGGAATGGAGAGTTTTGTTCTGTACTTTTTGTGTTTGATATGCCAAAACTATATGCAGTGGAGATAGCCAGCTCAAGACCTGGCACTGCAGGACCCAGGACCTTGAGAGAGATTAGAGCAAGATTAATAGATTTGGAAGATACTTGCATTTGCAAAGTCAGTAGTATCACTCTTTTAGAGCTGTCAGTGCAAAGGTATATGGAATGGTAACATGGGATTAGTATTCTAAAGAAAAAGAAAGAAAAAAAGCAAAAATAATCATGAAAAATATTTCTCTTGAGTTAAAAAACACTGAGTTAACAAACAAGGTAACTTTTAAGTTACTGATAAAAATAGATGAGCTGAAAATTAAATTAATTCAAAACTATACTTTGCTTAAATTATTAAAAGTGATATGGGCCTACTTTGATGCATCATTGTGACATGAAGGTTAAACCAATGAAGTATAACTCTTAAGTTCTACCATTCTGTAAAGGCTTTGAATATAATACTGGCAACAGATTACTTCAGTTTTCTAAGGACTAGCCTACGTAAATGCAAAGAGGTTCATTATCAGGAATCTAGCCACTTGCTGATGAAACAGAACAACAGAAAACGGTCCTCAGTCCTGTGTGGCCCCCTTCACTCCTCCAGTGAGTGGTAAAGTGGAGACAAAGACACAGAAGGTGCTGAGAACCAGACGCCTTTTAGACTTAGTGTATAAATGTGACCAGTGTGTGGATATTCCACTGAAGGAACTGAATCATATCCAAAACATTCATATAGCACTTACTATATGCCAAGTACTGTGCTAAACTTTTTTTACAATTATTATATCACTTGGTCCTCACAACAACCCTGGAAATTAAGTCTATTTCTATACCCATTTTACATGAGGAAACTGAGGCAAACAGATGTTGAGTCACACAGCTAGTGTCTGAGGCTAAATTTGAATATCATCTTGACATTGTTACTGGAAATAAAACTAGAAGAGGGGAGATGCACCTAAATGGAACAAGGGCTTACAATTTCTCTTTAGATGGTCAAATGGAGGAGTTAATGGGTTTGGTTTTGTTGTACACCCCAAAGCCACAAGGAACATTCTTTTATAGGGCATTTGGTCATTTTATAATCTTAATATTCATAGTAATTTTGTGGAAAAACCAAAGGAAAATAATTTCAGCTTATTCATCATCTTTTACTGAGGATAAGGAGGGAGAAAAATTTGACAATAAACTTTATAAGACCCTCCAAATTACATTAATGTGTACTTTAATATACATTAATATTTTGATGCAAAGGTATAAATAGATGATGGTGGTGAAAAATACATTGGAAAAAATGTGGATGACAGGAATAAAGAATGAAAGAGAACAAAGATTTGTGGACTACATAGAAGGCTCCTTACTATATATCATGAATACTTCCTTTGAGAGAAGAATAACAAGATATTATATGTGGTGAGCACAAAATGACATCACAGAAACCAAGCTGTATATATTTAAAAGACAGAAAATGAATTATCATTGATGTAAGAGTTATACCTGAGTCAGCTGTCTGTGCACAATTAGACCACTGGCTTCTTAGGGCAAAGATTGAAATGAGTACAAAGCTAGAAGAAAGAGTAAGAATGGGTAAAAATATGTTTGTAATTAAACAGCCCCATCCTGAGCTATTTAAACAAGTGAGATAGAGATGGAAAAACTACAGACATTGACTATAGTAATTTTATATGAAAGTTTGACCAATGTAGATGGATTGCCATAATGAGGAAACCCAGAAACTTATAAAAACAACTTTATCCAGCAAACACTTGACTTACTTTACCAAGCTGGACCTCTAACATCAAAGTAGCTAAATGATCAAAGAAAGGAAAAGCTGCTGGATTAGATCAAGTTTACATAGAAGGGATCCAGGCTGGAGGTGATGCATGTGAGAGCGTTGAGAGATTGATTCACAAGTTATCAGTAGGAAGGGATAGTGTCAATGGGTCATGGTAATTGAGTGACTGAGAGAACATTGACTACTTTTTCATCTGTATAAAAATTTTACATACGTATCGAGGGAATCCTTGATGAAGATATTAGTAGGAAACAGGTAAATTTTCATAAGTAATATTTCACAATAAACCACTTCTCTGCCATCATAAATTGACTGAAAAATGGAGAAAATACAAGATTCTACTATGCTTTTTGTTTGTTGATTATAAGAAAATACTTTGTTGAACAGAACAAAATATTGATACTCTTCTGATTATCTTTCATCATATGTCAATATTATTAAAAATATAGCAGAAATTTGTTTAAAGACCAGCTGATACTAAATAAATGAATAAGGCATGAAATTGAGTGGCAACCCTTTTGTAGAGAAAAACCAGCATAATTCTTATAGATAGTGAGGTCCTTTAAGATGCTGTTATTTGTTAATGGCAACTTGCTTATTATAGCAAGCCCTACTGCTGCAGATGGGCAGCTGGGTGGCCTAGAACCAGGAAGCCTTATCTTCCTGAGTTCAAATCTGGCCTCAGACACTTACTAGCTATGTGACTCTGAGCAAGTCATTTAACCCCGTTTGCCTCAGTTTTTTCTTGTCTGTAAAATGAACTGGAGAAGGACATTTCTAACCACTCCAGTATCTTTGCCAAGAAAATCCCAAATGGGGTCATGAAGAGTCAGGTACAACTGAACATAAAAGCACTGCAGAACTTCCTAGATAAGATCTGTGATGTTAATACCTTCCCTCCAAAATGATCTCTAATTTATCCTGTATATATGCTATTTGTACGTAGTTCCTTACATGTTGATTCCTTCATTAGACAATGAAGTCTTTGGGATTAGGGACTGATTTTCCCCTTTATTTGTATCCCTAGTACCTAGGACAGTACTTGGCACATAGCAGACTCTTAGCTTAGCGATGAGATAGAGCATATATTCTTGATGAAAAGATCAGAACAAAATTGAAAATTTGACTTTCAAATACAAGACTCAAGAGAAGCATAAAAAGATAAACAGGAAAGAGAAATCATAAAAGTCTTAAAAATATTAAACTGTTTGCATCCTACATGGAAAGATGACACTTGTAACTCATAAGAACATTCTCATTATTAGGGCATTTAGGGAGTACATATAGACAGAGGGCACAGGTGTAAGTTGAATATGAAGGAATGATATTTAAAAAAATAAAATTAAGGAGTGAGAGAGGAATGTAGTGGGAGAAAAGGAAAGGTTGAATGAGGCAAATTATCTCACATAAAAGAGGCCAAGAAAAAGCTTTTACAGTGGAGGGGAAGATGGTAGAAGGGTGGGATCATGAGTGAGTGAACCTTACCCTCATCAGAATTGGATCAAAGAGGGAATAACGTACACACTCAATTGAGTATAGAAATCTGTCCTACCCTACAGAAAAGTAGGAGGGGAAGGACATAAAAGAAAGGGGAAAGTGACCAAAGGGAGGGCAGATTGGGGTATAGTCAGAAGCAAAATACTTTTGAAGAGGGACAGGGTAAAAGGAGAGAGAGAATAGAATAAGAGAGGGGAAAATAGTATGGAGGGAAATAAAACTAGCAAATTGTAACTGTGAAAAAATTAGAAGTAAGTTTCCCTGAAGAACACTCATTTCTCAGATATATAAAGAACTGAGTCAATTTTATAAAAATAAGAGCCATTTCCCAACTGATAAATGATCAAAAGATATGAACAGTTTTCAGATAAAGTAATCAAAGTTAGCTATAGCATATTAAAAAAATTCTCTAAATGACTATTGATTGGAGAAATGCAAATTAAAAATTCTGAGATATTACCTTATTTCTATTAGATTGGCTAATAAAAAGGAAAATAACAAATGTTGGCAAGGATATAGGAAAAATGAGACATTAATGCACTGTTGGTGGAGTTGTGAACTTATTCAATCATTTTGTAGAACAATTTGGAACTGTGCCCAAAGGGCTCTAAAATCATGTATACTCTTTGACCCAGCAATACCGCCACTGAGTCTGTTTCCAAAAAGAGATAAAGGAAAAGGACTTATATGTACAAAAATATTGATAACAACTCTTTTTTGGTGGCAAAGAATTGGAAGTTGCTGGGATGCCTGTCAATTGGGGAATGGCTGAACAAATTGTGGTATATGTTTTTGATGGAAAACTATTGTGCTGTAAGAAATGAGGAGTGGCGGAGCCAAGATGGTGGAGTAAAAGCAGGGATTTCCATGATCTCTCCCCCAAAACCCTCCAAATTCTTGCAAAAATGACACTAAACAAATTCTAAAGCTACTGAACCCACAAAATGGCAGAGTGAAAAAAATCCCCAGTCCAAGACAACCTGGAAAATTGACAGGAAGGGACCTGAGCAGGCTCCAGGGGACTGAAACATTAGCAGCCATGGTAGTTTCTAGACTTCTCAATCCACAAATTCCAGAAAGGTCAGTGGGAAGACTCTGTGGGACCTGAGTGAAAGAGGAGCATGCTGTCTGGTCAGATACAGCCCCAACCCTGGGGTTGTGGTAGTGGTGGTCATGGTGGTCTATGGTGTTAGCCAGTGGTGAGACAGCCGCAGTGGCCATGACAGCAGAGGCTGCTTCTGGAGCTCTGGGCCCACAGATGGCCAGGGATTGAGCAGCTGATGCTAAATCCCTGAAGCCTGGGACAGTACACCCACCCCACCCCAATTAACATCATTGCATGATTACATATGTATAATCTACATTTAATTGCTTGCCTTCTCAATGGGATTGAGTGGTGAGGGAAGAAGAGAGAGAATTCGGAACACAAAGTTTTAAAAACAAATGTTAAAAATGGTTTTTACATGCAACTGGGAAATAAGATAGATAGGCAGTGGGGTATAGAAATCTATCTTGCCCTTCTAGAAAGTAAAGCAAAAGGGGATAAGGGGGGGATGGTAAAAGGGAGGGCAGCTTGGAGGAGGGGGTAATCAGAATGCATGCCATCTAGGAATGGGGGAGGGGAAATATGGGGAGAAAATTTGGAACTCAAAATCTTGTAGAAATGAATGTTGAAAACTAAAAATAAATTAATAAATTTAAATCTTTAAGAAAAAATGAAATGATGGTAAGATTCTCTCAGAAAAACTTTAACCAAAGTTGATGCAAAGTGCTGTGTACTGTGTACAAAATGACAGCAGTATTGTGAGGTGATCAGCTGTGAATGTCTTGCCTGTTCTCAACAATAAAATAATCCAAGACAACTTTGAAGGACTTACGATGAAAACATGCTATATCCATCCCCAGACAGTGTCTGCATACAGATTGAAACATACTTTTTTTTTTACTTCCTTTATTGAGGTTTTTTAGTCTATATCCTTTCACAGCATGGCTACTATGGAAATATGTTTTGCATGACTATCCATGTATAACCAATATCGAATTGCTTGCCTTCTCCGTCGGGGGTGGGGGTGCAGAGGAAGAAAGAGATTTTGGAAGTTTTAAAAATGAATTTTAGTTTTACATGTAATTGCAGGAAAATAAAATACTAGAGAAAAAATAAACACTTGTTGACTTGAAGAAAAAGAAGGGGTTAAGATCTGAAGGTCTTTAAAATCAGAAGATTTTATATTTGATTCTGGAAAGAATAAGGAGCCACCGAAGTTGCTTGAGTAGGAAACTGACATGGTTAGAAGCATACTTTAAAGAGATCAGGGAAACTTGATTTAAATGAATTAAAATGCTTCCATTCATCTTGACTTCATTATGTTGTAGTGAAGCCATTTATAGTGTGTGTGTACACAGATATACATGTATATGCTTATATGTTTCTGAATGTCTAAATTCTGCTCTATATCACAATATATTTTATACATATATGGGGCAGCTAGGTGGTGCAGAAGATAGAGTGCTGAGGAGATCTGAGTTCAAATCCAGCCTGAGATACTTACTAGTTGTGTGACCCTATGCAGCTCACTTAACCTTGTTTGTCTTTGTTCCTCATTTGTAAAATGAACTAGTGAAGGAAATGGCAAACCACTCTAGTATCTTTGCCAAGAAAACTCTAAATGGAGTCATGAAGAGTCAGGAGTGACTGAAATGACTTAACAACAACAGAAAAATGGGTAGCTTTAAATTTTGATATATATACATATATATAATACACACATATAATTTAGAATTAGAAGAGATCATCTAGTTTATCCTCTTTTAATCATAAAGAAAACTAGCATGACATTAGTGGAGGAGAGAATATTAGACTTGTAGTCAGCAAAACCTAGTTTAGAATTTTTTTTCTGAAATTTTCTAGCAATGTGAACAAAAAGCAAGTCACTTAACATCTATGAACATTAAGTAGCTCTTACACTATTTACTGAGGTATAGAAGGGGTATGATTTGAAAATTATGGATAAGGAAACTGACTGAGGTCAATACAAGTGATTACAGTTTTCAAAATGTATCCTTGATAACACCCTGTGAGGCAGGTCATGAGAGAGTTGTTTCCCTCATGTTACAGCTAGTTATTGGTGGTATTAGGACTAGAACTCAGGTCTTTTGATTCTTAGGCTAGTGGTTATATTCATAGAAAATGTGGCAAATGCAAATTATTTTCAGATTCTTTTTCTTATTCTTACTGTTCATTTTTCTCAGGTTAAAAAAAAATAAAATCATCCTAAAAATAATTAGATTAGTTCAATTCTGTATTCTTTGTAAAGATCTTACTGGGAATTTTTGTGAATCACAATCACCAAGTTTTGACAAATCAAAAAAAGTTTTATTTATGATAGCATTATGTATAATCATATAATCATTTCTCAAACAGCAATTGAGATTTAGACTTGGAATGATGTTAGATATCAAATAATCCAACCCTCTATTTGGTTACAGATGAGACCACTATGTTGCATGGAGGTTAAATGATTTGTTGAAAGTCACATAGCTAATTAGTTGGAAAGCCAGGATTAGAAGTGAGGTCTTCTGTCTCCTGGTCCAATGGTCTGGGGAAATAAAAATAGATATGAGTATTCTGGTGCGGGGACAGGGAAGGAGTCTGTAGTCTAGTGACAGCTTGAATATTGAGACTGTGAGTATTATTTTACAAAAGGGCTCCTCCTTAGGTTCACCATCCCTAGAAAACTCCTCACACATCCTGAAAGAGAGGTACTTCCACTAGAAAGTGTCCACACATGTATTATATTTATATCTATTTATGGGCCAAATGTATGTACATGTATATGCATATGAATTCCATATTGACCCTGTGCCTTAAGGTCAACAGGATAAAGATAGTTATAGATCTCTCTACAAGCCATCCCCTTACATGCATACCTACAGGCATACCCACATGCATTTATAGACTTTATGCAAACATTTATACTTTAAACCAGATTAAGGCATTATTTTTTTACTTAGGAAAAGGAGAATTAGCTTGATAACATATTTATAAGGAGATTTATTCATTAAAACCAATGTAGAGAATAGAGCAGCAAGAAGTGTTGGAAAGTTACAGAAATTAATCATCATCCCTTCGAGGCTTTTCTCATATTGGGATTCTCCCCGTGGTTTGGTACTCAGCCCTCTTTTTGTGACAATAACCATCAAAGTATTTAAAGCCAGCTGCTGAAAAACTTTTTTCAGCTACTAAACTCTAGTATCAAGTCCTTTTCTCAGTTCCTATTTCCAGATAAATTGACCTCTGATTGGAAAATATTATATTGGTATTTTTAAATGATATAAAACATTTTTCATTTTTTTTCTTCAATCCAACCTGTTTCCATGGAATTAAGCATGGAAAAGAAGCTAGTAGCCAGCAACTGAGAGGGACATATATATCTAGTAATATTCAGCTGCTAGCCATCTGCTTACTAATAGCCACAAACTTACTTTCCAAAAGCTACTTATGAATTATTTTGTAATGTATTTAATTTTTTATTCTGAACTTAAATGCCAAATAAATGAATATTTCCACATACAAAATATAGCAGAAAAATTATATATAAAACCACATCTTTTATGTTTAGCTTTTCTATCTATATCTATCTATATGTTAAATTCAGCACATTACTTTCAAATCTGTCCTACTTGTCTGTTTTCTTCTGACTTCCATTATTTTCTGTGCATTTTAAAAATGCTTCAATTGTACTCATATTTCTGTTTTCTTTTTAAACATCACTAATTCTCAATTCACCCTTCTCCTTAATTTAACAAACAAATCATAATCCATATAACATAAGCATGATCTAGCAAAATAAATCCGTGTATTTGACATGTCCAAAAATGTATGTCTCATTCTGGACGTTTAGTCCATCATGTCTCTACCAGGAGATGAATAGGTAGCATACTCCATCATCCACACGTTGGTGGTTTTTGGTTGGTTATTTCATTAACCAAAGTTCTTGAGTTTTACAATGATTTCTTTGCCCCGTTATAATGTTGTTGTTACTGTATAAATTTTTCTTTTGTTTCTACTTACTTCACTCTGTATCAGTTCATACAAGTTTCTCTGAAACCACTCCTGTCCTCATTTCTAAAAGCACAGGATTGTTCCACCCCATTCATAGACAATAATTTGTTCAGCCATTCTGCAATTGATGGGCACTCCCTTTGTTTCTAGTTGCGTGCTATAACAAAAATGATACTATAAATATTTTTTGTACATATGAGTCTTATCCCTCTTTCTTTTATCATTTTGGGAGACAAGCCTAGTAGTGGCATTGCTAGGTCAAAGGGAAAGAACAGTTTGACTTTTTCTGTACAGGTTTAAATTGCTTTCCAGAATAGTAGAGACATTTCATAGCTCCACAAAGAATGCACTCCCAGTAAGTAGTGTGGAGGTCTTCTGTCGGCTTCTTCAAGTATTGTCAATTTTCATTTTTTATCACCTTGACTTTCTGAGAGATGCAAGGTAAAGCCTTGGATGTGTTGTGCTCTGCATTTCTCTATTAATTATTTGGAGATTTTTTTGATATGGCTGTTGATCACTAGGATTTCTTTGAGAACTGCTTATTTGTATCTTTTGGTCATTTATCTGTTGGGAAGTAACTGTTCTTACATATTTGAATTGGTTTCTTATATATTTAACTAACTTTTTTAAGGGAAACTTGCTGTGAAGATTTTTACTCCATTGATTTTATTGGTGTAAAATCTTTTCAATTTTATGTAATCAAAATTGTTCATTTCATTTTCTGTCATCCTTTCTATTCCTTTTCTGATGATAAACTCTTTTTCTAACCATGCTTGTGAAAGGAATGCTCTTCCTAGTTTTCTAAATTTTTTTGGGCATAGAAAGTGATCTTTTATGGTCACGTATCCATTTGAAGGTCATTGTGGTACATGATATGAAATATTGGTTTATGTTTAGACCCAATTCCAGCCAGACTGATTTCTATTTTTCCCAAGTTTTTATTCAATAGCGAATCCTTACATGACTAATTGGCATCTTTGGTATTATTGAATACTCTTTATTATGTTTGCTAGTTTCTGTATGTTGTATGCCTAATCTGTTCCACTGATCAACTTTCTTATTTTTAAAAGCAATACCAAATAATCTTGATAATTACTACCATGTCATTCAATCTATGATATCTTAGTCTTAAGCCTTGATTCTTCCCATTTTTTATCCTGTTCATTGGGAATCATAACCTTTTAAAAATATTTTATTTTTTCCCAATTATGTGTAAAGACAACTTTTAACATTTTTAGAAAATATTGAGATCCAAATTTTATCCCTCTTTCACCTCCTTTTTCTCTAAGACAGTAAGCAATTTGATATGGGCTATACATATGCCATCATACAAAACATATTTCCATATTAGTCATGTTGTGAAAAAGGCACACCCCCAAAAACCCACCATGAAAAGAGGAAAGTGAAAAATAGTATTCTTTAATCTGTATTCATACTCCTTCAATTCTTTCTCTGGAGATAAATAGTATTTTTCATCATGAGTCCTTTGCAGTTGTCTTGGATCATTGTATTGCTGAGAATAGCTTAAGTTATTCACAGTTAATCATCATGTAATATTGAAATTACTGTGTACAGTGTTATCCTGGCTCTGCTCACTTCACTTTGTATCAGTTCATGTAAGTCCAGATTTTTCTGAAATAATCCTGCTCATCATTTTTTAAAATAGCACAATAGTATACTACTTGTTCAACCATTACCCAATTGATGGGCATCCCCTCAATGTCCAGTTCTTTGCCACCACAAAAAGAAGTGCTATAAATATTTTTTGTACATAAAAGTCCTTTTATTTTTTGATACAGACCTTGTAGTGGTATTACTGAGTTAAAGGGAATGCAAATGATAACCCTTTGGGTCTAGTTCCAAATTGCTTTTCAGATTTTCAGAACTCTTGGATCAGTTCACAATTTCACCAACAGAGAGTTAGTGTCCCAATTTTCTCACCTCTACTCCAATATTTGTCATTTTCTTTTCTGTCATATTTGTTCATCTGATAGATGTGAGATGGCACCTCAGAGTTGTTTTTATTTCCATTTCTCCTATTGGTGGTGATTTAGAGCATTTTTCATATGAAAAATAGCTTTGATTTCTTCATATGAAAGCTGCCTATTCATTTCCTTTAATCACTTATCAATTAGGGAATGACTTGTATTCTTATAAATTTGACTTAGTTTTCTATATATTTGAGAAATGAGGCCTAATTCATCAGAGACACTTGCTATAAAAAATTTACCCCAAGTTTTCTGCTTTTAATTTTGGTTGATTGGTTTTATTTGTGGAAAAACCTTTGAATTTAATATAATTTATCCATTTTACATCTTATATTGCTCTCTATCTTTTGTTTGGTCGTAAATTTTTCCATTCTCCATAAATATGATACCTTAGCTAAACTAGGGCATCATAACTTTTTGTAGTGCAAGATTATTTCTTCTAGCTCTCTAAAGAAATCCTTTGGTACAATACTAATAAGTAAACTAATTTTATAATTTTATAATTTTTTTATATATAGCACTGTCCAATCATGAGCAATTAATACCCCCCCCCCCCGATTTAAGTCTGTCTTTATTTCTGTAAAGAGTGTTTTGTAGTTGTATTCATAGAGTTCTTGTGTGATTCTTGGTATGAATAACTAAATCTCTTATACTTTCTATGTGTTTGCATATATATATGTATACATATACATATATAAATTGTAGAAATTTACCCTTGTTTTAATATATTTTAAATTTACTTTATTTTTTAATAGTTTGTTTTAATTTTCATGTAACATGTATTTCAAAAATTAATCTGTTCCTCTCACTACTCCTCAAAATTAATCAGAATTTTAAGATTATATTTAAAATTTTTTCAACGAATATCTGCATAGTTTGGCAAAATAAGTTATTTTAAAAATAGGATAAGCTGATTATACTAGATACCTTTCTTTCAGAAGGTGGCAGATGCCTTTCATATAATTAGAAATTAACCTATATGAATTACATTCAACAAACATTGATTAAGTGTTCATTGTGCATTAAGGATAAGAAGATGAAGAACAACAAAGTCCCTACTTCTCCAGGAATGCATGCTCTAATGGGAGAGAGGCATGTTAAAAAATAAGTAATGTAAAATAGATTTTCATACCAAATTGAATGTGCATCTTATTCCCAACTTAAGTCAAATGTGATGAGAGTAAGCCTCACTTTTTCCCTCTCACCTCCCCTCTTTTCCCCTCCATTGAAAAAGAATTTTCTTACCTCTTTTATGAGAGATAATTTGCCCCATTCCATTTCTCCCTTTCTCCTCCCAATATATTCCTCTCTCACCCCTTAATTTTATTTTTTTAGATATCACCCTTCCTATTCAACTCACCCTTTACCCTCTGTTCCTGTATAGGTATATAATCCCTCCAACTACTCAAATAATGAGAAAACTTTCAGGAGTTACAAATATTATCTTTCCATGTAGGATTGCAAAAGAGTTCAACTTTAGTAAGTCTCTTTTGATTTCTCTTTCTTGTTTACCTTTTTATACTTCTCTTTATTCTTGTGTTTAAAGTCAATTTTTCTATTCAGCTCTGGTCTTTTCAAGAAGAATGCTTGAAAGTCCTCTATTTCATTGAATGACCATTTTTTTCCCCGGAAGCATTATACTCAGTTTTGCTAGGCAGGTGATTCTTGGTTTTAATCCTGTCTCCTTTGACCTCTGGAATATCATATTCCAAGCCCTTCAATCTCTTAGGGTAGAAGCTGCTAGATCTTGTGTTATCCTTATTGTATTTCCATAGTACTCAAATTGTTTTATTTTGGCTGCTTGCAATATTTTCTCCTTGATCTGGGAACTCTGGAATTTGGCTACAATATTCCTAGGAGGTTTTTTTTTTAGGATCTCTTTCAGGAGGTGATCAATGGATTCTTTCAATATTTATTTTACCCTCTGGTCCTAGAATATCACAGCAGTTTTCCTTGATAATTTCATGAAAGATGATGTCTAGGTTCTTTTTTTGATCATGGTTTTCAGGTGGTCCCATAATTTTAAAATTGTCTCTCCTGGATCTATTTGCCAGGTCAATTGTTTTTTCAGTGAAATATTTTGCATTGTCTTCTATTTTTTCATTCTTTTGTGCGAGGGGTACCCCGTTTAGTTGTCCCAAACGGGGTCCTCGCGCCTAAAGCTAGGTTGCTCTCCTACTCACCAATCCCAGTCATGATGAGTCTTCGGGGCGCCACCGGCCTCCCAGTCCTCTGGGAGGAATAACCAGACAGAACGCCGGAGGTAGCAGAAGCGGTCTTTAATGTTCGGCGATCACATCCCAAGAGAG
>CM053769.1:569375773-569427088 GCA_028658325.1 Potorous gilbertii | reverse complement strand
TCTCTGCTTTATTGCATCTACAAGCTGCCTTTATATCTATAGCTCAGTTAGAAAAGAAGAAGGGGGAGGTGAAAAACAGGTTTCACAATGGTCTGTGCATACAGGGAGGTTGGGGTGGGGGAGGTAAGGGCGGTTCCTCCTGAGACTTAGCTCCCGGCAGATTTGTTTTATTCCACATGTATGAACTAGTCAATTTGATTTGATGAACATATGTTGTGTTTGTACTGTAGTCCCTACAGCAGCATATATTAGAAGTGAAACTCTTAAGGCACATTACCTGGATTACACAGCTACTTAGCCACAGAGGTGAGAATAGAATAGTAGTTTCTTGATATCTTTACTATATTACTCCATTTTTCCCTTTAATATTAAAATTGATTTCTGGAGCAGTGGAGTGAATTCTGGAGTAGGGACGATGCAAACCTAAAATATGCTAGAGAATTCATGTGCCAACTTATTAAGAGGAGAATTTTCGTAAGGATATCACAATGACTCTAATTTAAATGTAATCCATCTAATTGGGAAAAGATAGGGAAATCCTCCCTTCCATGATCTAGCTGACTTGGGTAAAAAGGAATATTAACAAAATTATCTATCTTCTGATAAAGGTTTGACCAAATGTATTTTCTTTTTTCCCTTTAGACTAAAAGGAAAAGAAAGCTTGCTTTCAAAACAGCCTAAAAATGCTTATTATATTATTCTTTGATTCTTTGCCAAATGTAGATTCATAAGTAGAGTAATTCACAAAACCGTGGGACATTATGAGTCATTTACCTCTTCCTGGGCTTCTGACATTATAAAAGCACATATACTCAAACCTAAAGTTAGATAGTAGATTTCAGTAACTACTCACAGATTTTATTGAAAAGAACAAGAGTAGTTGACTAACCATAAGCAATGATTTACTTTTTCTTGAATAATTGAAATATAATATTTCAGACTACAAATTTTATGCCTGACAGTATGTGGAAGTGATGATAATCAGAAACTGCTTACTTGAAAATTAGAGTCTTATTCTACTACTGTACTTTTAATCTGATCATGCTGTTTCCCTGGTTATTCTCTTAAAAATTTTCTTTTAATCTTGATATATTTTGTTCTTATATTACTTTCATTTCTGAATATGTCATTGACACCCCATTTTCTTACCCAGCAAGTCATGTCTTATAAACATACACATAAAAGGAAAAAATATTTCAGCAAAACAAACCAATACATTGTTAAATTACTCTGTTCAGTAAGAAATGTTAACAGTGATAACTATGGTGTTTGGGGATACACACAAACACACACATACCCATCCACATATGTCTATTAGCTATTTGTTTATCTATCCATTTATCTATCCATCTACATAGAGGAGGGACAAATATTATGACAATAGGATATGTACTGTGGGTATACTGATTGGCAAGTACAACATTTGTAGTTGATAAAGATGTGGAATTTTGATCTTTAAAACCATAGAAGAAATCAGATCAATGTTATAGAATGGTTGATCCTAAGTAGAATTGTTTATATTAAAATTATGTTCCTATAGTTAAATGGAAAGGAAAAGCAAGCCTGGAGGATATTTAACCAAGTGCAAATTTTAGGTAGAAGAGTATATGATTTTTCACCATATTCTGCTTATATTTTTGTGGGGAGCAAAGTCATATGTTAGCCAAACTGGGCTGATTGGTTTGTATATTTATAGGGAAAAAAAATTACCCACAATTATTGCATTGAATAATTGGCCCTCATAGGTCTTTCAACTGTTGTCCCATATGGTTTTCTCTCAAATTACTAATTTTTGTCTTGCTTAATGGATTTCATTCTGTACAGTAACAAGTTAGGTATGTGCAAGTGAGCTAAACATACCAATCTTGTTTAGAATGTCAAGCTCTCCACAGCTGCATAGTTGGCTGATTAGTATTTATTTATATGTTAACAAGCATTCACTGCCCTGGTGAGTGCATTATTATGTCATTTGAAGATGGATTTTTCTCATTCACTTTCCAATTTGATTTCCGCAGATGGCAGCCAGCTGATTTTTTTCCTTTGAATGGAGGTGGTGGTGTTTAGATACTATTTCCTGTTGGCTAGGAAGGAACTAGTTGGTTGTTGAGATAATAAATTTTCCCTTTTAAAGGAATATATACACTATAGAATTCAAATGCTTCTTTGTTATTCAGACATGTAGGTGAGGTGTACTTGACTTGAATCTAGGAATCAAAACTATAGCTGAGAGAGTAGCTATTTTGCAATGATGAGTTTTTAGGAAAGTAGTTTGGTACAGCATGAAAGAATTCTGGATTTGAAGTCAAAGGACTTGGGATATATTTCTGGCTTTAATGAGTTTATTAGTTTCTCTAATCTCCCTCCTTCTGTAAAATGAGATTGATCTAGATAACTTTTTGTTCTAAGTTTGTGATCAGTTATGGATCTTCATACTTAAATGAGTTCTATTTTCCTGAATTAATAGTTCTCATTAAATAAAAAAATTATTAACCTAACTTGAATCTTAACTACTCTTTTTAGGGGAAATCCTTCCTATCTTACATTTTCAGTTGCCTACTTGACATTTCTACCTGCATATCTTTCATTATCTCAAATTAAATGTGTCTAAAACTGAACTCATCATCTTACCCTACCACCAAAACTCCCTTTCTTCTTTTCCAGAGCACCACCATACTCCCAGTCATTGAGACTCAAAACCAGAAAGTCATTTTTAACTCTTTTCCATCTAGCATCTAATTAACTGCCACTGAAAAAAAAAGAAAAATAAACAACTTCTCTTTCCCTCAATAAGAAAGCAACTGTTAAGGTTATTTTATGATTGTAGATTAGAACAAACTAGCAAATCACTACTTACCCTTTCAGTCTATGGCTAGCAATTTTTTAGGACAGGCAGGCCATAATGTGTACCGATCTAGTTCATTTAGGTATACTTGACTTTGGGACAAACTGTTTAGTTTCAGTGAAGAATAATGGTCAAATGATTTTAAGGATTTAATATTTTAAAAATCTTACTAACAGCCTGATGCTACCTGAATTGTGAAGTTTGTTAGACATAATCTTAAAAAATATTTTTACTTATTCCTCCTGTTTTTACATCACATTCTAAAATATATCACTCCACTCCCAGCCACTCAGTTGTCTTACCCTCATAACAAAGATTTTAAAATAACAATAACAGTTCAAATCCGGGAAGACCAACACATTGCTTCTGATAATATATGTGACTTTCTATACTTCCATAGTTTCTCAACTCTGCAAAAGTTACATTTTCTTAAATCTCCCAGGTGAAATCTAGAAATTATAAGAATATAGTATTCAATTTCATTTTATTGTTCATTCTATTTATAATGTTGTCATTGTAGATATCATTTTCCTGGTTCTGTTTACATTCCTCTGTATGATTTCATATAACTCTTCCCCTGTTTCTCTGAATTTTCATATACTTTTTTTCTCACAGCAAAATAAATTACCTTCATATAGCATGATTTGCTTAACGTATCCCAATCAAGGAGTATCTGCTTTGTTTCCATTTCTTTGCTACCACAGAAAGTTCTGCATTAAATATTTTGCTATCTTTAGGACCTTTCTGTCTTTGATCACCTTGAGGAGGGGTAGGGAGAATAGTCTCACCTAGCACTGGAATCTCTGAGTCAAAGAATATGGGTATTTTGCTCTCTCTTCCATTTCTTATAGCATAATTGACACTTTTATAGTTTTTAATTGACACTTAAGATTGTGCTTGATAATTTGTTGTCAAGCACAATCTTAAGTGTCAATTAAAAGCTCTTCTTCAGGATTAGATCAGATCAGGAGGTAACCAACATGACTAAAGGATGTAGTCAGTTGGACTCTTATAGTGTAACTAAATTGATTCCTATTCTAACTCACCCTGTAATCACAAGATGTAAGTTTGCTGACAAAGATGGGGACCTTAGAGTTTGGATCTTGTCCATAAGAGATTTGATATAAGTTGGGAATCACTGAAGACCACCCCCTCACACACCCAAAAAAGTTTAAAAGGTCAAAGCCTGAGCTCCAAAGTACTAAAACATGTCTAGTGGATAGAAGAAAGAAATATCAATAAATGAAATGCCATGTTTGCCTTACCTCCCAAAGGGCTACAAATCGAGATGGGCCCGTGAATTTGAAAAAAAACAAAAGCAAACTCAAAAAGTGGGAGATTTACCCTCAAAGTCAACAACTTATAAAGATTAGTGACAAATATTCTTGTCGAGTATTGGCTCTGAGTTATCCAAAAAGTAATGTGTAGAACCATCATTTGTTTAAGGACTGTGAGGCTGGTGACTGAAGGAGCTTTGCATTACCTAAAAAACAGTTTGTTATATGGTATCTTTCACTATTGTTATACTGAGACTAGCAAAACTATTACATATTTCCTATAGAGAATTAATCAGCAACATATGTTCGAACTTATAAAAACAGATGTCTTCCAAAGAGCAAGGTAACCAAAGAAAATTTACTATCTCAAGAATCAGGAGAAAATAGCATTACCGTTGACACTTAAATTGTAACAACACCTCCAATGTATAAACAACATATATTGATTTGTAGGAATTTTGTTAGTTTTCCTTGGCAAATAATTGAATATGAAAGGCCCTCGACAGGATATAGGCCTATATATATAAGCCTATATATTTTAATATTCCACTTAATTACCATTAGACCTCAACAAGTCTTTACTTCAGTCAGAGTGGCCAATCATTACACAGTAGCCCTCCTTGAACATTCCTGTATTTTTGCATTTTGTTTATGGAATTCATTTTAGCTTTGTCTTTGTCCCTTCATCTATATAAATCCTCACCTTCAAAGAACCAGCTCAAGTCTGCCCTCTTTAATTAAGGCTTCTCTGAACATTCTAGCCCACAGGGATCCTTCTCTCTGAACTCATGGAATTTGATATTTAAGGTCCTCCACAATCTGGCCCAACCTTCCCTTCCATCTTTATTTCATATTGTTCCTCTACCCATACTCTATATTGTAATCAGACTGCACTGGCTGTGGCCTAATTTTGATTCTCTCTTTCTCTGTCTCTGTCTCTCTGTCTCTCTCTCTCTCTGTCTCTGTCTCTCTCTCTCTCTTTCTCTCTTTCTGTCTCTCTCTCTCTCTTATCTCCATACATTTTCATAAGCCATCGGCCTTGCCTTCCATACACTCCCTCCCCATCTCTGTTTCTCAGAATTTTTATTTTTCTTTAAAGTTCAGCTCAGGTTTCAGCTTCTTCACTAAGCATTTACTGATACCCTCAGATATTTAGTGTTCTCTCCTTTGTCAAATTACCTCACATTTAATTTTATTTGCATATACATACATATATATGTATATATATATATATATATACACACACTTTTACATATATGTGTACATATATATATATATATATATATACTTATATTTATATATATATATTGTATCCCAGAGTTGTAGAGGTGGAAGTAATCTCATATGCCACCTACCCTGATCTGTATGCAAACCTGAATTCCCTTTGCAACACACTTTGCAAGTGGTCATCCAGTCTTTACTTAAAAGCCTTTAGCAAGGGAGAACCAACTTAAACCCCTAAACACACATTCCACCTTTAGAGACCTCTTATTGTTAGGAAGTCTTTTTTTAACAACAAACCTAAACTAACTCCTCTGCTTTTTTCACTCATTACTCCTGGGTCTGTCTTCTGAAACCAACAGAATAAATCTAATTTTTTTTTCACATGAAACAATCTTTCAGATATCTGAAGACCTCTATCATATCCCCTTAAGTTTCTCTTCTCTAGGTTAAATATCCTAGTTTCCTTTACCTGATCTTTATTTGCATGAATTTGAAGCCCTTCCCTCTGATTGCTGTCCTCTGAATGCTCTCCTTCCTGAGTACAGAGGACTTGTTTCACTTTGATCTCTGTATCCCCAGCACCTAATATATTGTCTTTCCCTTAATAGTGACCAAGTAAATGTTTGTAGAATTGATTTGAATTATGTTGTGTATTCTTCAATAGTGATTTAACCACTCAGTGCCTTGAAGTTTTCTACTCTAAAATGAAAGGTTATATTAAATTCTCTCCTAAGTCTTTCCTGGCTCCAGGTTTTTGGATTCTAGGTTTTGTGTTGACTGTTTTTTCCTGTATGGCTATTCTTCCTACTATGAAATCCCACCTTTTTGGTCCTTTAACTTCACATAATGAAGAGTCCTGACAGTCATTAAAATTAATATTGACTTGGTGATTTTATCAACCTGTCCATTAATTCATCACAAGCAATCAGATTAATTGCTTGGCTAGCCAGAAGAACAAATTGAAAATAACTAAAACATTACAATAATTTAGACACATCTTGTATTGATCTCTAATTAATTCACAGAAACTTAGACTTACCTCACCTCTCCCTGACTCCAGGTTCTTTCCCTCTAGTTTTTTTCTCCCCGCTATGTCTGGCAGGTAAAATATAAGCTCCTTGGGTTTGTATTTAATTCTCTTCAGAGTCTGGCTTCCATATATCTCCATACTTGTTTTTTTCCCCTCACTTTCTATCACATGAAATATAATCCATCAAAACTGAACTACTAGATGCTTACCAGTTTGGGCCTTCAATCTTACCTCCTTGGCACATACATACAATCTCCAGTGTCTCCAGTGTCCTTTTTCCACATTTCCATCTATTGAAATCTTTCCCTTTATTTGAGACCCAAGCTCAGGTGTCATCTCTTTTACAAGTCTTCTATAATCTAACCAACTGAAAATAATCTCTCAAATGTTTTCAGAGTACGTTGTCCAGGATTATTCCTTGCCCTTATCCACCTTGTTTTGTACTTCTCTATGAACATGATGTATCCCCATTGGATTGCACAAACCTTGAGGACATGAATTGGTTTTCATCTTTGAATCCCCTTTATTGCCTTATACATAGCAGACATTTAATAAAATTTTCTTGAGTTTTTAAATTCCTAGAGAAGCCATATTTTTCTCCCTCAGATCACTGGATTTAAAATGGTTCTCTCTAGTGGTATTTGCAAAATAAATGAATATGGTTGTGCTAGATATTTATGTTTTTGTACAAGTTATACAAGGTTTCAGTTGCTTCATCGTGCCTTCATTTTAGTGGGAGAACATAGAATTCTTTTATCCCTTTCTTGAGACCATTACCATTTTCCCTTTCACAAGGTTTTTAACCTGCTATTAGGGTGATGACAGTGCTTGTGATGGCCATTGTTTCAGACAGATTGCCCGACAGTTTTTTTTTCTTGTCTGAAGGAGATTATAAGTGATCACCAAGTAGTGTGAGTATAAACTTCAACTTTAGAACTATAAGGGCCCTTCATGCTGTGCTATAATAAGAGCTAAAGTGGTGGAACTTCAGAATGAATTGGAGTGATAAAGTCACAATCACCACAAGTAGCAGAATTGTTGAATTTAGAGTGAGAGGGGGCTTTAGAATTCATCTCGATCCCTCATTTTACAGAAGTACAAACCAAGGCATTCGAAGATAACATCAACTGTAGGAATTAGGAGTATTTAGCCTGAAGAAGAGGAGATTAAGGGAGAACATGGTGGCTGTCTTCAGGTATTGGAAGGGCAGTGGTAGAGGCATTAGAGTTATTCTGTTTGGCCTTAGGGAGAAGAAGCAAAAGGAACAGGCAGAAATTGCAGAAAAGGAAAATCTGGGTTTGATGTTTAGAAGAATTTCTGAATAACTTGTTTTAGCAAGCTGAACGGTGCACTTGGGAGATGATGGTTTCTTCTTCGCCCAAGCAGAGGTCACGTGTCCACTTGTCAGTTCCGTTATGTAGGGGGACTGCTTTTAGGTAAGAATTGAACTCTTGGCTACTGAAGTCTCTAGCACTTCTGAAATTCTCTGAATCTATGATTTTGATTCTCTAAATGAGTTCCCAATGACAATGTAGTTCAATTGTTTTAGTTCCTCAGACCTCAAGAACATCTAGTAAGGCATGTGTTAAGGGTTGAGGCTACAGAGAAATGAATTCTGCTATCCAGGAATTTGTAGTCTTTTAACAAGGAATATAATATGTATATTGTTAAGCAAATGCAAACTTCACTTAAGCTGATGTTTGAAGGAGGATAAAGATTTTGAGAGGCTGAGATTAGAATAGGGTACATTTCAAGCATGAGGGATGGTTTGTAGGAGGGTTAGGAGGCAGGAGATGAAATCGCAAGTTCAGGTTGCAGCTAATAATTCAATTTGGTTGAAATGTAGAGATATTAGGCTGAATGGATAGGTAGGAACAAGATTATGGAGGGCCAGAAGTCCTAGGCTGATTAGTATGTTTTATCCTAAAGGTAGTCAGTCAAATTGATGGCTGTGTGAAAAGAACATGACTTGGAAAGGGGAGATGCATGAAGCATGGACACCAATTTGGAGGCTCTTTCATTAGGCCAATAGAAAGAAGAACAAGGCTTGAAGTAGGATAGTGACATTATTGGTAGAAAGAATTGAGAGATGCTGAGGAGGCAAATGATAAGAACTAGCAACTAGTTAATTATGGCAACTAGTAAAAGAGAGGGATGAATCAAATGTTCCTCCAAGGTTATGAATCTGGGTTACTGGGAGGACAGTGATACCCTTAATAGATCCTGATAAGTTTGGAGGAAAGTTAGGTTTGGTGGGAAAGAATGAGTTTTGAGCAAGATATGCTGAGTTTGAGAAGCTGATGGTACATCCATCTGAAGATATCTAAAAGGCAGTTTACAGTGAGGGCTTAAAATTCAGGAGAAAAATTAGAGATGTGTGTATACATATATGTACACACACATGTAAATATATTTGTATGCCATAAACACATGTGTATATATAGCATATGTACTAAATAGTATATTCAGATATATATGCATACATATCCATATATATGTGTATATCTGTGTGTATATGCCCAGAATCTTTCTCTTGAATTCTAAGCCCACATTATAAACTGTAAACACACACACACACACACACACACACACACACACACACACACACACACACATATACTTATATGTGACAGTTATCTGTGTAGAGATTTTAATTAAATCCATGAGAGTCAGTAAGGTCAACAAAGGAGAGAGTGGAAAGAAAGAACAGTAGAAGACCTAAGGCAAAGCCCTGAGAGAATTCATATGAAGAGGATAGGAGATAGATGATGGTTTAGCAAAGAAAATTAAGAATCGTGGATCAGATAGAGAGGAAGAAAACCAGGAAAGAGCAGTCATGAAAGTCAAATGAGGAAAAAGAGGGGCAGGAGGAGTGGTCATCAGTGTCAGAATGTACAAAGAGGGGACAAGGAGGATGAGATCTGTATAAAAACCACTGGATATATTGGTGGATTTATTGGGGCTCATAAGGGATCATTAGAGCTACTTAGCAGCAAAAGGTAAACTAAAATTCACATATCCTAACTTTTAGGCCATTACTTTTTCCATTATAATAACCACCTCTTAAAGATGTGTATCCATTTGCATCCTAGCAAATTTCAAGTCACCAGGGACTATCCAAGGATTAGCTTCTTTCTTTTTCACTAAATCCCTTTCTCATTTTATTAGTGTTCAGCCTTTGCCTAGGATTATATCACAGAGATCAGTTTCCAGGTCATAGAAAATGAATTAATTTACAACTACCATTCTAGGTAAGATTTCACTTTTTTATCCTTACTTGGCTCTCTCTATTTCTCTGCTCCTCTAAAATCTTGGGGAAAGAAAATAACATTATAAGAGCAATCCTTAGTGCGGTGCATGGAGCTGTGAGTCCGAATGTCAAGTGTGGCTCTTTCCTAAAAGACTTCTGAGGGAGATCCCAATCAGAATCCAGGCTCACAGCATGTCAAGGAAAGGTTGCCTTTCTTTCTTCCCTTTTAACTGATGAAATGCCAAGTTTATTCCTCATTGTTTACAATGAGACTTGTTTATTTTGAGACCCTTTCCATGTTGTTCAGGAAAAGAAGAGTACTCTTAGAGAAAAGCCCTGGGAACTTTATTTTCAGTGATTAAGCCAACAGAGTGTGTGCTTTGGTTTTGTCAAGCTCTATACTATTAGCATGGAAACCTAGTACACAAAAGAAGGTTTTTAGTTGTAAGTGCCCCCTCAAACTCTCCAGTGAAGGTCAGTTTCAGTCTGGAGGATATGAAGGGAAAATGTGATTCATATGGTCAGGGATGTCATCTTGGAAACATGAGGTATGAAAGAATATCCTCCAAAGATCTCCTTAGTTTTCCTCTGTTTTCTTTTTTTCTTTGGAATTTGGGTTTTATATATATATATATACATATATATATATATATATATATATATATATATATATATATGTATATATATATATATATATGAGAACCATCCTCAATGTTAAGTGGTAGTGTACTGCTTTGGTCATGCATAGCCTACAAGTTCAATTTCTGTCATGCCTGTCTGTGCCTCTTAATCATTTCCATCACCTTTTGTCTGACTGTTGCTTGTAAAATGAGACCAGATCTGTCATGATCACTCACTTCCTTAGGTTAACCATTATTCTTCCAAAAAACCTACTTATTACATAACTGCACATAACTTCCATCAGAAAACAAAAAGAACTTGGCTTTTTAGTAAAGTCATTCTTCCATCTGAGGGAGGCATAATTTTTAGTTGTTAACACAAGATAGAAATTAGTAAACATTCAACTAAGCTATTGTAGGAGTATTATAGTAATCAATAAGTATCTGTTGGGAAAACCAAAGCATACACTGTCTGAAACAAAGTATAAATTTTATCTATCAAGTAAAAGGACTTCCTTTCTTTCTAAGGTATAGTCCCTACCTCTAAAATTGCAATAGGAAAATTCTGCCACTTGATTGTTGTGTTAAAGAGGGGAACCTGTCTGTCCTTTAAATTTCTGAGATACATTGTTTCAAGAGTTAATTTTAAAAGGCTAACAGTTACTAATAACACCTTACTTATATAATGGTTAGATTTTTTTTTAACAGTCTCAGCTATTGCACTTATAGTTACAAATAGCCAAAATACTAGAATTAATGGAAGAAGCTCTGAGCAGTAAGGAAAATTGCACAAAGATTATGGATTTTACTTCATAAAAGAGTACAATCAACCAAGTGTAAAAATAAGATTGTTCATTTAACAAGCCTGAGTATCTGTTTTCTCCTGGCAATCTTCACTGTATTTTGTGGACAGTAGTTTAGAAGGAACAAGTGTGAAGTGAACTGGTAGAAATAAGAACTGACAACAGGGAGAAATCAGGGACTGATAATCAGGAAGACAAAGCATCATAAAAACAGCAAGTCCACCTGGAGCTGACTTGGTATGGGCACAAACAATGTTTACAGCTTGAGGGTCTGCCTGACATCATCCTTAAATGTCAGCACAGTAAAGTAATTGATGTCATTTACCAAATTGAGTCTTTGAGGAAGAGTTCGAATTATGTTCAGCAAGCTGTATGTAAAGCAGGGAAGTATGTAATTGCACAATACATCTTTGAAAAATTAACAGATGTAAAAAAAATGTTTCAGTGCTTAAAAGTATAAGCTTCACTTATGTGGAAAATTCATTCCTCTATCAAGAAACACTTTAATTCTCCTATTGATAGGCTTTGCTGTAATTGGAATGCATTTTTGAGATATTTTAATATTTAAAATCCCAGAAACATCAACAGCAATTTTAGCATTACAATTTCTATATAATACATGATGATTGGAAATTCCACATGCTTCATCATCTTTAGGGCAAATCAACACTTTAACCAAATAATAATTGCACTTGGGTTTGACTGTGTGGTTCAGTGGAAAATAACATCCTGTACATTACCAAAAGTTAGTATTAAAAATTAGATTAGGAATAAGGAAACATTACTGACATGACACTAAGTAATTCTTCTCTTTTAGTCTCAGGGTTTTTTTTTCCAGTTGTAAGTGAATTGTTGATGCAAATCCCAGAGGGAAAATGGTATACAAAACAACATGACACAAAACAGGGTTTCATCCAGGACTGAAAGTTACAACCTTCATTGAAATACCTCACTTGATACAGTAAATATATTCCTGAAAAGCTCTCATACTTTTTCAAAACCAATAATGGTCCCAGTGAAGAGATAATGAAATCTCCTCCCCTCCTTTTGGCACAGAGGCAAGGAACTATGAGAGTAGAATGTGGTCTACACTGCTAGATGTGTTGGCTGGATCATTTATTATTGCTCAGAATTTTTTGTTTGCTTGTTTAAAGGAGGATTCAATTTGGTGGAGGTGGGAGTGGGGGAATGGGAGATTGAATACCCCAAAATGACAGTAACATTAAAAGCAAGATGCATCAATAAAATTGGTTTAAAAAGTTGTCAGCTTTGTTTCCTCCCTCCTCTTCACTTCCAGATGCCAAGCTGAGTGGATTATTTCTTTGAAAGACAGTGTCTTTCCATTCAGTCCCATCCTTTCCATTTTCCCTGCTTTGCAACTAGTTCAGGTCTTGCCTTTGCAATAGGTTCTAAATTCATTCCTTGATTCCAGTGTCTCTTCAGTCAATCAACAAGCACTTACTAAGTATCTTATGTCCTAGTCATTAAACTAGGTTCTGTAAATGCAAGGAGAAAGAATGAAACAATTACTACTCACAAAAAACCTTCTATTCTTATGGAGGAGATGACAAGTAAATAGAGTGGTGTGTATAGCATAAATATAAAGTCAATGAATACAAAGTACTTTGAGAGGTCCATGACACTAGTAGTTGGGAAGAATCAGGAAAGGCTTCATGCAGAAGATGGTGCTTGAGCTGCATCTTGAGGAAAGAGAATAATTCTGTAAGGTAAAGAGGGAGAGCATTCCAGGCATGTAGGACAAAAGAGTGGAGATGAGAAATGGAATGTATGAGAAACAGAAAAATCTCAGTTTGGCTGGATGTCTGTGAGGGGGTGGGGAGTGGGGGAGACAGAGTGATGTCCAGTGAGGCTGGAAAGATAGTTGGAGTTAGGTTGTGAAAGACTTCTAAGAACTAAACAGAGTTTATATTTGATCCTAAGGGCAGTAGGAAATTGCTGGAATTTGATTAAGCACATCATGTGGTCTTATTTACATTTACACTTAAGATGTGTGGGGGATAGAGTGGAGTGGTGAGGTGCTTGAGTCAGGGAGACAAATTTAGAGGCTCTTGGCAATATTCTAGGTGAGGGATGATGACCTGAACTAAAGTGGTAGCTATGTGAATGGAAAGAAAGGGTCAGATGTGAGAGACAGAAATAGTAAGATCTGGCAACTAATTGGTTATGAGGTAGACTAAGAAGTTGAGGGTACAGATGCGGGACACTAGAAGGATAGTGATGATTTCATTAGAAATAGAGAAGCTTGGAAAAGAGGAAAAAGGGGAGAAAAGGGGAGTTCAGTTTTGGACATATTGAATGAGATATCTCAAGTACATTCACTTTGAAATATCAGTGGATAACTGGTGATGTAGAATGAAGTTCAACAGCCAGACTGAGTCCTAACATATTCATCTGTGAGTCATTTGTATGGAGTTGATAGAGTTGATGAAATTACCAAAGGAAAGAATATGGTGTGAGAAGAGGACCCCAGCCTTGGGGAATACACACAATTACGTAGTGTGATTGGATAATGAATCAATGGAAGAGCTAAGGAGGAACAGTTAGATAGAAGAACTAGGAGTTAAGGAGTAAAAGGAAAAAAAAAGTGGGGTAGTAAGTGTAGTTTTTCCAAGAAGTTTGACTGCAAAAGGAAGGAGAGATGTTACTACAAGAGCCTGAGGGCAATGGTAGAGCCTAGTTAGGGATTTTTTAAAAATTAATTTATTTTTAGTTTTCAATATTCATTTCCATAAGATTTTGAGTTTCAAATTTTTCCTCCTCCTTCCCCTCCCTCCTCCCCAAGAAGGCATGCAATCTGATATAGGCTTTACTTGTGCATTCATATTGAACATATTTTCACATGAGTCATAGTATAAAGTAGAATTAGAACTAATGGGATGAACCATGAGAAAGAAGAAGCAAAACAACACAAGAAGAGGAGAGCAAATAGCCTGTTTCCATCTGCATCCAGATTGCAGCTCTTTTTCTGGGTATGGACGGCGTTTTCCATAGTGAACCTTTTGGAGTTGTTCTAGATCTTTGTATTGCTGAGAAGAGCTGTCTATCAAAGTCTTTCATCACACAGTGTGGTTGTTAACGTGTAAAATGTTCTCCTGGTTCTGCTCCTTTCACTCAGTATTAGTTTATTGAAGCTTTCCAGGTTTTTCTGAAGTTTGCTTGCTCATCGTTTCTTATAGCACAATAGTATTCAATTATATTCATATTCAACAGCTTCTTCACCTGTTCCCCAATTGATACAACCTTAACTTACAATTCTTCGCTGCCACAAAAAGAGTGCTATAAATATTTTTGTACATATTAGCTAACTAGGGATTTTAATAAATGGAAAAGATGTTTGTAGACAGTACAAAAAGGACAAATGGATAAGGAGAGGTTGAAGATTTTTAACAGAGGATAAGTGAGGATACAATCTGCTGAGGAAGTAAAGGGGGTCAGGATCAAGTGTACATACAGGGGTTTGGACCATCAGCAAGGAGAAGGGTCACTTTTTCAGAGATTTGGGGAAAGAAGATGAGAGGATGTCAAGGAGTTCTGAGATGGAGGGAATGGGAAGAGAGATTTCACATCAGAAGTCCTCAATTTTCTCACTAAAGTAAGAGTCAAGGTCCTCAGTTAAGAGAGAGTGAAAGGAGGATGGATGGGGGGGGCTTGATGAATGAAGATAAACGTTTGAAATAATTTCTGTGGGGAGTGAAATAGGGAATCTATTAGGGAATAATTAAAGAATTGCTTTGTTTTAGTGAGGGCCCAGTTGAAGCTGAGTAACATGAGTTTGTGATGTACCCAGTCAGCATGGTTGTGAGACTTGCCCCAGCTATGTTCAACAGCTCTTGAGGAGGAATAGGTAATGTGAATTGTGGGCATAATGCTGAGATTTGGCAAGAGATAAATACTGGTAGGATGGGGTGGGGTAAGGAATTTGAAAACAAGGTACAGTATAGAGTTGCAATGTCTAGTCACTGGGTTGAGATTGGAGAGGGAAGGAAATGAAGTGAGTGCAGGACTGATGGTCCAAGAAAATACTGAGCAGTGCTGAGAGCAGAGGTCTTAATTGGAGTAAAGAGAGGTTTAGGAGGGATGAAACAGAAAGAGAAGTGAAATGGTAGGAGTTTGTGATGGGAAAGAAGAATGTTAGAGTTTTAAACTAAGGAAATGGAATACTTATGAGTAAAAGTAAGATCTAGCATATCTGTGTGGCTGAGATGGAGTGAAGAATTTGGTCATGGGATTTAAAGGGACTGAGGAATTAGGAGGTAAAGATGTTTGAAAGAGTGTCTATGTGAATATTAAAGCCCCCTAGCATAAGGATAGGAACTGGGGAGTAGAAGGTGGTGGAAGACTGATTTAGGGTTCAGCATACTCTGCTATCATGATAATGCATGATAAAATTCAGGAGCAAGAGGTATTTGTTCACTGTGAAATAGGAATTACAGAGGGAACGGTGGAAGGAGTGGGCAAGGTTGAAGTGGGACCTAGAGTAAAATAAGGTTGAAGAGGATAGAGATGAGAGAACAGAAGGCAGAAGTAGAGGACAATTTACTCTGTGGCTAGTAACTGATTGAAGAAAGAGAGAAACAAGAGAACCCAGAGAGTCTGTAGTGGTTGACAGATGAACAGTAAATCTATAGGCTCCATGGAGTGTGGCTATCCTATGGTTAAGTAGAGTGGAGAAAGATAAGTACAACAACCAAGAGTGGAGGCAGAAAATAGCAGAAATAAAGTATGTGATTAGATAAAGAATCTTTTGACCAGGTGTCCTCTTGATTGACAATCCTCTTCTTCACTCTCCCCACCCCCCCCACCCCCCCCAAAGAGTTTTCACTCTTGGCTATTGAAAACAGTTGCCTCAAGGTTGATTGATTTCCTTAGGATTTCTGTTTGGGCAGCTCAAGCTGTGCTATTTATATTTCCAGGAGATCTAGCCTGATATTCTAAAGAATGTAAGGTGTGGCTAGGCTGCACGACTGATTGACTCTGGAAATCGCCTTTAAATATGTAATCTTCCTGTGTATTGTTAAATCTCACCCTATAGGAGCTGGAGATGAAAGTGGTCTTTCCCTCCCTTGTCTTAAGCCTTGAGGTAATGACTGGAGTGTTGGATTTGTAGAGAAAGGGAACTAGATTCAAATCCTGTATCTGCCATTTGTTGTCTGAGTAACCTTAGGCAAGTCATTTACACTTTTTGAGCCTCCATTTATTCATCTATAAAAAGAGAAAGTTAGACTAAATAATCTTTTAGCTTTCTAGTTCAAAATTGATGATCTTTTGAACTCTCAGAATTTTTGATATGACTCATATGGCATTTATTTTATTCTTTTTTGTATTAAAGTTATTTGTGTGCACATGATTTCCCCATCTAGATTGTCAGATACATGGAGACAAAGATGTAGAGTTTCATCTTTCAGTTTATCCTCTACAGCAGTTATATATGGAAATTTGATCATAGTAGATACTTAATAACTACTTATTAAACAAATGAAATAAGTTATTAGAAAATAGGTATTTTTGTAAATTGAGTATTTTCCCAATAACTTACAAGTTGGGAGCTATTTCACCTTTTTGTTGATCTGCAGAATGATTTCACCTTTAAGCTTCGCTGTCCTTTAACTTCTTTCAAGTCACCAATAATCTGTTAAGAAAAATTTAAATGCTTTGGGAAATTCTACATAAAGACCTGTGCTAAGGTCTTTTATACCCAGTCCCTAATGCTGTGGTTCTCAACCTTGAGTCCAAAGACCCCAAAGAGGTTTGTGAATAGATTTCAGGGCAATCTGTGAACTTGGATGAGAATATACATACGTATACATACATATGTATATAAATGTACATATATCTTTACTTTCATATTTCTTTCAATTTTTTTTAAAAACATAATTCTGACCAGGGGTTCCTGAAAAGGCTAAGACCCCCAGCCCTAGTGTATCTGTGTTTTCTACGTTTAGCATTTCATAAATTGCATCTTTTTAAAGAGAGGTACTCCTTCAACCCAACTCTCTTTCCACCCAATAATAGGATTGCCATATTCATTAAAGCCATTTTTTGAGCACATCAAATCTTCATTCATCAAGTCATAGAGATTTCAATCTGTGTTATGGAGGTTGTCCCCAAACATATTACAACACAGTTCCTTGAAGTATTGAAATATTCATCACAGCGTGTTCAGTGCTTTGTGACATACGGAAAGTCATTTGCTTATAGTGTGTTCTTTTACTTTTGTCTAGGAGTTGGAGGATGAAAGGAGTGATGATGAAGAAGAGTCTGTTGAAGAGGAAGAGCCAGAGTGTTTGAAGAATGGTTGCGGGACAGGCAGGAATCCAATTCCCAATGGTCAGACTGGTCATTAGGTCCGAGCCACATCGTCCCTCGTGTAGTGCTGTCTGATTCTTGAGGGGGAAGGCATCTCATTCAAAATACTGCATAGAACTGAGAATCACAGGCTCTTCTGAACCATGGGTGGATTTATTGCTGCTTACAAGGCCTTGAGAAGAGCCCACAGTGTGCCTCCGCCCACCCAACCAAAATTTTTGCTTAAGGAAAATTTGTCAATGGGCAGGTCATCTTGAGGTTTTGTTCTTTTAATGTTTAAATTGGTGTGTGAAACATTACCTAATTATTTTATAATATTTAAGGTTTCAGTTAGGCAAAGATTTTTAAAGTTTCTCCAGAGAAAGGCTTAAATTATAATTAGGTTAATCTTACATTTCAGATATTTTGATTCTTAGAAATCTGTCATTCTTTCATCCCCTTACCTCCAGAACCTGACTGGTACTTACCTATGGCTTTGGAAGTGTTAACAGGGTTTCTTTACATAAGGTTTAGTCATAGTAAGAAGAGACTTTGAATATTTTTCAGTTTCTGTGATAGTTCCACACCTTTTGAAAGACACAGTTCAGCTTCCATTTAGTCAGCCATCCTAGTCAGGTAAAAAAGGAATTTCCTTCTAATGACAATTAGTCAAGTGAATTTATATGGTTTTCCTTTCTGGTATCACAGGTAGCCATTAAACACTCTGCTTTTGGGGATTTTTTGGAATCTTGCACTCTACGCAGGAATTTTGTACCAAAGTGTTTTATATAGTTATTAAGCATGTAAAAGTATGAGCAACTGGAAGAGCAGGAGAGGAGAAACTTCTGGTTGGAAACCCTAGGTTTACCAACATGGGACAAAGTTACCCAAAATGCCTGATGTGGATGCTTCCCTCATTTGCCACCAGCCAGGACTGAAGTCAGAGGGAAGAGAAGTAGGAGAACTGAGGATATACACGAGGAAGGATTAGAATTCTAGTATAGTCCAAGCTGGTATCATTTGTCCCACTTTCTTCTCTTTCCGGTTTTATTTCCTAGTGGCATTTAGTTCTTTCTAACTGTTCTGAGTTCTTAATGTTGCGGCATTTACAGGACTGTCACTAGGAAACTGCCTCACAGATACTGGAAGTGTCATGGAACACTTTGGATCTCTTTTGATCTGTAACCTGTGGATCTGTTAGTCAACAGCAACAGTTCGTTGTTTCTATGACTCAGTCTTCCATGGAGTGTTCTATACACATTTAGTTTGTGAATAGCCAGCAGTCACCTGTCAACCATTAAAGAAGAGGAAGATTTCCTTTCCTGTTTTTGCCTTCCCATTCTGAAAATACACATTCAATTGAGCAAATATATCAAAACGGAGTGGTCAAAAGAAGTCACTGAAAATGGAACCCACATGCTCAACTGCCTCGTCTGCATTGGGTAGGTGAAATCAAAATACCAATATTTCTTTTAAAAAAAACTTAAAACCTTGGAAATAATATGGAAAATGTTGCAAATCCTGGGCATAAATGAGGTAAGCCAAGGTATTGGTGAGCTTATTGGAAAATTGAATGGATATGCTGCTGGATATATTGTCATGGAAGGGGAAATTGCAAAAGGTGTGGGAGTCATTTTTGTAGTACAGAGTACTGATGGATTTCTTGGTGCTAGAAAAATGAGCTATCTTTCTTAATGAGAATTTCATTCAATTCAACATGTTTTTATAAGTGCAAGGCATAAAAAGACAGAATGAAGAGTTCATCTTAGCTTTCATTCTGTTGGAATTGCCTGGAAAACTCGTGTTTGGAGTCCTGTTACCTTCAGACAAGTTCCTTGGAGATTCATTTGTACGATATAAAACTATTCTTGGATTTACTGGTTACCAGAACTTTACTTATAAGAGACATTTTTCTGACAAGAATTCATTTCTTCCTTCAATTGCTTTAATCTTATTTGCGTGTCAGTTGGTACCTTTAGCATCTCCCTTTGATGAGCAGCTTAGCGAACTCTATCCACAGCATGAAACCAAAGTGAGAAGTAAGATTGTAGGGACTAGATAATCATTTATGTAAGGACAACAGTGTCATCCTGGAATGTGAAGGACATTGAAAAACCTCTGAAAACATTTCTGAACTTTCTAAACAAAATATATGAAAAGAAAAAAAAACTACTTTGGACCAGAAGAAAGACCTTAAAAACCTTATGCCCAAAGAAATATTTTTGTGGAATCAAATCATCAAAGAAAATAGCCCAGCAAAGAGGATATCATCTTCCATCATAACATGTGCTTCTGTGTACACAATAGCATTTGTAATATATGTGATATATATGCAAATGTGTATGCATGTATATAGAGACAGATATAGAGAAATTCACAAATACTTCCTCATGATTTTAAGGGTTTTAATGGGAGCAGGGGGAGAAACACACTCACCAGTGTCCTATTTTACTGTCTCCATCTGAGTAATTCTTCTAGACATCTTTTGCCTTGTCATTGTATATAACATGTGCTTGCTTGTAGTAAAATATCTTCCCAAACATAATTTGTTCACTATGACCAGCCTTACTTTTCTAGTTTAAAAATTAAACTGCAAATTTGAAAAGGAAATTGGCTTAGGAACAGTTCATGTGTTTTTCCTCATCTTTATATAGAGGGTAATTGGGATATTAACATCATCTAATGCTAAAATCCCATTAGCTATAGAGAGTATTGTGTTACTTTAAAGCAAAGTGTTCATTTTTGTGATTGATTTTAAAGGTAACAAGTTTCTATGGGGAAAAAATACATAGGACCATACAAAAATGAGAGGCCATAAATAATGCAACCCCTAGTGTCAAGAATTATTGTTCTAATGTTAGAGAATATCTTATAATAAAAAAAGCTAAAAATACTTCTGCCTTTTTGTGATGATTTGACAAATTCAACATTCCCAGATGACTGATACATTTTGCAAGGAACTACATTCGCTAGTTTCCTATTAACAACTACTCTCTAAAATAAGTGGATGAAGGGCTCTACTACTACTACTACTAACACTAGTAACAACTGACATTTATACAGCATTTTAAAGTTTACAAAACATTTTACATATATTCTCATTTCATCCTCACAACAGCCCTCTGGCTTACTGTATTAGCATACAACTATGTGGTGGTTTAAAATAGTGTCCCTTATTTCACAAATGAGCTCTTTTTGCCTTACCACACTTTAAGGTTACTATCTCTTAGTTGCTAAATAGGAGGATCTTTTCTCAGTCTTCACCTTTCTTGGTCTCTTTGTAGAATTTGACACTCTGGAGAACTGCTCTTGACTGGTTCTTCAACCTGCCTACCTGCTTCTTCTGTCCTTGTCTGGATCATAATCTATGTCCCACCTTCTACCTTTAGGTCTTCACTAAGGAGCACCTGGATCTTTTTCTGCTCACTTTCTCATGGTGATCTCATCAGTCCCTGTATGTTTTACCTTTGTGCAGGTGATTCCCAGATCTACATATCCAATCCCAGTTGCGTTGGACCTCTGAATTCTGCTGAATTTCTCCAAAAGGATTTCTAATAGGCATCTAAAAACAATTTGTTAAATATGGAAATAATTTTCCTTTTCCCTAAAATTGCCCTTTCTTCCAAAGTTCTCTACTTCTATGGTGGTTAGAAGTCAAACAAGCATGCACCTGGTTCTCAACTTAGAAGTCATATTTTATTCTTCCCTACTTCTCACCATAATATCCAGTCAGTTACCAATCCTGGCTGATTCCACCTCCATGAGACAGCTCCCCTCCATTCCCTTTTCTCAATGCATATAGCTGTCATCTTTCCTCTGTCTAGTTCTTCAGCATTTGGCACAATTCTACATTTTTAAATCCTCATTGGATTGAATGAGAACACTCAGTCTCAGAAAGGGTAACCAACTTGCCTTCAGTTGCACTACAAACAAAATTTAAAACCATGTGTCACCTGATAACAAGTGAAGTGATCTTTTCTGTCCACCGTGATGGTCTCTAATCCCTCAGAAATGATCTGTAGTCAGAGGAATAGAATAAGAACCAGACAAATGCTGTGGGGAGATGATGGACATTTTATTTTAGGTCTTAGGAAAATGCTACACAGGATGGGGGGAAGGGTCTGTGCCTTACTGTGTGACACTATTTCAATCCCCTCACTTGGTCTCTCATTTGAGACATTCAATCTGTTTATGATTTATATAGTTAGTCAATGAACTGGAATTAACCTGTTTGAAGCATATAAGAGAAAAGGTAGGCAATTTTAAGGAAGGGTTTACATAGTAAAAAAGAAAATAAGGAGAGAATATATTTATTATTCCATGGAAAATTATTTTCTCAATCCCTTTTTCTATACGTACATTACAAAAGGCATTAGATCTAGAGGACTGGTTCAATAATTCAGACCCTGTTTGTTGCTCTGGAGCTAAGCTGTACTAACAGACATGTGAAATGACCTGGCTGTGCTTAAAGTAGCCTGAGATGAGTTGGATAAAGTACTGGGCTTGGGTCGAAAAGACTTGGGTTCAGATCTCATCTGATACTAGAAAAATGACTGAACAAATCACTTAACATCTCCTCATTTCCATCTCTAAAATAAGGAAAATAATCCCCATGCTTCTGAATCTGAAATAACATTTGAAAACACTTCACATATCCTCATACTTAGCACAATACCCAGGACATTGTAGGTGCTTAATCAACGCTTATTTGAAATCTTTTTTTTTTAATCTTTTATAAATGCCAGGCACATTGTGGTTGTTGATGATGGCATCTTTAACCACCTGGGCATTTCTAACTGCCCTCGCTCACAGGAAGTGTCTGTGAGCAACTGATTGTCCTGAGGATATCACCCCATAGAAGCCTTAGTTATCAACAACACAAATATTAGACATCTAGTCCTGAGACTTTATTAAGCAGGAACTCTTTTCACTATAAAACACTGAATGGTAGAGTCAGAATTCAAATATATATTGACAGGCCAAAATCTTGGGTCCAACCTAACTGTATGAAATTTAAGGCTAAATGGATAGTCTTAGATTCAAAAATCAACTTCACATTTAGGAGAGGTATAATTAGACAAAGTCTCTCTGAAAAAAAAGAGATTTTAGTGGACTGGTACCTCAATGTGACTTAACAGTGCAATGTGGGAACCAAGAAAGCAAATGAGATCTTGACATATTAAGAGAGGCATAGTTTCCGGGAATAAAAAGATGATAATCAGGTTGCATAAGTCAGACCACATCTGGAGTATTGTTTTTGATTCTCAGCATTATATTTTAGGAAAAACATTGATTAAGATGGAAAGCATCCAGAGGAGGTCAAGCAGCCCATGAAGGACTTAGAATTCTTACTGTGGAAACATATTAAAAAGTTCCTCTTCTAGTAAAACTGAAAATAGTAAGAACTAATATTCTCTAAAGCCTTCTCCAAACTCTTGGGAAAAACCCTTTGGAAAGGCAAGTTATCCCAAAGGGGAAAAAATAAAGGTTTGTTTTTAGGTGAATAGATTAAGAATGATAACCAGAAACTTAACAAAGAATAACTCTTAACTTGTTCACACCATTACTTCCCAACCACTGGAAGCTGATTAGTGGTGGTTGTTGTCCGTCATTTTCATGACATTGTTATGATAAAGTCAAGTTTCAATGTATCCGACTGTGGCTGATCAGACCAATATGAGCTCGGAATGCTCTACCACAGATCGGCACCAATAGTTGCATGTGAACATTTGGGGTGGATACTCTAAATTTGCACATCCTGTGTCTCCTTTGAGCTATTTCAATTCTGCTTTGCTCATAGAGCACAGCCCCTTCTCTGATGTGGACACACCACACTGAGCGGTCCTATCACACAATCACTTCCAGAGTTCCTGAGAGAGACCTTGAGAGTGTTCAGACCACCACGTGTTTGATTAGTGTTAAGACCTACTCATTTCCATAAAGGATTAAGTTATCAGTGGGAAGCCAGAGGTCCCTTTGTTGAATTCAGATATTGAAGGGAGTAATCCAAGAGGATAGAGAATGTTTTGTTGCTCAGTTTTGGAATGTTAAACTGGTTTGTATATTAAGGTACATTTTTCCTTGTTCAAACTTCCTATAAATGTTACTTGAAATCTTGGGGCAGAGTCATGTCAGAGGGCATAGAAGACCATGCCAGATGGACATCTCTCTTTCCAAATTAGAAATGACTTGGATTTAGATTAATATTCAATTACATAAAATTGCTTCTGGCAGTCTTGGACCTAAATCCCAAAGTACAGTATTAGTATTAACACTAGAAAAGTTGAAAATTAAGAAAAATTTGAAGAACCAAACTGTCAATTAATAAAGTACATTTTTAAAAATATTCATAAGGCAAATAGAGATAGAATGAAAATTTAATTTCAAAGTGAAATTGTAATAAAATTTTGCATCAGTTGATATGGTTGGTCTCTTTGCTATACTTTTTTTCTTTGACAGTGCCATAAGAGAATCACTTGAAGGGGAAATGCAAATGTTTAATGTTGAGAAGAAACTAATGAGGGATAAGTTATCTTTCTCCAAGTATTTGAAGAGCTGTTGTGGAAAAGAGGGCACAAGGGGCAGCAAAGTTGCTTACTATAAGGAAAAATTTCCTAACCATTCAAGATATTTATTTATTTTGGAAAATAACTTGCCCAGGGTCACATAGCTAGTAAGTACTGAGATTAGATTTGAACTCAAGTCCTCCTGACTCCAGGACCAGTGCTCTATCCATTGTTCTAGCTATTTAAAGGTGGAATGGACTGCCTCAGGAAAGAGGAAGACCTCTCAATGGAGGTCTTCAAACAACATCACTTGTCAGGCATGCTGTAGAGCAGAAGTTCTTAGCTTTTGGGGGGTCTTGGGTTTGGCAGTTTGGTGAAACATATGGACTCAGTATATTTTTAGTTTTTGATTCATAATTGAAGGAAATTCCAAATTTCAGCTAGAGTTTTGTGAAGGTAAAAGTGCATTTTCTTTTCTGACCCAAGTTCATGGACCGCCTGCAATCTAACCATCTCCAGGTTAAGAACTCCTGTTGTAGAGGAAATTTATTTTACATTCAGGGGTTGGGGGTAGATGGATAATTAATTTCCTTTCCACTCAGAATGTTTGTTAAATGAAATTCCCTTTAAAAAATTTTTAAAGCTATCAGGGTAAATACATGAGTTTGTCAGGGAAATGTCATACAACAAATGGTATTCTGACCATGAGCTAGAGCCAGGAGATGAGGCTAAGTACTCTAAGACATGCTATTTTGCTACAGAGTTCAAACTAAAGGGGAAAAAAATATGGAAAGCTGTTCAGGAAAGTCTATATCCTACTCCCAGTGCCAATAACACAGTGTTGTCTCTTGACATTTGTGCACTGCGAAGAGCAATTTTCCCATTAAGCCAACAGAACAGGAAAGGGCATGGAATACTGTATCTTTGGAAAATGTAAACAGAGAGTGATGTTTTCAGTGTTTTAAATACATGAGAAAAGAAATCTGGAAACAATTATAGCTTCTCACCTACTTTGTTGTTTCCTCCATGTAAGATAGCATGCCTCTGTTTTTATAGCATTAATTCATCAAGTTCTCCTTTGTCTCTTTTTTATGGGCAGGTTACAGGCTCCTGCCTGGCCAGGGCTTTCTTCATGTCACTGGCCTGTATGTTATCTTAAACAGCCACAGCTGGGGAAGGGGCCTGGGGAGATAGTATTTTCCTTTTGAAATCAGCAATTTTTTTTTTTTAGTTTCTTCACAGTTTGGGACTCACTTGAAGCCAACACTCACACAATCCTGCCTGCTTAACATGAAGTATTTTTCAGCATTTGCTACAGTTTTTGCAAACTGAATATAGAGAGCCCTTCAACTTTGCTTCATTCTATACCTACAATGTGGGCAAATAGGAATGGGGTAGGGAACAGGTGAAATCATTTCGACATGAAAAGGCTTCCCAGGCCATATGATCTTCTAACATTTCATCTGTGAAAACTTCTGGTTAGCAACTAGATTATTTCAAACAGACACTTGAGGACACAGTCTAGAGGGGCACCAATTTTCCATGTGAACTGGCCTTGGCTGGGTCAGAAATTCCTTAGGGAAATAATTTCTTACAGTATTTGGCCTAACCTTGCAAATGCCAATGAAAGGCACCCCTCTCCTCAATTTAGAATGCTTGACTGATATTTCCGTGGTCTCTTTCTCTCTGTATACTTGATAGGAAGTGTATGGCATTAGGCCCAAGATACTGACGAAAGGTACTTGGCTGTCATAGAATGGCCTTAGAGTTAACCTGGTCCAATCCCCTCAGTTCATATCTGTGGAAACTTAGGCACAACAAGGTTTATGCAACTTTGAGGTATCTTTTGCCAAAGAGAGCTAACCAATATTCAGAAGAAAACAAAAACATCCAAATAGAAATGAAAATAATAAATTCAAAGCCAGGAAAAGTAACAGCAAAAGAAGGAAATATTATAATAGCATGAACACGTACACACACACACACACACACACACACACACACGCACACTCACAGATACCTCTCCATTTTATATATGCAACCACTGTCATCTGTTTGACAATGCTTTAGTCAAAGCAGCTACATCCAGATTTACAGAAACACAGACACAGATCCCTGGGCTCATGCAAATGTTGCTTTCCCTACGCTGCCTATCCAGATTCGTTTTTTTTTATCCTTAGTGGAGTTAAGTACAAGTCTGAATGTAAACAAGAGAAGCGGACTCACAAGGATTTTTCTTGGGAAAGAGCAGCTAGTCAGGAAGACCTGAGTTCAAATCCAACCTCAGATACTTACTAGCTGTATGACCCTGGGCAAGTCACTTCACCCTGTTTGTTTCAGTTTCTTCATCTGTAAAATGAGCCACAGGAGGAAATGACAAAACCACTCCAGTATCGTTGCCAAGAAAACCCTAAATCAGGAAGAGTTGAACGTGACTTAATGATAACAAAGCACAGTGTCTCGGGGAATATATGGAAAGGCAACAGGACAAAGAAACAGTTTGATTTTCCTGAATGGTTACATTCCTCATTTTTCATTGTCAGGTATTGTTAATTTTAGAAGGAACCTTAGAGATTTTATGCCATTAGCTAATTGCATTGACACTAGGGAAATAATTTTAACCTCTCTGGACCTTAGTTTTCTTATCTGTAAAAGGTGGAAGTTGTATTAGATGATATCTAAGGTCCCTCTTACTCTCAAATTTTATGACTGTATTATTCTAAGAATGACCTAGTCTGGAAGTTCTCAAACTTTTTAATCATAAGACCCTTTTACACTCTTATAAATTATTGAGGACTCCCCCAAGAGCTTTTGTTTATGTGAGCCATATCTATTAATATTTACCACATTAGAAATTGAAACATCCTAGTACAAAAATACTTTTGATCTTGTGGACCATGAAAGAGTATTAGGAAGCTCTGTAGGGGTGTGCTGGAGCAAGTTTGAATAAGCTGGAGGAGCCAACTGTTAAATTCTCAGTGCATGCACTTATACCTTCGAAATTGGCAAACACTGTCAATCAGGGCTTGATTTACTGTTTTGCTGATTTTCCAGACTTAAGCGAGTGATAGACAGATGTTAATTGTGTAGATTGAGTTTAAAAGTGTGTTGTGCGTGGACTTTTTTTTGGAGAGCTGCTTGTTAAAGATTTACCAGCTTATCTCTGCCCTAAGGGTCCCCAGACCACACTTCGAGAATGATTGATGTACTCTAACTGTGCCTACATTTTGTTGAACTGAAAACCAGCAACACTGAATGACTGAAGTCTTCAACTGCATCAAGACTAGGTTCGTGTTTCTCACTTCACAGCACAGGATGTTCCTATTTTGTCATGTAGTGCTTATAACATTGGGTTGAGTTTCCAATCATTACTTGAGGTGTTTCTCCTCAAGAATCATCTCCTTCATTCAGAAGATCAGCCCAATGCTTCCTTTTCCTTCCATGTCCAATTGGCACCAGTTATTCTAGAACAGCTGTGTGTTACAAACTAAGACAATTGAGTGGTGGGGTTGGTGCCCCATTCATTTTGGCAGCCAGAATATACAAATGGTAAGTGTTGTTTGATTTTGCTCAAATGCCTGGTTTGCTTCCTAGGGTCCTCTTGCACCACATGACCCAACACACTCTTTCTAGGTTAGAAGGTCACTTTCCATTTGTTAACTCATCCCTGGGAAGGACAAAGAAGAAGAAAGTTGGTTGAAACAAAGCAGGAGATTCTCAGATAGAATCACTAAAACACCAAGAGAGAGGTGCCAAACATGCTGCCTACAAGCAGGGGGAACCAGATTAAAATGCAATTGGGAAATATTTAACGAAACAAATATAGATACAATAAAATATAGATACTATTATATTTTAAAACTAGTCAATATGGGACATGCACAGACTTCAATGTAAGGTTTAGTGGTCCCCAGTTCTACTTAAGTTGACACGACAACTTTCAAGGTATTATGGAAAGAAGCAGTGGTGTAGGAGTCAAAGGGTGTGATGCAATGCAAGTAATTCGGGGATGTAGCCGGAGGTTCTCAGGTGGAATGTGTAATGTGGAAGGAAAGTCCCTTAATTTCAATGAGTCTCAGTTTCCTAAAATGTGAAAGAAAGGACCTGGACTAGATAACCACTAAATCAATGATCCCAGGAAATGAGATGCAAGGACAACTACCCATGCCACCTTGATCCCCTTTGAGTTCAGCTTCCTGGTTGGTAGGTTGTAATGTACACACAAAATGGTTCACATAACTTTTGTGAACCTCAGTTTTCTTGTTTGTGAAGTGATCCAACTCTACTACTCTGTGAAATGTACCAATTAACCAATAAACATTTATTAAGCACCTACTATATGCCAGGCATGTGCTATATGCCTGGGCAGATAAGAAAAAGAAAGCAAAAAATAGTGACTGCCCTTAAGGAGCTTAAAATTTAATGGGAGAGTCAACATGTAAACAGATATATACAGGATAAACAGGAAATAATAGGGAGAAGCCACTAGAATTAAGAAGATCTGGGGAAAGTTGCCTGGAAAAGATGAGATTTTTATCTGGGACTTAAAGGAAGCCAGGGGAGTCAATAGATGGAACAGAGGAGAGAGAGCAATGCAGATATGAGGTACAGAAAAAGACAATATCTGGAGATATGGAGTATCCTCTTCACGGAATATCCAGGAGACTGTGTCACTGGATCAAGGAATCTATGGCAGAGAATAATATGTGAGAATACCTGAAAGGTAGGAGTGGGGCTAGGTTATGAAGAGGTTTGAATGCCAAACAGAACATTTTGATTTTTGAGATTGAAAGCAATAGGGAGCCACTGGAGTTTATTGAATAGGGGAGTGACATGAACAGACCTGAGCTTTAGGAGAATCACCGTGGAGGCTAAATAGAGGATGAATTACAGTGGAGAGAGACTCGAGGCAGAAAGACCCACTGGCAGCTATTGCAATAATCAAGGTGAGAGGTGATGCACTAGAGTGATGGCAGTATCGGAGGAGAGAAGGGGGCATATGAGAGACGTTACAAAGATGAAATTGATAGGCTTTGGCAACGACTTGGATATGGAGGGAGGAGTGAGAGATAGTGAGAAATCCAGGATGTTAGGTTGTGAGCCTGAGGGACTGGGATAGTAATAGGGAAGTTGAGGGGAGAGGGGGAATGTTTAGAGGGAAATGTAATGAGTTCCGTTTTGGATGTGTTGTGTTTAAAATGTCCACAGTACATGCAGTTTGAGACATCAGAAAGGCAATTGGAGATGCATAATTGTAGGTCTGCAGAGAGATTGGGGCAGGACAGTTAGATCGGAGAATCATCAGCAAAGAGATGGTAATTAAATCCATAAGCCCTGATGAGATCACCAAGTGAAATAGTATAAAGGGAGAAAAGGAGGTTCAGGCTAGGACCTTGAAGGAACACTGTTAGAAGGCATGATCTGGATGAGGATCCAGCAAAGGAGACCTAAAAGCAGAATTCCAGCAGGTGTGTAGAGAACCAGGAGAGAGCAGGGTCCGGACCAGCTGGGAGGAGAGGGTTCTCAACAGGCTCAAAGGCTGCAGAGAGATCAAGGAGAATGAGGGTTGAGAAAAAGCCATCCTATCTGCAAGACTAATTTTATTCATGGTAAAACCTAATGGCTTCTGGTTGCTTTATTTACACTAAATTGTTGTCCTTTCAAAACTCAGCAGAAGGTCAGAAATTGCCAAGGGACTGGAGAGAATTTCCCCCAGTCACCAGCCTTGTTTGGGCTATGACTCAACTGGGAAGGCTTTCATGGTTAGCTTGGAGGACAGCCACATTCCATACCTGGAGCTACAGTGAAGCAACCACCTTTGGCAGAGCCCTAAAGAAGGCTAATCTTTCTGTTCCTTCTAGGAAGTTGTTACTGTGCAGCTGAGTGAAGAAGGAATCTTATTCAAGTATGGCCATAGTAATAGCCACCATTTATATAGTGCTTTAGAGATTGTGAAGTACCTTAGAGATATCATGTCTTCTTATTCTCACAACAACCCTGGGACATAGACGCTATTATTATGACTCCATTTTACAGATGAGGAAACTAAAGCAGAGAGAGGTTAAATGACTTCCAGAGGATCACCTAGCGGCTGACTGTCTGAGGCTGAATTTGAACTCAGGTCTTTCTGACTCCTCAGGTCCAGTGCTCTATTCACCGTGCCTGAACATTCCCTCTTAAGAAAACAGTCTTCAGACCTTTTTCATTCTTGCCCTCCAATCAATGAATTTAGGGCATGCATCTGAATATATTTATGTAGATTTACTTCTAAATGATATTATGTACTATTATACTAATGACTATGTCCTTTGTAATATTACACAAAATAGAAATAAAGTAAGGAATAGATCAAGATAAGGTAACATTTGATCTTTGAGTCCATAGGGAGGCCCTGGAATTTCTTGAGTAGTAAAGGAACACAAGGAGACCTACTCATTAGGAAAGTCATTTGGTAGCTGTGTGGAGGACCCTTCAGAATGGGCAGCTACTTGAGGAGAGAAAACAATTAGGAGCTGACTGCAATAAATAAGAGGTCATGAGGAGCCTGCACCAGGGGGAAGGCTGTGGAAGTAGAGAGAAGCCAGATCTGAGAAATGTGGGGTTAGAAAGGACAAGTGATTGAGTATGTGGGGTGAGGGAATGAAGAAAATAACACCTACTTGTGGAAAATTGGGTGACTAAAAGGCTGGTGGTACCTTGAACAGAAACTGTAAAGTTCTGAAGAGGCTTAGGGGGCAAAACAATATAATCACAACCCATCAATTCTGCTCATTCTGTTTCCTCCTGCCCCCAAATTTAGAAAGGCAGAAGTACTGCCTTCCCCATCTGTACCCTCAAATGCAGAGCCTGAGGGCACCTACCACAACCACAAGGTGATCTAGAGGACAGGGTTTGGGAATGGAATTTTCCCACAGCTGCTGCTATGGGTGCCTAGAAATCCTGAGGGGCCTGCAGCCAGCTCAGGAAGGAGGTTTGGAGTTTACACAGAAGAGGAAAAGTAGGGAATTGGGGGAATGTTGGAGATGAGCCCCAGGGATCCATTATCTTCCCAGCTTCTGATTAAATGATCACACCTCCCCAGGGGTAAAGCCAGGGTATTCAGCCCCATACCTTGGAGACAACTGTTTCAAGATTCTAAATTGACAGATTTGCATTATTGGAGAGGATTTCTTTCCAGGACTTCCCCACATAGATGAAATCACAGATCTGGACCAAAAGGGGGGAAATTGATGGTTTTATCTGTAATGAAGAAAAAAAAGAAGAGAGAATTAAATTATCCTTAAATGATCACATCAAAATAGCAGATAGATTGTCCATGTGGCTACCTGCTCGAGTTCTCACATTGTATTCTGGTTAACATCTCTGTAGCTGTTGGTCTGTTTGAGATTGAACCTTACAAAAGCAATCAGGCCACCCATCCGAACCCCCTTCTTCACCTTACAGATGTCTTTTAGTACAGCGGGAAAAAAGAAAACCTAGAATCCATGCAAGGCTACTTGGAACACCAGGGCCATTTCTCCTGGCCACACAGCTCTCTCTGCGAAATCAAGACATCTCATCCTGAGTCCCAGACTAGGTACCACACTTAATAAATGTTATCTGATGAAATAATGAGTGGCAGCTTCCAGCCACAGCTTGCAAAGCCAAGTAAATGTCCTGAGTAGAAATAAAATTGAGGAGCCAATGCCAAAAGGGACTAGGCATTCCTTAGACACTAGAAGAATAAAACTTTCAATGTATCGTGGGGAAAGCATCGAACTAAGAGAAAATCAGAAGGCCTAATCTCTAAATTCTGGAAGGCCTTGGGCAAATCTCTTTGTGGATCAGTTTACTGATCTGTAAAAATAGAGTTGAACTTGATTTCTAAGGTCCCCATCTAACTTTGAGCCTATGATGACTCATTGAATACCTAGCTCATGGAAGGGGCTTGGAAGCATCTTAGTGGTTGCTTTTGTGTCTTTAAATGTCTTTTATCCAAATATTCCCCTTCTGTTTGAGTGTAATCTCTTCCTTGGGGAAGGGGAAAAAGTGAAGGTCCAAAGTAACAATGCTCCTATTCTTAAAAAATAAACAAAAATTGTGTAACAGGATTTTAAGGGAATTCTGAATGAAATTATTTGGAAAATCCCAAAATTCTGGGGACTATTCTTTGAATCCAGTTTTCCAGGGAGACTAGAGGACAAGAGATGGTTGCCATGCTTTAGGTTTCCCTGCTATAATAACAAGGACCCAGAATGAACATAAGATTGTGTTCTCCCTGGAAAGTGTTTGGTCAACGTTTTCCTGCATGGAAAATGAAAGAGGACCCACAGGCCTCAGTCTGAATCTGCATTGAAATATGTGCTTGCTTATTTTGGAAGTTCCTTTGGCTAAATACTGCATATGGAGCCAAAGCACTCCTACTGGTCCATAGAAACCCTTTGGGGACCAATCACAGGAATAGGGCCTTAGCTCCATGGTGTAGGTGATGTTCACATCAAATTCTCCTCTTTGTAAGTCTTATTGGCACACTCTACCATCACTGAAAGTGGAAATGTGTCAGCCATCAGAATATATGAGCAAATAAATGAATCAGTCTGTCTTATAAAGTGAGCAAAGACCTTCTGGTCCAGGAAATATTAAACAGATGACAGATACATCTGCCCCTTCTTCTTAAGTGAAACAGATGATCTGGCTATCAGCTTGCTATGTTGTGTATTTCAACTCTACAAGCTTGTTGCTTAAGGAAGGGAAAAGAAAAAAAAATCTTTTGTTGCCAAACTCTACTAAGTCTTTTTTGCTAAAACATTCCACCAGGTGGCCCTCTAGTAACATTTCTCTTTTTAAAGAAAAAAAAAATCCCAGCCCATAGACACACCAACATCCAGAGCACTGACAGTCAGCACATGTATCGCCATGGTCAGATTTCTGTTCTTTGTGCAGTAAAATGTTTTTGGATTGGGACAGAAAGGAGATTTGATCTTGCAAACGTACTTCAGAAGATGTATTGCTGTAAGTTAAGGGTATGTGCTTGTTTTGACGCTATCTTCTCAAGGGCTCCTTTACTCAGGAAAGGCCACTCCTAAATTCAAAGAAAATACTGTCTCTTTGAACTATACATTCCAAACAATAGCCCCATTCCTCAAGGGCTAGGCTATTTCATGAGTAGTCAGTTCACTAAGTTTTCCTTAAATAATGTTAACCATCAAAGAAGCAGACGTATAAAAATTACTGTGTTGGTCTAATAGTTCTTTTTTCTAGATCAACTATATTGAATCTAGATAGAAAAAAAAAACGAAAATAGGCACCACCCAAGTAGACCTTCCTGTTTTGGGAAGTGGGAGAGAAAGTAAAGGGAGAAGGAATACTTTCAGGTGGATCCTGGGGAGGAAGATTGGGAAGTTGAGGAAAGCTTTGCTTGGGAACCTGAAACTTTAACTTGAAAGATTAAAAAGCTTATCTCCCAGTTTTCCTTACGTCTCCAGTGTGAAAGATAAAAGGACTTGACTCCTGTGCAGAGCAATCTCCTAGTGTGACCTCAACAGATTATTTCACACATGATTGAACATCTGAATTTTTCCCTAAGTGAGGCATCTCAAAACTCAGATCTTTTGAACCCCAGAACGATGTAAGTAGAAGAAGTATGACGGACTGAGGTAGACAGCAAGTTTGAGAAGAGAAAGACGTGACCTTGTCAAGGTAAAAATCATAGGTTGGCGGGCATAAATTTACTATTCTTTTAGTAAATTAATTCAAAAATGTGTTGTGGGATTACGTCAGATTCCAGAAAAGATCCTGGGAAGTTTGGAAAGTGATGGTTTTGCACGCCATTTCCTTGATTTATATGGTATAAATGTGTAGTAACCTGTCTAGTTAAAAATAGGCAGCAAAACCTATGAATGGCCATATAGATCTGTGCTTAAACATAGACAACAAATAAGACCCAATTCAATTCCATGCAAAATGTCCAAGGGCTTTCAGGAAAGCCTTGTAGTAATGGAACTATCAAATGAACCTAGAATTAGTGTCAAGATGAATTTCATCTTGCTTTAGAAGATAAGGTATTCAGACCTTAAAAATTTTACTTTGATGATGTTGAACAGTGAATAAAAGGAGCAAAGCTGGTGCTGCCTTGGACAGAATTAATTGTTGTTTTCCTCTTGTAGAGCATAGTAAGTTCCTCTGGGGCAGAACCATCTACTTTTGTCTGAGTGTTCCATTTGCTTGGCACATGGTAGGTACTCAATAAATTCAATAAATAACTCAATAAATGATGAATTGAATTAACGACAACTACAACAGTAGTGCAGTAGATAGGACCCTGGAGTCTGGGGGATGTGAGTTCAAATCTTACCTTAGACAATTAGCTGTGTGATCCTGGGCAAGTCACTTAACCCAATTGCTTGTAACCGTTAGGTCTTATATTGTGTTTTAATGTTTGCAAAGTTCTTTATAAATATCTCATTTTTTTTCTCACAACAACTCCAGAATGAATCATATTTGAGGTTTCTTCTAGTTCTAACATTCAGAGATTCTATACCTTAAACTCTATATCATTTTAGTAGTAGTTACATAATTACACATTTACCCACTTGAGTTTGCCACAGCTGCATACATAGATCTTGCTTTTATGATTATATTTAGTTCCTGCATTATTTTTACTATTTCTGGCAAGACCTTTTTAAAGTCTTAATTCCTTTGGGTATTAAGGCAACAAAGGCTGTTTTGCTTCTTTATTTATCCTCTTGATCTTTTAAGATTTAGATCTGGAATGGACCCTTACTCTCATCAATCCCATCCCCTCATTTTCTAGATAACAAAAGGGAGGCCCAGTGAAGAACTTAGTACATCCTCACAGCTCGTATGAAATGGACTCAGGATATGACTCCATTTTCTCTGACTCCAAATCCAGTATTCTCTGTGCTTTACCACACTGTCTGTCCTGTTGTCACCAGTGTCCTCAAAGCTACCCAAATGGTGGCTCAGTAGTTCCCTGGAATTCTTGCCATAAGATCCTTCCCTCCCTTAAATAAACAACTGTCTTCCTCTCCTCACTACCCCAAGCCTTTCCTGCATTCAACCCCAGGGCTCAGCTCCCTTGAACAATTCCTGCCTGAAAGACTTTTCCCCTCTTTTCCATACCCACAATTCCTTTAAAAGTAGTTTCTTCACAACTCTCTGTTCCAGGCTCTTCTCCCACTCTCAGCATCACCCAATCACCTGAACTTAATAAATAGCTGGAAGTTCCCATCAACATTTCCAGGACCTATTGTAGCTCTGGATAAACATTAGCATAAAATGAGCATATCTGCAGTTTAATTACATTTCAAATGTTTGGAACCCAGAAAGACTGGGATTTACTCCCATATGTGATTTTCCAGGAGGGGATTTTTGTTTCAGAAACCATGGCAGAGATCCAAGAATGAGGTGATAAGGGTTTGGACTGCAGATAATGTCAGTGGAAATAGAAAGGAAAGGATGAACTTGAGAGACACTTTGAAGGGAGCTAGGGCTGTGGAAACCTCAGGCACTAATACACAGAAAGTCAGCAGAAAATCCAGACACAGAAATTCAATTAATATAGTACTAATTGGTAGCTAGATGGTCTAGTGGATAGAGCACTGGACTTGGAGTCAGGGAGACCTGAGTTCAAATGTGATCCCAGACATTTACTATGTGTGTGACCCTGCGCAAATCATTTAACCTCTGCTTCAATGTCTTTATCTGTAAAATAAGGGTGATAATAGTTGTTTAAGGATGAAACGAGATGTGCCTGGAATGTAGTAGATACTTAAAAAAATTTTTTTTTGAATAATTGATTTATTTTCAGTTTTTAGTATTCACTTCCACAAAATTTTGAATTTCAAATTTTCTCCTCATCTCCTCCCTCCCCCCACTCCAGGACAGCATATATTCTTATTACCTTTTCCTCCAATCTGCCCTCCCTTCCGTCACCCTCTCCCCCACTCTTATTTCCTTCCCTTCTATTTTTCTGTAGGGTAAGAGATTTCTATGCCTCACTGCCTATATGTCTTATTTCCTAGTTGCATGTGAAAACAACCTGTAACATTCATTTTTAAAGCTTTGAGTTCTACATTCTCTCCCCTTCCCTCTCCCCCCACTCTCATTGAGAAGGCAAGCAATTCAATAAAGATTATACATGTGTGGTCATGCAAAAGACCTCTATAACAGTCATCTTGTGAAAGACTAACTATATTTCCCTCTATCCTGCCCAGCCCTCCATTTATTCAATTCTCTACTTTGACCTGTCCCTCTGCAAAAGTGTTTGCTTCCAATTACCTCTTCCTCAAATCTGCCATCCCTTCTGTTACCTCTCCTCTCTTATCCTCTGCTTTCCTGTAGGGTAAGATAAACTTGGATACCCAATTGAGTGTGTAAGCTGTTCCCTCCTGAAGCCAAATCCAATGAAAGTAAGGCTCACTTATTCTTTCTTATTTTCCCCTTCTTTTTCCCCTCCATTGCAAAAGCTCTTTTTTTGCCTCTTTTTATGTAAGATGATTAACTACATTCCACCTCTCCCTATCTCTTTCTTCTCATACATTCCACTCAACCCTTAGTTTTCTTTTTTAGATATCATCTCTTCATATTCAGCTCACCCTATGTCCTCTTTCTCTCTCTACATATACATATATATATATATATATATATATATATATATACACACACTGATACACACTTATGTATATATATTACATATATTATATATATATATATTCCATCCAACTATCCTAGTACTGATAAAGGTCTCATGAGTTACAAATATCATCTTTCCATGTAAGAATGTAAATAGTTCAACTTTCTTAAGTCCCTTATGGGTTTACTTTCCTATTTATCTTTTCATGTTTCTCTTGATTCTTGATTTGAAAGTCAAAATTTCCATTCAGCTCTGGTCATTTCAACAAGAATGCTTGGTACTCCTCTATTTCATCGAAGTTCCATTTTTTCACCCAGTAGTATAATACTCAGTTTTGATGGGTAGGTGATTCTTGGCTTTAATCCTATCTCCTTTGACTTCTGAAACATATTTCAAGCTCTCCACTCCCTTAGTGCAGAAGCTGCGAAATCATGTGTTATCCTAATTGTGTTTTCACAGTACTTGAATTGTTTCTTTCTGGCTTCATGTAATATTTTATCTTTGACCTGGGAACTCTGGAATTTGGCTACAATATTCCTAGGAGTTTTCCTTTTGGAATCTCTTTCAGGAGGTGATCAGTGGATTCTTTACATTTCTATTTTACCCTCTCGTTCTCAAATATCAGGGCAGTTTTCCTTGATAATTTCTTGAAAGATGTCTAGACTCTTTTTTGGATTATGGCTTTCAGGTACTCCAATAACTTTTAAATTGTCATCTCTCCTGGATCCATTTTCCAGGTCAGTTGTTTTTCCAATGAGATACTTCACATTGTCTTCTATTTTTTCATTCTTTTGGTTTTGTTTTATAATTTCTTGATTTTGAATAAAGTCATTAGTTTCCATTTGCTCCATTCTAATTTTTAAAAAATTACTCTCTTCAGTGAGCTTTTGGACCTCTTTTTCCATTGGTCCATTCTGCTTTTTAAGGTATTCTTCTCCTCATTGGCTTGTTGGACCTCTTTTGCCACTTGGGTTATTCTAATTTTAAAAGTGTCATCTTCTTCAGCATTTTTTTTGGGTTTTCTTTAGCAAGCTGTTGGCTCATTTTTCATGATTTTCTTGCATCATTCATTTCTATTTTCCAATTTTTGCTCTACTTCTCTTACTTAATTTTCAAAATCCTTTTTGAACTCTTTCATGGCCTGACACTAATTCATATTTTCCTTAGAGACTTTTGATGCAGGAACTTTGGCTTTGTTATCTTCTTCTGGCCGTATGTTTTGATCTTCCTCATCAGCAATGATGGAAGAAAATACCTCTTCACAAAGAAAGTAAGAATCTATAGTCCGTTTCTTTTACCCCCATTTGTTCATTTTACCAGTCAATTACTTGACTTTTAAGCTTTGTTAAATGGAAGTCTCCAGAAGCACACCACTTCAACAGTGGCTACAACTGCCCTGGGGCTAGGGATGGGACTGGGACTGGGTAGGGACCATGTTCCCCTCTCAGCCAGGAAAAAGACCCTTCCCACTAACCTTTGAAGCTATCTTTAGCATTTGTGGGTTGAGAATTCTGGAATCCACAGCAGCCAGATTCAGTCTACTAAGGTCTGCTCCACTGTGTCCACACTGGCAACTCAAGCTGAATTGCATTTGGCTCCCAGCCTGGTGTGATAGACCCTTCCTGTAGACTTTCCAGATTATCTTGGGCTGGCAATTTGCTTCAATCTGTCATTTTGTGACTGCTGCTGCTCTAGAATTTGCTTAGAGTCATTTTTTAAAGGTTTTTTGAAAGGTTTGAAAGGAGAGCTCTAGCAGGTCACTGCTTCTGCTCCTCATTCTTGGCTCCACCCCCACCATAGATTCTTAATAAATACTTATTACTTCCTTTTATCCAGTTGTAGTTCACTGTCTTTGGTTCAATTATGTTTTCAAGAAAAACTATCATCTCTTTCTACTGAATAGGAATAAAAATATAAAAGCAAAGATATAGATCCTGGCTCTATACATGTATCAATGATCTTGAACAAATATGCATGACTCTATGACCTTGAACATGTTCAGCCTCAGTTTCCTTATATGTAAAAGGAGAGGGTTAGATTAGAAGGATTCTAAGGCTCCTTCCAACTCTCAATCTATAACAGATAAAAATGTTGCTTTTCCAGATAAAATGAAAGGAATTAGTGTTATTCTATATTGTAAATGTAAAATTCATAAACATAATAACATTCCATTTGATTTGGTAAAAAAAAAAGTGGATAATTGTTAGAGAATAAATTCCTTTACTGAATTCAGTTATGCCATGAACTTTTTGTATGAACAAAAATTGAGTATACCTATAAAATGGGATGTAAGAAAAGCAAATGTGGACATCCAGTTTTCATCACCTCAGGTATGGAGGAAATGGAATTAAATCAGGTACACCTCCTCTCATGATCAGACCAGCGATTTTACAAAAGAAGTCTTCTACAGTGAAATCACCATAGTATAGTTGTTAGATGCTATAGGCAAATGAATTGGTTTCCCAGGGTAAGTTTCCTTATTTGTAAAATGGGTTTAATCTAGATGATTTCTGAAGTCCCTTCCAATTAAAAAAAAAACTATCTGAGGCTAAATTTCCTTATTTGTAAAATGGGTTTAATCTAGATGATTTCTGAAGTCCCTTCCAATTAAAAAAAAAACTATCTGAGGCTACATAGGGAAACAGGGAAAAATACAAAAGGGAGAGCTGCTGTGAAGCCCAACATTACTACAGAGTGCTTTGAAAGTAAGAGAATTCCCAGACAAAGCAGTCAGAACATCCAGATTGTAAATGGGCATATTCAGATGAATCAAATTTACAGCAATCCTTTGGGGGGAATATATTATCTTACAAAAATATTCTTTGCTTTATGAAATAATTTATTGCAAATTCTTTCAAATAATCACCTTCCCTTATGTATTTTTAAAATATTTTGGTGTACATAAATTTTAGACTTGCATCCATTGCACAAACCAAGGTAGATAGTTTTATTTCTCTATTCTAATTTCTCCTTGTCACTTTTCTCTTGTTATTCCACTGAAAAGAAATAAATAAAAAATGATCGTCTAAGATGAGTAGTAGAGTGGATATGCCTATGGTTCAAATTGAACATCAGACACTAGGTGGGTGACACTGGTGACACTAAACCCTGTTCATCTCAATTTCCTCATCTTTAAAATGAGGTGGAGAAGGGGCAAACCACTCCAGTATTTTTGCCAAGAAAACCTCAAATGGGGTCACAAAGAGTCAGATACAACTGCAATGACTGAATAGCAACAGTTCCACTAGAATTCCTTTCAAAGATTTAGAGCTGTAAAAGAGCTTAAGAGTTTACCTAGTTTATCTAGCTCCTCATTTTAGAGATAATGAAACTGAGACCTAGAGAGTTGAATGAACGTGCTTAAGGTCCTATATCTGGTATCAGAGTTCGTTTGACAATTTGAGCCTAAATCCTTTACTTCCAAATTCAGAGCTTTTTCTCTCTCTCCCTCCATATATTTTTCAAATGATCAACAAAGTCACAGCTTATTTGGAATTAATTTTTAATTTAATTAATTTTTTAGTTTTAATTAATTTAATTAAATTTTAATTTTTTTGTTTCAAAGATGTTCCATTACAAGGATGGGGATGAGTCAGACAGGAAAGACAGACAGATGATGAGTTTCTTTATTCCCAGATTTCACAAAGCTGGCAAACTTGTTGTCCTTTGTCATTCCTAATACTTTGCCGATCCAGCAAGGACCCTGAAGAAAACCAGATGCATCCCAACAAAGCAAGCCAAATTCTGGGCCTGGAGCCTAGGCAAGAAGGATCCACTGGCCATAGTGTGCACTGGATATGAACATTGATCAAATGTGGTCACTCAGGGAAGAGAAAACAATCTAAGAAAGGCTGACCCAGAACTTGAGAAAAAATGCCAAATAGGGTCTACAGCACCTCCCTGTCCCCCTTCTGATAGCCCATTGTCTCCATTTCCAGTAGTTGCTATAATCACTCTGTCTTTGTAAATCTGAGGACACTAAAAATGCAAGGTAGCTTGAATGATTTTTTTAAGTTTCCAAATTAATAGGAAAAATGATACAAAAATGTACTCTCTGGATATATTAGATAGGCAAACATAAAAGGGGAAGAGGCGAGAGACAGCTATCAGTGACAGGCTATAGAAGATCCTTCTTTGAATTCTCCTCCATGTTTCCAACCTCCTACCACCCCTTAGACCTCATTATGTGAGGTAATTTGGTTCCAGCTTGGATCATTGTGTAGCTGTCTCCGTTTGGAGTTCCTTTGGGTATTCTCATCTGTCTGTTTTCATCCCTGCTTCATGGAGTGCATTAAAATCATTAATAAAATATTTCAAAGCCATGACAGAGATGGGATCTAGTGGTGCTTCCCCACACTAAGATAGCAAAAAGCATCTGCAAATATTCAAAAACTTCCCCTCATCCCTTCCCTCCCCACCCCCAACTCATGCATACACTGTGTGAAATAGTTGCAAACACGTCCCACTGGAGAAAAGCATCTGGAGAAATAATAAAGAGTAGGATTTTTTGTTTGGTTTAGTTTTAATGCCTCCTCCCACACATGGATTTGCTTGCATTTATAATTCTGGTGCTCAGCAATACATCAATATTAACACAGCTGAACATAGGCTATAAAGGGGAGGGCTGAATCAAGCTTATCTTTTGTCTGAGCAGACAATTATGCCAAAGGTTAGTCCTCTTTCAGACCACAAAAGGTTGAATCAGTGAAGATACTAAAATCTGTGGTATTGCACTCTGAGAATGTTTAATAAAATGCTGTGCCTTCTCAATATACAAGTTTTTACGGGAAAGGTTCTTTGCAACAGCCTACCTGGCTCCTTCAAAATTAAGAAGCATATTTTCTTATTTCCACTGATTACCCACTGAATAAAAACGTCCAGCCAAGCATGGTAGCAAATACTTGTAATGCCTGATTCTGGGAGAAGTTGAAGACTGGTGGCTGTATTGAGCTCTGAAGTTCTGGGGTGCAGCAGAGCTAAAGTCAGTCAGATGTCCATACCAAATCTGGGAGCAATATGGAAATCTCTCAAGACCTGGGAGGTACATTGTTGGAGGTAGTGGTAGGCCAGGCTGCCTAAGGATTCACCACCAGACTGAATAGGTTCAGGTCAGAAACAGGTACAGTTCCAAAGGATCAGGTCAAAGCAACCATGTCAATGAAGAAAGAAACAAAGAAAAGAAAGAAGGAAGAAATACATCTGAAGGTTATTATCTATAGCCACTGAATCAGATTTTAAAGTAAAGTGAAATTTTTCAGAATTTCTCTTCCTTGTGTTCGAAATACGCTAGAGATACCATTATCCTACAAGGGGACAACAGACTTCCAGAAAGGAAGTCAACATAGAGCTTATCTGTAGCTGAACTCACTGGAAGGATGCTTTGATGTTTATCCTGTGTACTTCACGTGAGGGTGGTTATATTCCATCCATCTGGAGGGAAAATATGATCATTTGAGTCCTACATGAACAGTAAATGTTTACTTGTAGGATTACCTCAGAAGCAAGCAATCATTAATGTTGAACATTAGACAAAATCAAACATGCTAAAACCTATGACTTAGTAGATAAATCCTAGCCCTGAGTCGCATAGAGGTTTAGGGACTTGTCCAGTGTCATGCAGCAGGTAACTCATCAGAGGCAGGATTTTAACCCATTTCTGCCAGAATTTCAGCCAAGGATTTAGTTAATTATAACATGCTGCCTCTATATTCAATATAGGTTTTGTACAATTGAATTTATAGATTAAGAGCAACCGATAAAAACATTGTTTTGGAGAATAGAAATAAAAGAATCTCTTAAGAGATTCTTCTAGGAGGGAACACTGAAGTTTTCTTTACCTCCCTAGAAGCCATATTTCCCTGATGCTAAGCACTGCTGAACTAACTTGACAGACTACCTGCTGAGTTAAAGAATATTTTCCTTTCCTTGTTGTACCTAACACTCTAAAAACAAAAGTGATTAACACTTCACACCTAGCCACCAGCTCCTGGGAAGTCTGTTTTATTAAGGGCTCACATTTCACTCAGGCCTTTGGGTGCATTTTCAGCCTTTGTAAAACACCTTTTAAATGGTGATTGCTTTAGCTTTCTCAGCACCTTTTATCTGGGCCGCAGTTCTCCAGATTTTGTCTCTGCTGTCTCAACCCCCTACCTGGGCATTCCAAAGGGATCTATCTCCAGAACCATCTAGGAAGAATGGTTAAGAAAAACAGTCTAATCAAATCAAAGTGAAATAAAAAAAAAAGATAAAGAGAATTCTTCCTCTTCAGTTCTTGGCAACAACTTTTCTTGAAAATAGGTTCTGGGGAGGATGGAGAAAGGGAAGTTTGATAAATGTAAAACTTAACCCTTAGACCTCTGGCACTTTCCTGGCTATTGGCCAAGTGAGTGGGAGAGGAGGTATGGAATATACTTTGGAGGTCTCTGAAGAGTCATTCATTTTATAATAAGTGCTTGCATGTTCAGTTTATCTTTCAGAATTCTTTTCAAAGTTTTTTTTTAAAATCCAACAAAATATTAAACAAATATAGTTTTCCTTTATAAATGGAAATTCTGAAATAATAATATCAGAATATCCTGAAGGCTTTATCATATGTGTAGAGGGATGAGGAGAATAAACACTTCCAAATGCACTCTTCTATGGATTCTTTTATCATTCTTTTTGGTAGTAATTTCAACTAATTCAAGATGTCAAATTGACAAGGAAAGACTCCATCTGATTAGTTCAGCAAAAATTTATTTGGTTTTAAAATAGTTTTCCTATGCTGAAAGCCTTGTAGGGATCTCCATTACCATCAAACAGAGCTTATAAGATTGAAATGCTTTCTAACCTACCTGATTGAAAAGACTTTAAACTGGAAGAGGAGGGTGGGGCAGGAACTACAGAACAAATCGACTAAACCTAGTATAACAGAGAGAATAGGAATAACGCCAGAAAAATAGCAAAGGGGGGATCAATAACTCACAGAGTATATACCCAAGAGAAGGACCACCATAATTATTAATTGATAAGGATTGATCAATTAACGATGAATTAATTGATAAATGATAATTAATATGTATATAGCAATCAAGGTCTGTGGAATAATTTACATATATTATCTTACATAAACTTCATGGCAATCCGTGAAGCAGGTACTACAGATATTACTACCATTTTAGAGATGAGGAAACTGAGTGTTTAAATAACATGTCCGTGATCACAAAGCATCAGAGACTGTGTTTAAAACCTGGTCTTTCTGACTCCAAATACAGTACTGTCTCCATGCTATCAACTCACAAAATACGGGTAATCCAAGAGTAAAGTGGAAAATGTTAACTTGAGCAGGCATATTGTACCTCATGAGAGTTCCTGACACTTAGTGAGATGGGAGCCGGGGCAGGATAGTTTGATGACATCCTCAACTCCTCCCTCTTCCTCACCCTACCAGCCTAATTAGGAGCCAAGTCTGGTCAACTCTACAAAATCTCATGTGCATTAACAGCCACCACCTTTGTCTTGGTCCTTACTGTTTCTTGCCTGGGCTGTTCCAATAGCTTTCTAATGGATTTCCCTCTACCTCTAGTCTCTCATCTCAACAATCTATTCTTCATGCTTTCGCATGTGATGTTCACAAAGCATAGTTCTGACTACACCATTCCCCTGTTCAAGAAACTCTAAGGGCTCCATATTACCTCTAGAATCAGATATAAATTCTTTTGTTTGGTATTTAAGACCCTTCTCAACTTGTACCCAATCTACCTTTCCAGTCTCATTACTCCCTTTCACATATTCTACAGTCCAGTCAAACTACCTTTATTTCTCTGCTTCATGCATGACATTCTCCTTTTGGTCTTTGCATATATAAATGTAGTATATAATATGTAATATATAAATGTAAGGTAATATTTTTATTGATACAAACCAAGTCTTTTGATACCCTTTAATCCTAATGCCTTCCCTCTGTTGATTATTTCCAATTACATATATATATATATATATATATATACATAATAGATACAAATTATATATACACATAACACATATATATCTTATTTGTATATTGTTGTTTTCTTGTTGTCTGCCTTATTAGACAGTGAACTCCTTCCTTGAAAGAAGGAACTGTTTTTTTTTTTTGTGGGGTTTTTTGTATCCACATGGTAGGCATTTATTAATCATGAAAGTTGTTGGGGGGAAAAAAACATGGCATGAAAAAAGAAAGTTTTCTCGGATAAATTGTGTGTATGTTTGTATGGTTGTATATATGGAGAGATCCAGTGCCACTTTTGATTCTAGGTTCCCAGCTATGGAACTCCAGAAAAGTTTAGAAACATTCTGGATATGTGTTTTTAAGTTATACAGGTTAAAGTTTCATCTTTTCAATAAAATGTAAACCCTTTTAAAGAAAGGACTATTTCACTTTGCTCTTTGCACCCCTAATACCCTGAGCACAGTAGTTGCCTAATGTGCTAGTTGATTGGTTGACTCGCTACCATCTGTCCCCCTGCTCCAGTCCCTACCTAGAAAGAATGGAAAAGTATACAAATAAGGGACAGAAGTTACGGGGCTACCACCGTCTAATCCCAGTCACACAACCAGAATACAGAAATGGTTTCAATCACAGCTACAACATGAACTGACAGAAAAAAACGTGATCTTATGTAGCTGTTTGTAAAACTTGATGGTTTCTCAGAAAATAAAGAAGTATAGTATAATAAAGATGTACAGCTGAGAGAAGGCAAAAGATTTTGTGGTCTCTGCAAAGTCATCTATTTTGATCTCTGTGTTGATAAGTGGAACTCAGTACTGGAGGATCCCATCACTCCTCAACCACAGGCATTTTAGGAAATATCCATCAATTGAACCAATCAGTTATTGCCAAAATTGTTAACTAGATATACTGTAGCTTTCCTTTTCCTTTTTTTCTTTTTAGTAGAATTTATTTTTATTTTTTGTTCTGAATTCTTTCTTACCCTCTGCCCCTTCTCCATCTATTGAGAGTGCAGGAAAAATAAAACTCACTTTAATAGGTTTGTGTATGCATAGTAATGAAAGATGAATTTCTACATTTAATATATTCTGAAAAATAAAAGGAAGGAAACAGAAGAAAATATACTTCAATCTGTTATCTTTGTGGAGGGGGATAGCATGTTTCATTATGAGTCACCTTTGGAATTGTGACTGGTCATTGTGTTGGCGTCAATCTTTCCAATTATTCTTCTGGTTCCACTTACTTCACTTTGCATACAAGTCTTCCAAGGTTTTTCTGAAACCATCTTTTTTTATAGCACACCCAGTATTCTATCACATTTCTATACCATCATTCCTCAATTTATGGACATTCCTTCAGTTTCCAATTCTTTGCTACCACAAAAGGAGGGGCTATAAATATTTTTGTACATATGTGTGCTTTTTCTCTTTCATCTCTTTGGGCTATAGATCTAATATCATCATTGCTGGGTCAAAGGGTATTTACAGTTTAATAGCTTTATGGGCAGAGTTCCAAAATGGTTTCCAGAATGCTCAGTCTAGTTCAATTCTACCAACAGTACATTCTTATATACATTTTCCCACATTCCCTGCTGCATTTCTTATTTTCCTTTTTTGTCACTTTAGTCAATCTGATGGGTGTGAGGTGGTACTTGAGAGCTGTTTTGATTTGTATTTCTCTAATTATTAGTAGCCTAGAGAATTCTTCTTGTGGTATATAGTCTTGATTTCTTTCATTTTGCTGACAATGACTTACCATGTTCCTGTTTATGAGGCATCCATGTCTTAAAAAGGAATGCCTAGAGACAAAACATCTTAATGGAAAGGAATTGATTTCTCATAGTGGAATTTTACCTTCCCTGGGAGATCAAAGTAGAGGTGTGTTGATGAGGGAAAAAGGTAGACTTTCACTGCACTCCAGATAACAGCATATCAGAGTGTCTTGTCCTGGCCATCAAGTCACTTCACCTGTCTCTGTTTTAGTTTTCTTACATATGGAATCAACTCCCAATAAGGTGCAGTTAAATTCTGGTGATTGGGAGTTAATGGCCCATTGCTGTGCATTCTTCTTCTTGTCCCTAGCTCAAGAGGTATTTGCTGATTGTTGACACTTTCCCTAGAATTTGGACTAGAAAGAAGGTGAAACTCAGATCATTCCATTTTTTTCAGTTTATTTTCTTGGCAGGGAAAAGATAAAGAAACATTTGGCTGAGAGAAAGTTTTTGAATAATCCTGCAGATTTCACTTATGTTCAGGTCTTGCTCTTTTGTTACCATGGACAAGTTTACTGTACTTACAACCTTAATCTGAGAATAAGTAAGAAAATGTTCCACACTCCTCAGATCATGGGGAAAGAACATTCTGCTATGTCTAGTCTAATGGCTAGCCAGGCACCACTTGGCCGAGGCTTGACTCCCATCCTTTCCTTTACCTCTCCCCTAGATTTTCCCTGGGTTCCTTGCTCTGGGGTTGCCTATCTTTTCAATAGGGGACTGAGCATTTCAATTCCAACTCTACATCAGATTCTATGAGCAGTTCCATTTAGGGCTAAAAGGTCCTTTAGACTGGGAGAGGGAAATAAAAAATGGCATCCAGAGTACAAACATGAATGAGATCTGGAACAGGTAGTTGTTTTTCCCCCATAGAGCAAAAGAGTCCTAAACCATATAAAATCATGGAATGATTGAGAAACCTCATTGGGACATTTGCAAACAGTTTCTTTTCCAAGAGTACTAATTAGCCATTTTACATTTCACATTCATTAGGTACAGTACCAAGTTGTCTCTTTCTTTATGATGGGTTATTTCCCTACAAGTGATTCTTTCCCTTTCTTCCCTTGCTGTTGCTGTAGCAACCGCTTTAGTAACCACTACCTTGATGTTTGGATGCCTGGGAGAGGGAAGAAACCAGCTGCCTTTCAAGATTTCCTAAGGCTTTGTATCAAAACAAAGAAGATATAAATAGGAGATACTCTAATACCAGCCACAGGCAGGTCTAGGTGGTCATGAGCTCATGATCTTTGCTCACATAGAGGAAAAGTACACTTTATCTGCCTGTCCAGAAGGCTCACATACTTGTACTTATATTTTAAGGCTAGCAGAAAGAAGAGTTCTGAGGGGCAGACTCTCTTTTAATATATCTATAGTTAAGGCTAAATAACCATTTAAAAGAATTTTCATTACTACACAATTCACAGAAAGCCTTAGTTATCATGAATGATAGGAAGATATCTATGTCTGCTCTGAATTCTGGAGGAAACATTTCTTCCACCAAAATGTCTAGGAGCAAGTCCATCCCAAGTTTTAATGCACTTTCTTGGAATTCCAATTGAGCCACTCTAAGGTGTATAGAGATGGGGAGGGGAGAAGAGATAGGGTACTACAAATGAAGTACACAGTTTTATGGTGTTTTTTTTCCCCCTCCATATAATCTACTTTGGAGCCAATTTATTTTTACTTCCATACTAATAACTATTGGGACTAACTACATTGACTAAACATATTCATTTGCTATCTAATTTATTACTCATCATTAAATTATGAACTTAAATGAAGTTGGTAGTGTTAAAATATAGAGAACCTAGTGCAAATGAAATATTCATCATAAAAATTCAAAACAATTTGAGGGTTAAAAAAGAATGCTGTCTGATGGGCAAAAACAAGTGCAGAACTGAGAGGTAAAACCCTCCCAGTCTTATCTTAATGGAATTATTCTTAAGCAAGTTGTTTAGCTTCAGGGCCCTTTGCTCTTCCTATCTATAAAACAAGAAAGCTTGATACATGGAATGTTTGTGAGAAATTGTGGATTTTTGAAGCATTTGCAACCAGAAAAAACCAAAACTAGGGAACTAGAAGATAGCCAGACACTTAGAGTAAAAACATTTGAGGTTGAGAATAAAGTGACAATAAGGAGCAATTTTTATATTATTTTTTTTTTTTTTACATATTTTTGATCCCAGAAAGTTCTACCCTTCATTGCATGAAAATGTTTTCTTTGTGAAATGTCAATTCACATATTACAGTGAAGGTCCTAAATCTCTCCTAAACAATAGCAGGGATTGCTATTTTCAGATAAAAGGAATAAGTGGGGTAGATTGCTAGGAAGTTATCATTTTCAAATTCTGCCTTGCCTTAGTGATGCTTCTAAATGGATATGGGTTGGCATTAATTATAATTTTTAAAAAATGAGGACATATTTCTTGGTGATGCAGATGTTTAACGTGACTTGCCCAGGTCATGTGGATGTCAAACTCTAGGCTTGGATTTAAAAATCAACTTCACCAGTACATAATGAAAGTGATGACCAGGCAATACTTTGTGTGAAAATGATCTGCGAGTTTTTATGAGATATTAGCAAAAATGAGTTAGCGGTATACTATGGCAAATCAAAAAAACATGCAAATAAAAGTAACAATTAAAAAATATTCCCCGGACTGTGATCTTAAACTCGATTAATATGAACAGAAGATTCAGCACAGGGAAACTTGTAGTCATAGATTCAGATAGAGCTCAAATATTTTCTTCTTTGTTTCTTTCCTCCTTCCTTCCTTCCTTCCTTCTTTCCTTCCTTCTTTCCCTCCTTCCTTTATTGATGCAGTTGAAGGAAGGTCTCACCTGACATCAGCTCTACTTTGAGCTCAGTTCTGTTCTACTCACTCTTACGTACATTACTGGTCCAAAGCACTATCTTTTTCCGGAGATGACGCAATTATATCTCATGTTGATAAACTGAAGTCCTCATCTTAGGCATATATAAATTAGATACTAGGAACCAGGACACTTTGACCATCTTTCACTCTAGGTTCCTTTTTTATGTGGGGCTGCTTTGTTAGTGTCTGTCTCACAACTGTCCTTGTTTCTTCTCTTTTTAACTAACACGACTTTCCCTACATGTATGTGGTGCCCCTTTATATTAGTATTTACAAAGCAAGTACAAAATAAACTTTTATTTTGGGTGGGATGTGAGAACTAGCAGTTTGGGGAGATCAGGAAAGGCTTCATGAAAATATATCACTTGAGCAGAGTTTTGAAATAAGCAAGATATTCTGTGAGGAGGAAATGTATACTAGGCAAAGAAAACATCCAGTACAAAGAAACAAAGGTGGAAGATGGGATGTTATGTGTGCAAAAGAGCAAGTGGCCTGTTTGGCTTGATTGTGGAGTGTAGAAAGGGAAGTAATGCATAATAATGTTGCAAAGTTAGGTTGGAGCCAGGTTATGAAGAATTTAAGTAACCACGTGGAGAATAATATATTTAATCCTAGAAGCATAAGATTAAAAGCTATACCTTACTATTGACTTGCTAGCTCTCTGTATACATCAATTGAGCCAGCTGATACTACACCAAAGAAAATTTTGAAGGCTGGTTAGAGACAACGATCTGAAGGTGCAGCTAAGGAGCTAAATCGTTTTCATTTTTTTAAGTGAATGTTTTATTTCTGATTTGCAAGTCTCCCCTTTGTTTACATGGTATGTTGCGGAGTCCAAATATCTGCTGCACTGCCTCATGGGCTGGCTGCTTTCAGGAATAACAAAGATACCTCCAGTCATCCAGAGTGCATCATCAAGTCGATATAATTAACATAGTTCATGCCAATTTCTGGGAGATTTATATAGAAAAGATCACTTACTATCAGAACGAAGCCAGTGACATGAAGCAGGTGGACAAACTGCAAAGTTTATGAATTTTGTTGATTGTGAGCTCAATACATGGCTCTTTTCCAAAAGCTCAGATGGGAAGCTTGACTATCTTCAGCTTCCCAGAAGATGGATAAATTGGATTCATACCTCCATTCATCTGGAGATGGCCAAAACCACCTGGAAGTTTTTATGATTCCCCAGTGGGAAAAATCAGTGGGTTTAGAATGATGAGACTTGGGTTAGAGTCACAGCTCTGCCATTTATTAGCTACGTGGCATTGGCCAAATCACTTAACCTTTGTGACTGCAGTTTCTTCATCTGTAAAATAAGAGGATTTGGCCAGATGATCTATAGAGTCCTTTCCAGGTGGAAATTCTAACACACTATGCTATGTAAAATGACTTTAATGGGGGGAGGAGCCATGATGGCAAAGTAGAAAGACACACATATGCTAGCTCCGAACCCATAGCCTATAAAATTTCTGTAAAGAAGAACTAACAAATTCTGGAGCAGTGGAAGTCACAGAACAATGGAGTGGAGGAGATTTCTGTTCCAGAGAGACCTGAAAAACTGTCACCAAAGGTCCATCATGCACGGGACTGGAGCAGAGCCCAGCCCTGCCCTGGCCACACGGCCCGAGAGGAGCAGATCTGAGCAGGCTTCAGGGACAGAATCTCTAGCGGCTGCGAAGTTCCCTCCACCCACAGGTGCACAGGTCAGTGAGAGAGACTCTTTGGTGGGCCAAGAGGGGAGTGGGGTGTCTCTATAACTCATGGCCCTTCGGGAGGCAGCAGCAGAGGCAGCAGCAGACAGGGGCTCCTAAAGCAGGCAGCAACTTGGGTCCATTGTTGAAGGTCTCCACATAAAGCCCCTGAAGGAACTGAGCCCTGTGCTGCGGCCCTGCCCCAACCTGAGCACCTAAATTTAATCTTACACTGAATAGCAGTCCCGCCCCCATTGAAAGCCCTGAGCCAGGGGAGCAGCATTTGAATCTCAGACCCCAAGCACTAGCTGGGCAGATCTGCAGGCGAGATGGGTGTGGAGAGGAATCTCAGAAGTCAAGGAACTGCCTGGGAAAATGCCCAGAAAAGGGAAAAAAACTAAGACCATAGAAAGTTACTTTCTTGGTGAACAGATGTTTCCTCCTTTCCTTTCAAAAGAGGAAGAACAATGCTTACCATCAGGTAAAGACATAGGAGTCAAGGCCTCTGTATCC
>CM053769.1:569351206-569375273 GCA_028658325.1 Potorous gilbertii | reverse complement strand
AAAAAGCAGAATTAGCCAAGTGGAAAAGGAGGTTCAAAAGCTCACTGAAGAAAATAGTTCTTTAAAAATTAGAATGGAACACATGGAGGCCAATGACTTTCTGAGAAACCAAGAAATCACAAAACAAAACCAAAAGAAAGAATGAGAAAATGACTTTAATGACATTCATTCTACCTGTCACAGATGGCTATTGTGCTGATTAAGCAAGATGTAAAACCCTTTATAATTTTAAGGTGCTATATATTATTACCATTACTATTAAATTATAAATTATTCAAGTCTAGCTCAAAAGTGTTTATTTTTTGCTTTTTAAAATAATTTATTTATTTTTAGTTTTCTGCATTCACCTCTGTAGGATTTTGAGTTTTAAATTTTCTCTCCCCTTCCTTTCTTCCATCCTCCCCAAGATGGTGTGCAGTCTGATATAGGCTCTACTTATACATTCATATTAAACATATTTTCACATTAGTCATATTGTAAAGAAGATTTAGAACTAATGGGAGGGACCACAAGAAAGAAGAAATAAAACAAGACAATAAAAGAAAAGGAGAGCAAATAGTATGTTTCCATCTACATTCAGACTCCAAAGTTCTTTCTCTGGGTATGGGTAACATTTTCCTTCATGAGTCCTTTGTATTTGACTTGGATCACCGTGTTGCTGAGAAGAGCACAGTTGATTATCATGTAATGTGGCTGATGCCGTCCATAATGTTTTCCCACTTCTGATCGTTTAATTTTCCTTCAGTTCATATAAGTCTTCCTAGGTTTTTGTAAATCTGCCTATTCATCATTTCTTATTGCACAATAGTATTCCATTGCATTCATGTACCATAGCTTGTTCAGCCATTCCCCCAATTGATAGGTATCCCCTCAGTTTCCAATATTTTACAAACCACAAAAAGGCTTACTCGAAATATTTTTGTTCATGTGGGTCCTTTCCCCATTTTTATGATCTCCTTGGGATACAGACCTAGAAGTGGTATTGCTTGTTCAATGGGTATGCAGTTTTATAATCCTTTGGGCATGGTTCCAAATTGCTCTCCAGAATGGTTGGATCAGTTCACAGCTCTACCAACAATACATTAAAGTTCCAATTTTCCCACATCTTCTTCAACATTTATAATTTTCCTGTTTTGTCATGTTAGTCAATCTGATAGATGTGATGTGGTACCTTGGAGTTGTTTTGATATGCATTTCCCTAATCAATAGTGATTTAGAGTACTTTTCATGACTATAGATAGCTTTAATTTCTTCCTCTGAAAACTGCCTGTTCATATCCTTTACCCATTTATCAATTGGGGAATGAATTGTATTCTTATAAATTTGACTCACTTCTCTATGTATTTTAGAAATGAGACCTTTATCAGAGACACTGGATGTAAAATTTATTTACCAGCTTTTTGCTTCCCTTCTAATCTTGGTTGCATTGATTTTGTTTGTGCAAAACCTTTTCAATTTGATTTAATCAAATCATCCATTTTGCATTTTGTTAGTTCTCTATCTCTTGTTGGGGCATGAATTCTTCCCTTTTCCATAGATCAGACAGATAAACTATTCCTTGCTCTCCTGGTTTGCTTATAGTATCAGCCTTTATATTTAAATCATGTACCCATTTTGACTTTATTTTAGTATACCACGTAAAATGTTGGTCTATGCCTAGTTTCTACCATAGTATTTTCCAGTTTTCCCAGAAGTTTTTGTTAAGTAGTGAATTCATATCCCAGAAGCTGGTGTCTTTGGATTTATCAAATTACTATAGTCATTCTATATTACCAGTATATATTATTATTACAGATTATAATATTACTATTTTCTATTACTATAGATTACTATAGTCATTCCTAACCTAGTCCACTGATCCACCACTCTTTTTCTGACAGCTAGGCTGCCTTCTGTTGCATTTCTTTTCATTCATTTCCTTGATATCCTGGACCTTTGGTTCTTCCAGATGAATTTTGCTATTTTTTTTTAGCTCTGTAAAATAATTTTTTGGTAGTTTGATGAGTATGGCACTGAAAAAGTAAATTAACCTCAAAAGTGTTTAGAAGGAAATCAAAGAAAATTGCTCCAAAAGTGTAAAAGAAAGCTTTCGATTAGTCATATCTGGGGAAGCATGTGTTGTGACATAATTGTTGCTATTCAGCTCCTGTGGACAATATTCTGAGACAGTTCTTTCCCTCTTCTTCCAAAGCAATACTAAGAGTTCAACAATTTATTTTGATACCTCAATTCATCTGTGATCTCATCCTCTCATACAGATCATGACCCATTCACCTTTTCTTATCCTGAATGAATTTTGTACATGTGTAACTATAGGGGTTCACTCACTTTCTCTTGGAATTTCATGTATACCAGTAGGATGGATGCCCATTGATTATAATTTTCTCACTATCCTTTTAAAATTATAAATTTATATGATAATAACCCTTGAGATTCTTCTTCTCTACAATCTTTTATTAGTAATGAAATTTCAAAATTGGTCTCTCAACACTGTTAAAATTGTTTAATCTCTGAGATAGAGGTTCTCTATGTGTTGATTTAGTCCAGTTCTCTATTCAGCTTTGTTTCTTTAGTATTTACTCTTCCTTTCATTGTTCTCCACCTACTGGTATGCTGGTAAAATGTGTAACAACTGTCTGTCCAAAAAAAATGCATGCATGTCACACATTTAAGTTAATTCCTCCTTAATGATATTTGCTCCATCACCTTCTTTAGAATAGACAATCAACAAAACAATATATAAAGCCCTGATATGTAATGTTTGCCAGTTTCCAAGGTATAAATGCTCATATTGGAAAATTTAACAATTGGCTCTCATGGTGAAAACTGACTCCAGCATGCCCCCTGGTTGTATCATAACACTTGCTGGAGAAAGGGTTTCTTATTTCCTAGGAATTCTGGTCATCACAAAGACCCTCCTATTGCTACTTCTTTATGCAACATGTTGGGAATTCTGATGTTAGAGTCCAAATATGGTGGCTCTATGTCACTGATGAAGAAAAGAGATGGTCATAAAAATTTCCCATTTTTTTTCCATTTTACCTTCCGTCTTTGTCTTTTTTCTTGTTTCATCTTCATATGCCCCTGCAATAATCTGATTTGCCACCAAAGTTTGTAATTTGGGGGGAGGATGATTCTGAGAAGATGGTAGAGTAGGTTGGGAAACTTTCAGCTCTCCAATCACTCCAGAGAAGCAGAAATAAACATGAGATAAAGCAGTTGTCCTCCTAAGACAATTTGAGAAGCCCTCAGGAAAGATTCAACCTCCAGGCAGGGAGGTTCGGCATGAGTGAAGTACAAATACCTCCAGGCCAACTCTGCAGAATCAACAAACAACAAACCCTGGGGGCAGCTGGGTTGAGAGGCATCCTCAGCCTCAGAAACTTTCACCTCAAAGACAGTCAACTGAGTAGGAGAAGATTGAAGGACCTTCTACTGTTAAGGGACGCCAAGCACAGCTGTGCTGACTAGAGGTGTCCCAGGTTGTGGCTGTGGGGAGAGTTAGCACTTAATTGGTGAGTGTAGTAGCAAAGGGCAGGGACCTTGTAGGCTGTGGGCACTTGCAGGAGAGTAGAGTCCCTGGTTTCAGTTTGAGGGCAGAGAGGACAACTGCAGTTTGCAGCAACCTGAGAGACTGTAGGGAGCAAAATCATTTGTGGGATAGTGCTGCTGGGGGCCCTAGCCATGGCTTAGGAGTAGAGAGGAGACCTTAAGGTTGGAGCCCAAGACAGACCTCAGAAAATAACAGTAAGAAGGACCTGAGACTTTTACCTCAGAACTATAATTTGATTACAGTAATAGATGCTTAAAACAAAAATAAATAAATAAAAATGAGTAAGCAAAGGAGAAAGAATCCAACCTTAGTTAGTTACTATGAGAAGATCCGAATTCATATTCAGAGGAAAATAATGGAGCTAAAAAAGCCACTTCTTTTTCAACAAGACATATCAAATGGTCCTAAGCATGAAGAGTTCTTGGAAGAACTTAAAAAATACTTTAAATATCAAATAAGAGAGACTGAGGAAAAATTAGGGGGAAAAGAGATCAATTCAAGAAAATTATGAAAAGGAATTAGTCAAAAAGTTAAGGAAGAAAATAATTCCTTAAAAACTAGAATTGGGCAAGAAGTTAGTGATGCTCTAAGTCACCAAGAAATCATTAAACAAAACCAAAAGAATGAAAAAATAGAAGAGAAAATAACACATCTCATAAGAAAAACAACTGATCTGGAGAACGGCTCAAGGAGAAATAATATGGGAATAATTGGACCACTTGAAAATTACATTAAAAAAGAATCTTAATACCATAATACAAGAAATTATCAAGGAATATTGCCCTGAAATTCTAAAACAAGAAGTCAAAATAGAAATAGAAAAAACCTACTGATCACCACCTGAAAGAGATCTCAGGAGGAAAATTTACAGGAATATCATAACCAAGTTTCAAAACTCCCAAGTTAAAGAGAAAGTATTAGAAGCAACAAGAAACAAAAAAAATTTCTATATCACAGAGCTACAATAAAGATTACCCAAGACCTAGCAGTTACTACATTGAAGGACCATGCATCTTGGAATGCTATATTCCATAGAGCAAAAAGCTGGCTTACAACCAAAGATAAGTTATCCAGCAAATTCATTATAACCCTGAATGAAAAAAAATGAACACTTATGGACTCAAAGACTTTCAGGTTTTTGTGAGAAAAAACTAGAACTTAATTCAACATATAACATCCAGGAGAACTATAAGGCACTCATTATAAGGGACTCATTAAGGTCAAATTGTTTACTTCAAATATGTGAAAATATTAGCAGTATTCTTTGGATTGTCATGTTTATTTGGGTAGTTTGAAAGAAAGGCATGGGTTGAGCTGATTATGATAGGGTGATTCCAAAAATAATAAAACCATACAGGGAGATATAAAAAGGAGTAATTATCTCATACAAATGAGGCATAAAAGGAAAAATTGGTACAGAAGAAGCTAGTGGGGGGAGTGTGGGTAGTGCTGGAACCATACTCTCATCAGTAATGGGTTAAAGTGAGAACAAAGTATATATCCAGGAGGATATAAAGGTCTTCTAAAGAAGTTAAGAGGGCAAGGGGAGAAGGTTGGGATAAGGGAGGGACTTTTAGAGTGGTGGGTAGGTTAAGAAATAGGAGGACAAGGTAGTGGGTAGAAGTAAAGCAGAGGAATGAGAGAGGGCAAATAGGGTATGAAAGGATAGTGAGGAAAAAATAGAAAGGAAGAAAATACACAAGTAATTGTAAGGGCTGCTAGGTGGCGCAGTGGATAAAGTGCCAGACCTAGAGTCAGAAGGACCTGAGTTCAAATCCAGTCCCAGACGCTTGATACTTACTTGACCCTGGGCAAATCACTTAACCATGATTAACTCCTCAAAAGCAAAACAGCAAGTAATTGTAGCTTAGATTGTGAATGGAATGGATTTACTGCACTGGATAGCAGATTGAAAATTTGGATTCGACAATATGTTGCTTTCAGAAAACATTTTAAAAATGAGAGATACATATAAAGATAAAATAAAGAGCAGGAATAGATTTTATCATGTAAAAAAAGCAGGGCCAGTAATGATGATCTCAAAGTTAAAGTTAAAATAGTTTTAATCAAAAGTGAAAAACAAAGAAACTATACTATGTGTCTGTAATATTATTCAATATGGTTTTAGACCATTTAAAATATCTAGACAGTATAAAATATCTGAGCGTATGCCTCCTCAAACAGCTGCAGGAACTATATTAACATAAATATAAAACACTTTTTATACAAATAAAGTAAGATCTAAATAAATGAAGTAATAGTTATTGTGTATGGGTAGTTAAAGCCGATATAATTTTTAAAAAGACTATTTTATTTAATTTATTCAATATCATATCAAGTTACTAAAACAATTGAGTTAGAAAAAAATAATAAAGTTCATTTGGAAAAATAGAATGTCTGGAACATCAAAGAAACCAGGAAACAAAGATGTAAAGGAATTAGATTCAGCAGTATCTATCTGACCTTAAACTATATTAAAAGGTATAGTATAAAATGGATAATTTTGATTATTTTAAATTAAAATTTTCTTGGCTAAATAAAACCTATATAACCATGAATAGAAAAAATGCAGAAAATTGGTAAGAAAAGACTTTTGTAGACAATCTCTCAGGATGTGGTTAGGTTAGAATACTGCTATGTTGTAGGAAATGATGAGCTAGCTGATTCAGAAAAATATAGAAAGACTTGTACTTATGAAGGAAGATGCTATCCACCTTCAGAGAAACAGGTGATAAGAGGAAGTATAGTACAGTCTTACACATGTGTGTATGAGTGTATATATATCTATATATGTTTATAGATATCTATGTATATGTATGCATGTACATGTGTGTATACACACATACATATGCACATTCATACTTAATTGTAGCTTTGGTAGGGAGGTAGGGGGAGAGAGGGGAAAATAAATTTAAAAGTGCACAGCAAAAAACAGAAGAAAACTAACAAGGAAGCAAAGAAATGCTGGGCAGCTCTGAAAACAATGTATAGCATTTATTATTCAGGTTTTCTTAAAATGGAAATTTATTGTTTTATAATGACTCCTCTCTTATGGTCTTCTGTGCATAAGGCAACTTTTTTTCTCACTTTGTATTTAAGCTTAAAATAAAAGAATTTACAAATAAAATTTTCTCCTCACTCCTTTCTCAGGCAATACTGCTTATAAATTTCCACAATCTTTATCTCTAAGAAGAGTTTACAAAAAAGTTGTTATCCCACATAAGTAACCAGACATTTTCTATATTAAAATACATTTCATTTTTTTGTGATATTATTTGGAGTTATTTAAAAGCCGGAATGACATAGTGCATAGAAAGTTGGCTTTGGAGTCAGGAAGGCCTGGGATAGTCTTTCTTCTGACCCATGTTGGCCTTGTGACCCTGTGACAAGTTGCCTAATCCATCGGTGCCCTAGGAAACTTTCTAAGACTGTAAGTTATAGAGCAGTTACTGATATATATTATTAGAAATCTCCTACAAAGACAAAATTACAAGTTTAAGGAACAAATATTGATGCTCACCATGTCTAGTGTTTTTAAATTTTCCTGTAGTTAGTGTTCATGATATATAGGTAGGAGACTTGTGTGTGGTCTACAAGCAAATTTTAGCACTTAGTGTTAAACTCCTTAATGATGTTTTCCAATATATTTTTCACTGTCTTCCCCTTATTCTCACTTTTGCTTTGAAGAGTATTTTAATTTAATCTTGAAGTTCTTATCCAGTTTGGGGGGAGAATTTCTCCACCTCTTCAACCTCTGCAACAGATGTTAGCACATTAGCAGTAATTACCTTCATGGTGGTCTTTTTGCAAATGCTTATCATTAGCACTGAAAAACAAGATGACTAAGTGTCCCATGGAATGATGTTTTTTGTTGTCTTTGGACTCAGGATAAAACCAATTGTGTAAATGCCTTTATTTGCCTTTCTAAAGAGAACCTGTGCTCCATCCTTACACTCAGCTGCAATTTCCTTCTGGTTTCATTTTTAGGGACTCTTCATCCTCCTTCACCCTTCTACTTCCAATAAGTTGCTGTCTTGTCATTTCCATCCCCTCAAAATCTCATATCAATTCCTTTGTTTCTATTCAAATGGTTATCACCCTAGTTATTTCCTGGCACCTAGACTACTGTAACAGTGTCCTAATTGGCCACTCTGCCCCCAATGTCTCACCTCTCTAATCCATATCTCATATGGTAGCCTCAACAATAGGAGTAGAGAAGAGGAGAGGCGGGTTTAGGACATCATCTTTGAATATGTAGTCTTTAAGGTGTCCAAAAGTCATCCAGATGGAGATGTCTAGCAAGTAACTGAAAGTGTGGGACTAGAATTCAGGGAGAGATACTGGAGATTGAAATATAAATAATTAGATGTGTATGTGTGTGTGTATATTGTCTCTATAAAGGTTACAATTAAAACTATGTGATCGGACGACATCTCCAAGGGAGAAAGGAGAGATAGAGGCAGAGAGAGACAGAGAGAAAAATGAGAGAGAAAGAGGGAGAGGGAGAGGGAGAGAGAGAGAGAGAGAGAGAGAGAGAGAGAGAGAGAGAGAGAGAGAGAATTTGTACTTTTGTGTTGGTAAATGCTTAACACTACATTCCCCTTGAAAGGGTGTAACCCACTTCAAAAAAAAAATAACATTTTGTTTTTCCCCCAATTACTTGTAAAAACAATTTTTAACTTTAAAAAAAGTTTTGAGTTCCAAATTCTATCCCTCTCTCCCACTCCCCCAGCCCCGATGACAAGCAATCTGAAATAGGCTATACATGTGTAATCATGTAAAAAATTTCCCATTAGTCATTTTGTCAAGGAGACTTAATAAAGGAGGGAAGGAAGGAAGGAAGGAAGGAAAATAGTATTCTTTAGTCTCTATTCTGACAGCATCAATTGTTTCTCTGGAGGCAGAAAACATTTTTCATTGTTAGTCCTTTAGAATTGTTTTGAATCATTGCATTACTGATCATTGCAAGATATTATTGTTACCGTGTACAGTGTTTTCCTGATTCTTTTCACTTTGTATCATTTCATCTAAATCTTTCCAGGTTTTTCTTAAATCATCCTTCTCATCATTTCTTATAGCACAATAGTATTCCATTACAGTCATATACCAAAACTTGTTAATCCATTCCCCAATTGATAGGCACCCCCTTGATTTACAGTTCTTAGCCACCATAAAATGTGTTGCACAAATAAGCTCTTTTTTCCTTTTAAAAAAAATCTTTGGGATACAGATTGAGAATGGTAGGTGCAACTCACCTTCAAGTTTAAACTGCATTACTAACAGTTTCTTCATCCCTTTATTAAGGGTAGACAACTAAACAATAAACCAATCCTTGATTTGTAGCTTCTGGTGGTTTCTGAGGTATAAGATGCTCATGTGGAAAAGTTAACCATCAACTCTCTAGCCGGGAAGAGCTGGCTCCTGCACATTTCTTGTTAACATTGGTACTTAGAGCATTGGAAAACAAAGACAAACCAGAGAAAGGAACTGATAAAGAATTCTCGTAGAGGTAAGAGATAAATCAAGAGAACAGTGACATGAGTGCAAAAGGAGAAGATAGTTACAAAAAGGAAAAGGTATTGGAAAAACATTGAATGTTCCAGAGAGCTTAAGGAAGAAGACTGAAAAAAGGCCATTGAATTTTGTGATCAAGAGATCATTGGTAACCTTGGAGAGAGCCATCTTGCAATAATTTCTTGAGTTTTCAAAATACCACTGAAAGCTTCCCAGCTGAGGCTACTAACTCCCACACATTGTGGACAGAGAAAAACAAAGAACTCTGGCAGATTGTGGGCCTTATGCTTGCTCTTTCCTATTTTGCAGGTCTTTAACGGTGATGAACTTGCTTGCCAGACATTTTTAGGAAGCCCTTTGTGGAAGACATATATGCTATCCATCCTTGGAAAGAATCTAGGCAGGTTGGTGTAAAGAGTTTTGGGTCTGGAGTTAGGAAGATCTGAGTTCAAATCCAGCCGCAGATATTGAGATTATCTAGCTGTGGGCCCCTAGACAAGTTACTTAACTTTGTTACATAACGTGATAAATGAAGTAAGAATGAAGAATAAATGAAACAAGTCTTCATTTCCTCAACTGTAAAATGGGATTGTTGTGAGGATTAAATGCCTGTGATGGTTGTGAGGATTAAATGAGATATTTTTAAAGTGCTTAGAAGAGTACTTGTCATACAGTAGGTTCTTAATAAATGCTTGCTTCTTCCCTTCAAGAATCATATTATTAATAGCAATAATTAAATAATTTCAGAGTTATGAGAATTATTTAGGTTATGCCTTACCCTGAAATTTTTCAGTTAGTTCTTCTTGGATACCGGAAATTAGGACAAGTTATCTTCACACCTCTCCTTCCCTCATCCTATTTATATAATTCAGTAGTGAAATTTTAAGTTCTAGGTACCCAAATGAAAATTAATTAAGACAGAGATCCTTGAGAGATAATTTTGTGAGTATATGTTATCATTATTTTTAAAAAAGAATTTTGAACACTATATTTACTTGTTTCACTTTCCTTGTCTTGTACTTGATCATGGATAGAAAATTAGATAGCCAATGATTTACCCAGATGCCCGTCTAGCACACATATTATAGCATTTTTCTTTTCTCCTTCCACCAAAAGGAAAATATTTTAACATGACCCATTTGCTTATTGATCTCAGTCAGTACAGAGGTTCCAGATCCTTCTTAGAACCATCCAGGGACATTTGCTCTTTGTCCAATGGCTTTCATCTTCCACTATTTTCTGAATTTTCCTCAATAAACCTTAAATTCTGGCACTGAATCTCCCAAACTTCTTAGTTCCTGCCCCTGTGTGGCTTTCCAGAATCAAGATCTAATGTAACTGATCGCTTGTTACCTCTCCTCCTGCTATTGCCATAGTAACTGGATGCCCAATTTTAGCATCTACCCCTCCTCTTTTTTTCCTTCTTAGTCCTGCTGCCACACACTGAAGACCACAGCATTTTATTTCATTTTTAGCCAAAGGACAAAGAGTATGTATGTACATGCACAAAAAATATAGTATTTAGAAATATATAGAGAGGGGCAGCTAGGTGGTGCAGTGGGTAGAGTACTAGGCCTGGAGAGTCAGGAAGACTCTTCTTCCTGAGTTCAAATCTGACCTTAGACACTTACTAGTTGTGTGACCCTGGGCAAGTCATTCAACACTGTTTGGCTTAGTTTCCTCATCTGTACAACAAGCTGGAGAAGGAAATGGAAAACCATTCCAGTATCTCTGCCAAGAAAACCGCAAATGGGGATGTGAAGCATTGGACCCAACTGAAACAACTCAATAACCATAAATAATAGAAGTAAGAGATGGTATGTAAATTAGATAAATTACTTCAGTTGGAGCAAGGGAAGGCTTTAGTTTAAGTTCTGCCTCTGACACTAACCACCATGGGCAAGTCACGTGAGCTTCAAACCCTCTTCAAGACATTAAGGAAAGGTTATAATTTGTGTAGGGGTTCTCTAAAGGATGAAGTCCCGGTCTTTGAAGGATAAAAGAAAATTGCTTCTCTGCAGACTTTGTGGTACTTAAACCCTCTAGCCAAAGTACAAGCAAAGACTCCCAGGTCCAATTTGAGTTTCTAGGAATCCTCCCAATAGTAAACAGCTTCTGTATGACCCCTAAACAAGAATGGCTATTTCCATTTCAGGAAACTCATCAATGGATTTAGGATTTGTCCATGTGAACAAATCCAGAGAGAGAAACCTATATCCTTCTTCTGCCTTCCCACGGTCAGTCTTAGCCATTCAGGAAAGATTCTTATTGCTAGTGGACACTTGGAGCTCTAGATCAGAGGTGTCAAATACAGCTCACAGGACCCCACACTCCCAAATTCTGCTTCAATCAGAATAAAATGTAATTGGGAAATACTTAACAAAATAAATTTAAAAAGCAATATAACACAAATAACATTAACATGTGGTTTTCTTTTCTGGGGGTAAGGGAGAGGCAATCTGGGTTAAGTGACTTGCCCATGGTTACATGACAAGTAAGTATCTGTCTGAAGTTAGATTTGAACTTGAGTCTTCCTGTCTCTGAGGTCATTGTGCTATCCATTGCACCACCTAGCTGCCCCCAATATGTGATTTTCTAAGTCAATATGGGTGCAAGGATCCTCATGACTGAGTTTAACACTACTGCAATAACAGACATAAATGAGTTATCATTTTCTCTTTAAGGAACAAATAAAGGGTATGATCCCTCAGAATAGAGAACACCCCACCACTCATGTGGATGAGGAGCCCACCTACCCCATTACCATATCTGCAATCCAACTGCCACCAGCAAGTAGATAGGCAGTGATAGCACCCCATATACCACTTGTCCTACTTCCAGCCCAGCCTTCACAGTCTTCATCAAGGGTTGCAAGACAGTCTAGAGCTAAAGAGGTAGAGAAGCAAAGCTGCCTTGTGAGTACTAGGAAAGTCAAATCACCCCCTAATGCTAACTTGACTATAATCACATGATTGACTCTAATGGGGCCAGCCCAAGATCTAGCCCTCCAAAGTGATCTTCCTAAAGCAGAGATATGTGACCACCTCTCTCTCTCTCTCTCTCTCTCTCTCTCTCTCTCTCTCTCTCTCTCTCTCTCACACACACACACACACACACACACACATGCCTATTGAATTTTTGTCACCTCCAGAACCAAATATAAAACAATGTGTTTGACATTCAAAGACCTTCAAAACCAGTTGTCTCTACCCTTCCAGTCTTCTGACATATTATCTACCTCCTAATATTCTATAACTGATATTTGCCTCCTGCTGTTTCTTTTTTTTTTAACAAGAAACTCCATCTCCCAATTGTAATCATTTTCACTGGTTGTCCCTCTTATCTGGAAGACTTTTCTTCATCTCTGCCTCTAAGCCCTAGCTAAAACCCCACCTTCCACAGGAAGTCCATTTCTGATCCCCTTTAATTTCAGTGCCTTCTCTCGGTTGATTATTTCCACTTTATCTTGCATATAGCTTATTTGTACAATGTTGCTTGCATGTTGTCTCCCAGTGCTTACCATAGTGCCTGGCACTGGTGCTTAACACATATTTATTGACTGACTGAGCCTGAACCCAAAAATCTTGGGAATGGAAGTACTTCCAGCCAAGAGTCAGGCAGCAATCACCCTGGGAAGTAACCTCTATGAAGATGTGACTTTGCAACTGCTCATATGGGTGCTACACAGCCCACATTTTTTTTAGCTCAGAAAAGAGTATTTGTCACCAAAGGTCTTGGCACTGTCAAATGGTTCAACATCAAAAACTGATGTAATTTTATCAGTGGCAATGAAATTAAAGAAGAAGCTTTACCATCTGTTTTGTCTCTGTACTCTAAAGAGCATGGGAACTTTCCATCTGACTCGAAGATGAAACCTTCCATCTGTGTTGTTTTTCTCATCAAAATGTGAGCTCCTTGAGAGCAGGGACTGTCTTGTTTTTAATTTGTACCTCTAGTGCTAAATGCAATACTTTCACATACATAATATAGACAAGCTCTTTTCCAGCTATCTTTTGTTCATTGAAAGTAAACAAATTACAAATAAATAGGTTTGTAGTAGTGTCTCCCTTCTTCCCTCTCCTTTGGAAAGCTATATCCTAGAATTCAGTGGTTGCTTGTATTATGCATCAGTTTAATCCAGTTTTTCTGGGACACACTGTCAGAGGTAGGTAGTGGAATCCCGGAGATCTATAGCATAAACAGTGGGAAGTGCTCCAAATTGGAGAGCTAGGTTACTTTGTGTCTCAGACACTTTTAGAAATGATGAATATATGAATTTTGTGACACTAATTCACAAAATATTTCTTTTGCAGTTTTGTCATCTGTAAAGTGGGGTTAACAATATTTATTTCACAGGGTTGCTTCAAGGATAAAGTGAGATCATAAATGTGAAATGTTTAGAAATAGTTTAAGAATGCAAAACATTTGTGATTTAACAGTGGAGTTGTTCGGGGTGATTTTGATTTAGTTTGGCTTGGAAGGCAAGAAATAAACAGCACAGGAGAACAACACAGGATCCCTGTAATTGTGAGGTTCCACTAAATGACCAGGTAACAACTGCTTCATCTCTCCCCGGCCCAGTTCTCCGCCAGGTACAGTGTACTCTCGTCCGCCACCTGGCGCCAGGTTCCCCGTCACTACACAAAAACCACGTGTAAAAAAAGTGCTTACAACCTAACATATGACCCTGGTTTTTATCTCCGGCGACCAATAGTAAAGCAGGAGGCGGAGACGAGAAATGCCAGATTCCAATCGTCGCCCGCTTTCTCCAAGGGGGGCGGGGTTTGGGATTTACCACGTTGGGTTTGTCCGCAGCGCTAATTAATTTTTCCGAAGGCTGGAGGGCTTCACTCCAGCTTGGGATCTGCCGCTGAGGCTGCCACCACCGCTACCTCCTCCTGCTGCAAGAGACAAGTTCGGTGGGGCTTCTCCACTGAAATACAATGTTTGACGGCTCCCTCCTACCTCCTCTTTCATTTCCTTTGCTGCTGCTGCTGCTGTTTGGGGGATTGGACACAAGCTCAGGTAGCTCTTTCTTTCCTTCCTTCCTTACCTTTGCCCCTCTCCGTTCACTGCCACCTCCCCTCCCCTGAGGCTTGGCCGGTGGAGCATCACTCCCCATGCCCTCTCGCTCCCTTCCACACCGGGCTCTGTCTCCAACTCTAGCAGCAGCAACAGCAGCAGCATCACGCCAACAGCGGTCCCCGCAGGCGTCCCTGGGGTCGGTCCAGTTCCAAAGGGACAGGACGCGATTGCTCCCTGTCAGTGACAGGGATGGCGGGGCCGAGGGGAGGCTGCCGGCAGGAGTGCGGGGCTGAGGCTTTCCTCAGCAGTCCCCGGTGCTCTGGTCTGCTGTGCCAACTCCATGCGCAGTGGTTAGATACGCTTTGGCTGTTCCGCTCCTGCTTCAACTTGTACAGAAGTTGCCTGGTGCTTCTCTGCTTTTCCTTCCGTTCCGAGAAACTCGGTTAACTTTCGTGAAGTGCAACGTGTGTGGTTTATTGCAAAAACCCATTTTGGGTGGGGGTGAGGGAGAGGAGCGGTGCTGAGTGAGACACTCATTCAGAAGTATATTTAGGCATCAATGCGGAAAGGAAATATAAATCATCTCCCTGTTTGGCTCCATTGTCTTCCCTGCTTGTTCAGAATTTCCAGTGTGTTGAGTCTGGAGCTTGAAACCTGAGCACTCAGTGGAAAGGGGCTGCAGGGCCCGGGCTCCGTGTGCAGGGAGGGCGAATGCAGCAGAGAGGGTGACCCGCAGAGCAGGGGTGGGTGAGGGAGGGAGGGGGCTTCCAGGCTAGGGCAGCCAGGGCAGAAGCTTCTGCCAGTGGCCGGGTCCTCTCCAGCCCACCTCCCTGCTCTCTGTCCGCTAGGCAGCTGCCAGTGGGGGCGAGGTGGGGTTGGCCTCGCGGGGCGATCCGAGAGTGGCCCCGGAATGGAATGCTTCCTGGGACCGGGCTGGAGCCCCGACTGCTTGGCCGCTTCTCCTTGAGGAGCGGGGTGCACGGGAGCAGTGCCACTAATTCGCTGTTTTCCATTCTTTGCAGCAGTTGGAGGCGTCACCGCTGCTGAGCTGGACGTGGTGCTCCCTCAGCGGGTGCGTCCGGAGGACATCCACCTGCTGTCACTGCCAGCCGGGGAGGTGGGGGCCGGTGGCCGAGGCTCAGCGCGGCGGCGGCGGCGGCAGCCCCACTCAGCCGCCTCTGCAGAGCAGCCCTCCGGCTTGACGAGGCGTGGCTTTCTCTTACACTTGCCGGCCTTCGGGCGGGACCTCTACTTGCAGCTGCGGCGGGACCTGCGCTTCCTTTCCCGGGGCTTCGTGGTCGAGGAGCACGGGGCAGCGGGGAGTCGGATCCCGGAGGCCGAGCTCTGCTTTTACACGGGTCACGTATTGGGTTATAACGACTCGTTTGCCTCAGTCAGCACCTGCGGTGGATTGGTACTAACGCTTTCCTTCCTATGAAGCTTCTCCCTTAGGGTAGCATCACACGCGTGTGTGTCTGAGTGGGTGAACCTGTGGGTGCCTAGCTCAGTGTGTGGGGTGTGCTTACATATCAGGCCTTACAAAGACATTCATTCAAGCCAGAGTGGAAGCCTTTAGAGGGATGTTGATATGTGTGCAGGTGACACCTGAAGGTTACATACTATTGAAGGGGATTATTAAAGTGGATAAAGCAAAAGACCGACCTAAAAAGAAACTTGGCTTCTACGAAGTAATGTCTGATGATAGATATTGTTACTGAATGGTCTTACAGAGAATAATCACTTCCATTCATATACACAGGCGGAAGTTTATCTCTTTTGTCATTTCTTTTCATGTTTCACCTGGAGAGTTAATTAGAGTGTACCTCTGAGTGAGGGGGGTAGCCTTTAGTATCTGCCAGAGCCTTCCAAGAGCCAATATTTTACACATAGTAAGTGATCAATATTTTTTAACTGAACCTAGAGGAGGACAGGTGCCTCTCCTTTACCTAATAACAAAAGATGGTGGACTTAAACGAATTGTAGTGCCTTTTCCACACCTAGTGTTATTGGTGCATTTGGTCCCACATGGCTCATAATACTATGAGGAGCATCCCACGTCATCCTTAGCACGTTTCAGATACCAGCTGCTACTTTCTGTGGGCCTCTATGTATTTTGTTCCCCTACTTCATGGCCAGAACCAGTCAATTACTCAACATTTATTTATAGGGCACTTGTTTTGTGCATACTAGGTTTATATACTAGGTACATATAGGTTTAAAGCAGTGAAACTTTCCTTAAATCCTAAAAAGCTTAGGGCCTCAGGAAGTTTAATCCCTTGATTCTACTGACTTCTGTGGGTAGCTAATGGACCCCACACAGATTCTTAGAAAGCAGCATCTGCAGGATGGTTTTGCCTGGTATCTGGTGTCAGACCATAGACTGTTCATATTGTTGTCCTGTATTCATTCATGAGCCCCCTGTGGTGTTTATGATCCGAGTCAGTAGGTAGTTTATTATATCCCTTTGTGTCCCTCTCACTGTGTCAGTTCACACAAAGAGCTGGATTTTTTTGTTGTTGTTGTTCTGGGTGATTTTATTCCCCTGCCCTTGTCCTCTATATATTTATCCAGCAGCTTTTCTCCCCCAGATAATCTGTGGTCAGCTCCCTTTGAATATTACTGAAAATTTATGTAGAATCAAGGGAACGGATCTTTCCCATGGATTGAAAAATGTAAATAGTTATGTTTCTTTTTCCCTCAGCAAATAATGCTTGGGATAGGTTTGTGGTTGGGGAGGTGAGGGGATTGGGGGGGGGCACTGTCCTTGGAGTCTGGAATTCAGGAGTTTCCTAGTCAGTCATGTTTTGAGTCTAGGGCAGGATATGATCTTGTAGGCTAGAAGTCTTGGCACTGTTCTTCTGCGTAGTTGAATCATTCATGGACTAGAATTTGGCCTGGGAACTGGGTACTGGAAATAGTAATTGAAAGAGTGCTTAATCAGGGTGTAAGTGTTACTAGGAAAGTGGATGTAGAACAGCAGGGGGAGCAAGGCAGGACATGCATAGGGAGGTGGGGAATAAATAAAAGAATGAAGGGATAGATTAAATGGGTATAGCTAATCATAGGACAAATGAAAAAACACAATTCATCTCATGACATGGATTGAGAATTTAATGTGTATATATGTATGTAGAGAGAGAGAGAGGAAATGTTGTCTTGCTACTATTTAACCTATCTTTGCCAAAATGTCTAAAGGTCTGAATTTCCTTTCCCCCTCTCCCTTATCTGAAATAGCCCAAATGCTTTTATGTCAATCTAATAAATGACTGTTAAGATTAGTGTTTATACTTTTGAGTTTAGTATCTATTACATAAAGCTATAGTTATGCAGTAAGAAAATGTAGACAATGGTCTTAAGAAATAATTGCACAGAGAGTAAGCGCCTTTCTCCATTATAGAACAAAACTGAAGTAAAAAGAATTTAATTTGTAGTTAAAGTTGTTTTCAGAAAGATTGTTCTTTTCTTTGGTACCATGTGGGGGCGCTGTGCCTTAGATAAAGGATTATATCCAAACTATTGACTTCGATAAGTTACCTATTGACAGCAAAAACAGCCTGTAAATCAGACAACTATGCACATTTCCCATTTAGCATGCCTTGTTAAATGTCATGGATTTTAAAAACTTCTCAAAATACAGGTAAATGAAGGAGGTATAGAAGTGGGGAAATGTGTTCTACTTTGTTACTTGAGATATGGGCATAAATGTAACTGAAGACACTTGAAAAGAATATAAAAGAAATTAACCTGATCATAAATTAATATTGTGATCTGTAGCACATTATTTTGTATGAGTTCAAAGGCCCACTGATGTTGAAATTAATTGTAATTTCATTTTAATCAATATTTGTACTGATGAAAAGTACACAGGCAGACAGAAATACGCTGTTATTGGATTAGACTAAACCAAAGGGAGCATATGAAAAGAGTCATACAATTGCCTTCTTCAGTAGGGTGATCATTTTGATGATGGTGAGCATGGTCTGGATCTTGAAAGACATTCCCTACATGCAGTAATGAAGTACAACTACATTAAAAACCTAGAAAATCCAGCTATTCATTGAGAGCAAGAAAGAGGAGAGAGTGGGGATAGGGAATAGCATAGGTTTGTGAAGACTCCTGTCTTCCAATTCATGGGAAACCAAGTTCTATTTTTTTTAATGGAAATGAGTTTGTCTCCAGATTGTGTTATTCTCTGCGATTGGAGATAGATCAAAGGTACATCATTGTTCTGGAGGCATAGAGATAGTTTGCCTCAGCAGCTCTTACTTTACTACCTTCCCCCTCACTTTTCTTGCCATCCTTCAGTTGACATGCTTTTGATCATAGAGCTGATATGTTGAGTGACATAGGGAGTTCTTACAATAGTGATTCATTTTGAAATGCCTTTGTGACTTGGCTTCTGGTTTCTCTTTGTTCTTTATCTATTTGTATTCCATTAAATTTTCTCAGAACCCAGAAAGGCAGAAGAATTCTTGATACATTCGCTCCTAATGTTTGGAAGCACTGAAAAAAGTTTCAGCAGCAATATAATTTTAAATAATCCAAGTTTGGTACCACTTCCTTCTGTGTGTGTAATAAATAATTGAGGATGGGAAACCTTCCACATAAAGACTGGAAAAATTAAAATAGAAAATTCTTTTCATGTAATGGAGCAAAGTGAGAGGTTAAATTTTAAGGAATAAATGAAAAGTATTTACGCTGTACGTCAACCTTTTTAATTAATACAGTAAGATGACTGTTTTTTCTTTCCTGTCTAATCACACCAAGGGAAGTAAGCACAGTTTCAGAAGACTCCCTTCAGTTCTGTTTAGGACATTATGTGGTGACCATTTTTGTTTGGATAAATGTTGGCCAGCTTTGGAAAGATTATACAAATGAGAGAGCCATAATAATACATTCCATTCTGCTCTGCTGAAACCACTTTTTGAGGCAGTGGTTAGGGAACTGGACAAGTTCTCCCGAACCATAGAATTTCATAAAGGTCCAAAAACACATTTACTTCCTGGACTGAGAGGCAATGTAGCATACTGGATAGAGAGAAGAACTTAAGAGTCAGAAAGAGCTAGGTTTAAGTCTCACCTCTGATACATTCTGTCTGTTGAACCCTGGACAAGTCATTTAATTTCTCAGTTCTCTAGATCAGTTGTGTCAAACTCAAATAGAAGCAGGGCCACTAAACCTTATGTAAGAATCTCCATGGATCAAATATTAACATTAGCTATATTCTACTGTTATTTGTATTTATTTTGGGAACTCTCAGGAGTGTTTCAGACTATGCCCAGTCTCAGGTTTGATACTTGTCCCTGAAACTGTAAGTTTCAAAGAAGGTGCCAACCTGCACTGGTAGAGTGAACTTCCTCATCTGTGAGTTTCCTGTACCATTAAAATTATAGACCTGGTCCCTATCCCAAATATTTGGGTCATTCTTCACAGAAGTGAACATTAAATTTGTTTCAAAAAAAATTTTGAACATCAAAAAGGAGTATTTTCTTATGTAGCAAATGCAGAAAGAAGATTCTCATGAAACTGTGAATCTCTATTTTACACTGTATTGCTTTAAAAAATTATCTTCTATATTCTGCATAATACTTTAAAATTAGCCCTTATCTGTGCTTCCTTTGCAATGTCCTTCTGTTCTCTTCTATCATTTTAAAATGTTTCAGTGGTCCTCTTTTTTCCCCCGTCACTATTGCTATGTACTTCTCCCCCTTATATATCCAGACCCCTTCAATTAAGCAAGGGAAAGCGGGGGGAACCCTCGATCAAATAAGCATAGTAGATGAAAAAAAATTAATCCCTACAATGGCCATGTCCAATATTCCATCTCTATACATCATGTTTATCACTTCTCTGTCAGAAAGTGAGTAACTCGTGTCACCAGAGGTCTTTTGCAAACATGATTTGCCATTGTTTTTATTGGAATTCTTAAGTATTTCAAAGTTGTTTTTCTCCACATTCTTTGTTGCCCCTGAATAAATTATTCTGGTTCTTCTCATTTCTATAACCCAGAATTCTCTGAAATAATCTCTTGTATTACTTCTTATGATGAAATAATATTCTACTAATGTACATATACTCCAATTTATTCAATCATTCCTCTCTTAGATTCTAATTCTTTTTTCCCTCATCGCCCTTTTAATTTCCCTTTCAGTTTAAGAAAGTGTGTTTGTGCCTACTCCCTAACTGGTATTTTCTTCCCTCTTAACCTGGCTGCCATCCCTATTTGTTTCCCTGTTGAGTTTTTTAATGTACTTCTACATCATATCAGGTGTGTGTATATGTGTGTGTGTTCAACCATCCTTTGTCCATTTCAGATAAGAATGAGATACCCACCTTCCACCCCTTTATCCATGTTTGTTTTCTGTTATAATTCTCCATATTACGAAAGATAACATATTCCTCCCTCTTTGTTCCTCCTCTCTACATAATGTTTTTCTCCTTTTACCCTTGCCTGTCTTCCCCTCTTAGGACCCTAGAATAGAGATAATCTACTCACCAGACCCTTTCTATTTAACTCCTTAAGTACCCATTTGAAGATATTAAAGTTCTGAAGGAATACTTATTTCTTCTTCCCTTAGTAGATATGAGTACAACACCATATAGCTTCTAATTGCTTAAACAAATTCATCTTTGTAAGTTTCTCTGGATTCTTGCATTTGCATTTCAAAGTTCTTATTTAGTTCTGGCCTTTTTATTAGAAATGCCTTAAAGTCCTTTATTCCATCAAAAGTACAATATATATCCTCTTACCCTCCCCCCATTCCCCACCATAGGATTATATTCAACTTTATAAGGTAAGTTATTCTTGGGTGTAAACCATATATTTTGCTTTTTTGAATATTGTAATCCAAGATCTCCTCTCATTTATAATGGAAGCTGCCAGATCTTGTGTGATTCTGACTGTAGTTTTTTGTTATTACTGTTAGATACCTAGGTGGAGCAGTGATTAAGGTGGTTTAAAGAATAAGGAAGGCCTGACTGCAAATGATGCCTCTATGCTTACTATGACTTAGGGAAAATTATGTAACTTTTCTCAACTTCAATTTCATCAATTATAACATAATATACCTCATAGGACATGTTATAAGAATCAAATAAGATAATATATGTGAAACACTTTGCAAATTGAAAAGTACTATGTAAATGCAACTTAAATTGCTTTTTTTTGGGTGTTTGCAGTATTTTTTTCCTTTGGGTATGGAAACTCTAGATTTTGGCTGTGACATTTCTGGGACTTTTCTTTTTGGGGTCCTTTAAGGTAGTGATCAATGGATTCATTATATCTTTACCCTCTTCTAACAGACCTTTGTCTATTTATGATTTCTTGAAAAATAGTACCTAGATTTTTGTTTTATCATGGTTTTCAGGTAGCTTAATAATTCTTGTGTTATCTCTCTGATTAATTTTCCAGGTTAGTTTTTTATATTCTATATCTTCCATTTTCTTCTCTATTTCTTCAGTCTTTCCATCTCACTCTAACATTCCATGCTATCTCATGAAATCATTAATTTCTGTCATATTCTAGTTTTTAGAGATTCCATCTTTTAGGTAAGGTTCATCACTGTCTCTTCTAAGAAACTTATTTGCCTTCCAATTCTTCCTTCCATGACTTTCTTTCTTCCTTCCTTCCTTCCATCTCATGTTTCATTTATTCTAGGCATTCATGTAGTCTTTGTGAAGGACTCATTTTTTTCTTTCAATCTCAGCTTGCAATTGTCATAGAATTAGATTTTCAATAATTTTTGATACTTATGAGTGTTTTCTTTGATTTACTCACATCCTCCTGAATTGAGGATTAGTACCAAGGCCAAGCCCTGCAGCCCCATACTGCACTTTTGGGTGAGGTGGGTGGCTAAACTTGGCCTCACTCTTGGTTCTCTGATTTCTTGAATTGACCTCCAACTTATACGGTTAGGCTCCCTCTGAATCTTTGAGGTTCAGAGCACTGGGGCTTCAGGCTCCCTTGTGGCATCTAGAGATAGAGTGTTGGGGCACAACATAGCCCCTTGGTCTGGGTTGCTGCTGTGGAACAATGCTGTCAACTCTCTGATACCCTCCTCAAGGTTTCCAAGGTCCCTACCATGGCAATATTTATCTTGCTTTCTCAGGGGAGTCCTCTATTCTTACTATCTCTGGAAAAGAGGCTTGCATGCTACACGTATCCTCGGCTTTCTTTAATCACATCACCTTAGGCTGGTAGACCCCCCTTCCCATTGGTCTTGGGCTTCTGGCTGTCTTTGTTAGGTTCTGGAGTTGCAGATGTCACTTTGGTTTTTCATTAGATTTATTGATATTTATTCACTTTGGTATAAGGTTCAGGGTTTTGGTGGGCTACTTGGGGAGCTGGGCAGCCTACCTTCATTCAGGCAGCCGTCTAGGGAGGAAGTGCCCATGAACTTTGAGCTGATAATTTTAATAAGGGAAATTTCCAGGAGACTACTAGCAGTATCATCTTTTATTATAAGGAAAATAAAAATATGTTGACACTCTTATTTTAAGTCTGTCTTTGCCACTTGTTTGACCTAGTGCTCAACCCTCTGGTTTCAAGGGTTAGGAGTAAGTCTTTTTTTTTTGTTTCCCTTGGGGCTAGAAGAGGGTTTCCTAGATGAAGACTGAGCAATTGAAAGGGATTCACCCACATATTTACACCCAATTTCCCGTCCAGGTGATGGTCTCTATTTCAATAGAAGGAAGCAATATTTCCAGTCCCATAGCAAATGTGGTCATTTTAAATTCTTTTAGTTAAGGGTTCCTTCAAGATGTGAAATTTTTGAAAATGGTACCCTCAATTTTATAAAAGAGGGAATGTGATGCTTTTAGAAAGAAAGCAGGTTATGCAGAAAATTAAAGGGAAAATGGCAGCTTAGATTAGGAGTTGATAAAATTGTTAGACTCAAGTTTTAGTAGGTCATCTGTTGTTTAATGAATCATTAGATGAATATTTGGTCACTGGACCCAGATGGCTCTGGAGGAGAAAGTGAGGCTGGTGACCTTGCACAGCCCTCTGTCACTCAAAACAAAGTCAAGTGCAAGTCATGTCATCATTTCTCTGATGTCATGGTCTTTGAAAATGAAAGATGAACGCAGACAGAAAATGTTTGTCATAATGCTTTATGATTCTTCATAAAAGAGATTTGCCAATAATTCTTTTAGAATTTTATACTATGAAAATGTTTATAAAGTAATAGTGCATGAGCAAATTGAGCTGAGTAAAATGTGACCTTAAAAATCTAATATTGTGAAGGCTGGGAGGTGGGGAAACAGGATAGAAAAATCCAATAAGTGATAGCTATATCAAAGCAGTTGCCAGGGTTTTTGTCACCTTATCCCTTGACTGTTACAACCTTCTAACTGGTCACCTGGTCCTGAATATCTTCTCCTTGGGCTAATCCATTCTACCTATGGTAGTCCTAGAACACTGACTTCATAATGTGGCTGCCCCGCTCAGAAACCAGCAATGTCTCTTCTGCAGTCCACTCCTTAGGCTAGTCTTCAAGGTCCTTCACAAACTCATTTCCTCTTCATTTTTTAACCTTATGGCCTATACTCTTTAACACAAACACCAAAAGCCATCTAAACTGGTGAAATGATTACTTCTCTTGATCTATACGCTGTAAGTCCACTAATTAGACTAAGATCAGCCCTTTTGTTTTTTGGCCATCAGAATATTGCTCACTTTTATTTTTTATTTTTTCATTTTTTCATTTTATTTATTTATAAATGTTCTACAATCACTTCCTTAAAATTAAGATTTTATACCCCCACACCTTCCCCCTCTACCCCCCTCCCTCCCCATGACAGCATACAATTCTGTATAGGTTCGACATATACTTTCCTATTGAGCATATTTTCACTATAGTGATGTTATGTAGTCACACTGACATAAGTGGAAGAACTCATATAACAAATCAAAACATAATACACTAAAACCCACACACACACAAACATGATCTGCTACATTCTGTGAATGACTTC
>CM053769.1:569324269-569350706 GCA_028658325.1 Potorous gilbertii | reverse complement strand
TTAGGCATGGGTCTATGCCTAATTTCCGCCACACAGTTAACCAGTTGTCCCAGCAATTTTTGTCGAACAGTGAGTTCTTATCCCAGAAGCTGGGGTCTTTGGGTTTATCAAATAGGAGGTTGCTATATTCCTTGCCTACTGTGTCTATTGCTCACTTTTATTGAGTTTCCTGTCCACTAAAGTCCATCAGCCCTTTTTTCCCCACATGAACTACTGTTAAGCCCAGTCTCCTCCCTTCTGTACCTGTGCATAAAATGATTTTTGAATTCAGCAAGAAATTAAATGATGAAATGGAACTAAAGCAGATTTTAAAATTTAGTGCAAGTATTGTGATTTTAAAATTATTTTGAAAACATTTCTATTTAAATAAAAGTGTACCCTGGACAAGAAAACCTACTTAATTTATATGTAGAGCTAATATTCTAAAACTAAAGCAAACCTGCAGAAAGAAACACATTATTACAGTAGATATCAGTCTACCTGTGGCATACTTAAAATGGATGAAATGCCCACAAAAAGTCAGTTGGAAAGAAATATTCTTTTAAAAAAATTAATTTATTTGTTTTCAGGTTTCAGCAATCACTTCCATAAGTCTTAAATTTTCTCCCCCTCTATAGAAAGTTATCTTGCCCTACAGGACAAAAGAGAAAATGGTGATAAGGGAAGGGAGGGATGTTAGAAAGGAGGACAGACAGGTGATAGGGGTAATTAGAATGTTTGGCGTTTTGGGGTGAGGGGAGGGGAGAAATGGGGAGAAAATTTGGAACCCAAAATTTTGTGGAAATGAATGTTGAAAACTTAAATAAATAAATTTAAATATGAAAAAAAGAAGTTTGGGAGAAAGAGGAAAGCCAGGGTTTTCAAAAAAACAATTAAAGAAAGAAAATAGGGTTATAGAGGATTTCTTTAAATATAAAAAAAGAAAAGAAGGAAGGCCAGAAATAATAAAATATGTCATTTCTCATGGCATAATAGTATTCCATTACATTTTTTTTAAGAAATACATGTTGGATTTGTCAAAAACATAGAAAGAAAAGCAAACTGTCCATAGGAGACACATAATTGTGACATACTAGAGATACAATCACTTTCACCAAAATAAATAATTAAATAATCCTAAAAAAAGTCCCCGAGATGTCTTACAATCTTATTGGGGTTCTACACATACATTCTTATTAAACACATTTTCACATTTGTCATGTTGTATAGAAGAATTAAAATGAATTGAAAAAGCCACGGAAAAAAACAAAGCAAAGAAAAAATAGTCTGGTTCTTCTGTGTTCAAATTCCATAGTTGTTTCTCTGGATGTGGATGGCATTTTGCCTCGAGTCCTTTAGGACTGATTTAGGTCCTTGCATTGCTGTGAAGGGCTTGGTCTATCAGAAACAATCCTCACACACTGTGGCTGTTACTGTGTATAATATTCTCATTCTGCCCATTTCACTCAGCATCAGTTCATATAAGTCTTTTCAGGTTTTTTCTGAAGTCTGACTGTTTGTCATTTCTCATGGCATGATAGTATTCCATTACATTCCTATACCATAGCTACTTCAGCCATTCCCCAATGGATGGGCATCCCATTGATTTCCAGTTCTTGGCCACCACAAAAAGAGCTGCTATAAATATTTTTGTACATGTGGGACCTTTAACCGTTTTTGTAATCTCTTTGGGATATAGTCCTAGAAGTGATATTGCTGGGTCGAAGGGTATGGACATTTTTGTAGCCCATCTGCTCTCCAGAATGGAGAGCTCCACTAACACAGCTCCACTAACAATGGATAAATGTTCCAACCCTCCCACATCTTCTCCAACATTTATTATCTTCCTGTTTTGTCATGTTAGCCAATCTGATAGGTGTGATATGATATCTCAGAGTTGTTTTGATTTACATCTCTAATCAATAGTGATTTGGAGCATTTTTTTTTCATATGACTCTGGAAACTATCTGTTCATATCAATGGGGGAATGACTTGTATTCTTGTAAATTTGACTCTATTCTCTATAGATTTTGGAAATGAGGCCTTTATCACAGCCACCAGTTTTCTTTTCTAGTTTTCTACTTCCTCCATAATCTTTGCACTGACTTTCTATAAAATCTTTTCAATTTCACGTAATCAAAATTACCCATTCTGCAATTCATAATGTTCTCTATTTCTTGTTTGGTCATAAATTTATACGCTATCCCTTGCTCCCCTAATTTGTTTATAGTATCAATCAAAAAGAAATATTCTTGATTGCCCTCTGGATTTTCTTTAATATAATTTTCTCCTTTAAATGATAATTTCTTGTGGAAGGAACATTGTTAAATTTAACTTTATTACTTTATGTGCCTGCTATTGCAGTATATTGATTTTTATTTATTTATTTACTTTGGTCAGGGAAGGATGAGACTTCAGACCCTATTGGTTCCTCCTGATTTGGAAATTCTCTCCATCAATCCATACTGGAAATTCTTCTGTAATTTAGTAGACTTAATTAGGTACCTAAGACATTAAATACTAGGCTAATAAGTGGGCAGTGAATAGACATTGTTGTTTTCTGAGCAGGGCAACTACATTATGTAATCAGTGCACTAGGACTACCATAGACAGGATGGATTGTTCAAAGGAGAAGATAACAGAGACCAGGAAACTGGTAGGAAGGTTTGACAGTCAAATTATAAGGCGATAAAAGCCTTGTTGACTGCCTAGATATAGTTACTGTTTACTTAACACTTTAAAGTTTGCCAAGCATTTTAGATATGTTATCTTATTTTATCCTCACAAGAACTTTGCAAGGTAGGTGCTATTATGCCTATTTTACAGATGGGAAGCTGAGGTAGACAATGAGGAAGTGCAAGAATAAGCACTTCCATAGCACCTCCCATGCGTGACGCACTGGACTAAGGGCTTTATACAAATTTCATCTCATTCGAGCCTTGTAACAACCCTGTGAGGAAAGTGCCATTGTCATCCTCATTTCAAGGAAACTAAGGCAAACAGAGGCCAAGAGGCTTGCCCAGGGTCACACAGCTAACGGTAGAGGCCAAATTTGAACTCGGGTCTTTCTGACTCAAAGGAAGCTCGGTGGCACAGTAGATAGAGCAGGAACACTCATTCATCTTCATGAGTTTGACTGAGCTCAGACACTAGCTGTGTGATCCTGGGCAGCTCACTTAGCCCTGTTTGCCTCAGGTTCCTCATCTGTACAATGAGCTGGAGAAGGAAATGGAAAACCATGTCAGTATCTTTACCAAAGAAACCCCAAAATGGGGTCATGAAGAGTCAGACAGAACTGAAATGATCAAACAACGAGAACACTTCTTGACTAAAGTTCTAGAACTATGAATACAAAAGGTCTTGAGGTTTTGAAACTTCATGGGTCATTGGGGAAATAGTTGTACATTGACAAATACAATAAAATCTGGAAGGGTAGCTAGTTTGGGAAGGAGTACAATTAGTTTGGTTTTAGGCATTTAAATTTGAAACAATATGATGACAACCAAATGGAAATGTGCAGTAGACAAAGACAGAGAATTTGAGATTAGGAGAGACCTTCTCTATAAATTTAGATTTAAGGGGCCTCTTTGAAGATTAGGAGGTTACTTGGGATCTTTGGAGAGAGCTGAGCAGTTATGGCCCTTGTCAAGCACATATTTAAGTTTTTTTGTTTCCTTTTTTTAAAAGTGGTGAATTGCTGAATTGAACCAACTAACCTTTTAGATCTGATTTGCTTTATGATGAGAAGAATCTCTTGGTAAGTGAGTTGTTTCAAGAAAAAAAATGGAATCTGATTGTAGAATAGTTTTTTCTTTAAAAAGTAAAGTTCATCTAGGGATCAAATCCGTGACTTTCACACTGTTAACATTGTTCTTTAACCAGATATGACCTAAAGTAGACCATGTAGATTAAGAACAGAACTTATCCCTAATTAAGAAAGTGACTCTCACAGCTTTTTCTCAAAAGAAAGTCATCAGGCCTTGGAGCGCAAATGTTACTGAAACTTGAATGTGAAGCAGACACATGGAATAATCTTTCATAGGGTGACTGTCATTGTAGTTATGTAGTTTTGTTCCCTTAAAGATATAGAGAGAATAGCTTTCTACAGTTCCAGTAACATTAAGACAGAGATTTTGTTACACAGTTCTAAGGTTTTTTTTTCCTAAAAATGTGAAAAAGTTGGCCTAGTGTTTAGGTGGTGATGAAACTAAATTTTTACTTACATATTTTTGGCATTAGAGCAAATGACTGGCCCTGCTTCAGGAAGATTGGTGATGTTTTTAGTGACAACACCTGATTTACAGCTTTCTTCTATACTGGTATAGCAACTCCCAAAGTAAGTGCAGGACACAAAGTTAAAAAGCGAATGAACACTTAACCTCACAGAAAAACTGTTCTAAAATGGACTGGTTTCCAGCATATTTTATAGAGACTTATTTCTCTTTTGTAATATTTTAATTCTTTTTAAAATTATTTTTTTTAAAAAAGGCAAAAATGCAAACTGTATGAAATAGCTAGGTTGAGCAGTGGATAAGGTGTTAGAATTAGGAAGACATGAGTTCAAATCCTACCTGAGATATTTATGAACTGTGTGACCCCAGAAAAGCTTCTTGTAATATCTCATAGTCTCAGTTTATTCATGTGTAAAATGAAAGAGTTAGATTTAATAGCCTTTTAGAACCCTTTCAGCTCTAAATCTGTGATCCCATAAATAATCATAGTCAAATTAAATAACCACACACACATTGGGAATGTTTGAAAATGTGTATCTCAGGCTGTCCCTCGACTCCTCCGTGGGTAACCATGGTTACCCAGAGTGGGTAACTATACCATACCATAGTGGGTAACATGTTTTACCACTGGTTTCCTGGAGTAGTGATGGTCATTGTAGAGTTCTTCCAAATTGTTGTTCTTTATAATGTTATAGTTATTATGGGGAAGGGGGAGGGAGAGAGAGAGACAGACAGACAGACAGAGACAGAGAGAGAGAGAGAGGAAGGAAGAAAGAAAATACAGTTCTGTTCACTCTAACAATTCATATAAATCTTCCCAAGTTTCTCTGAATCCGTCCTTTTCATTATTTCTTATGGTGCAATTATACTCTATTACATTCAAATGCCATAATTTGTCTAACCATTTCCCAACTGATGAATAACCCTTTAATTTCTAATTCCTTGCTACAACAACAAAAAAAATGCTGCTATAATATTTTTGTTTATATGAATCTATTGTATCTGTCTTTGATCTCTGAGCTATAGTCCTATTATTGCTAGATCAATATTATATTTTTTTGTTCTATTTCATGGAACAAGCATGCGCAATCTCCATTTTGTCTGGGATTTTTGTCTGTAAGGACTGTTTTGTAGTTATATTTGCATACTTACTTTATGTAGATATTCTGGACATTCTATAGTTATCTTGAACAGAATGTCTCTAACTCTTCCTGTTGAGTTTTATTGGTGACATGGAAAAGCTAATTATTTAGGTAGTTTATTTTCTATCTTGACACTTTACTGAAGATATTAGTTTTATTAATTTTAGTTTATTTTTAGCATTTTGAAGTTTACCATGTGCTTTCATAGATGGTGCAAGTACTATCTCCATTTTACAGATGTGGAAACTGAAACTCAGGGAGGTTGTTTATACAATTAGTATGTGTCAGAGCTGGGATCTGAACACAGTTCTCCTGACCCCAAATGACCACATGTTTTAAGCTTTTCTCCTTCTGCTGAACATTAATGTCATAGTTGCTGATATAGTAGATTTTCTTTGTAAGTGTGGACAGCTCAATAAATCATATTAGCTATGGGAATAGGATTATAAGTTATGACTCTTTCCTGAATGGACCACAGAAACATGTGGTTCCCTACTATAAACAAAATTCCCATGTGTTGATTCATTATCTATATATTCCAGTTAGGGATATGTCTGGCTCTAATATTCTGAGTTACGCCTTAGATACAGATTGGTAGCAAGCATAGGATGAGGAACCACAATCCAGGAGTCGTAGCATGAATGAGATATAGGAAAAAAAGAGGTGTCAGGGCAGCAAGTGGGCTTTCAAGTTAGCCAAGCAAATAGAAATCAAGAATTCGCAGATATTGAAGAAGATGGCAAGTCATGAGATTGGCAGTCAATATGATTAAGCAAGTGGACTTTCATGAGCTGAAGTGGCAGCTAGCTGAAGTGGGAAGAAAGCAGTCAGCAGCCAGGCAACATACAGAAATATAGGGAATAGGAGCGAGGGAAACCAGATGGTGGCTGCTCAATACCAGGAGTGAAGAAAGGATTCTGTAGTGTCTATTGTTCCCCTTTCACCCTGGTGAGAACAAATCTGGCTTTGAGGCCTGCACATGATAACTGAAAACAGCTGGCTGAGTTTTGAGTGCTGGGCCTGAAAACTGGCACAGGTCTCTGGCAGAGGCATTTTCCTGACAGGAGCAAAGAACTTCAAATCTATTTCCTGTGCAATGGGAGCTATTTCATGGTTTCCCAATGTGATGGAGTCAGGTGTAGTCATTAGAAAAGACATCAGATCTGGTGAATCCATTCATTCTTCCTGAGTACAACAACACTGTGATTTCAAGAAGATACATTGTAGCACAATTGCAACTGAGAAAGGATTAAAAGTAACATCATTCTCTGTGGACCTGTGATCTATGGATACATTTCAGGGGATTTGTGGATATGGATGAAAAAAATTACATCTTTATTTTCACCTTTATTTTCACTGCCATTTTCATTACATCTTTATTTCTCTAACTGAGATTTAGCATTTCCTTCAGTTATTTAAAAATCTTATGGGACAGGGGTCCATAGACTTCAGTGAAACCAAATAGGTTCATGACATACACACACACACACACACACACACACACACACACACACACACACACAGAATTAAGAATTCTTGCTTTAGACGATTATTCTGTATGTGTGTGTGTATGTCTATATGTTTACTTGAGACAAGATCTTTTAAAATGAATGTAAATTTGTCATAGATTGTCATAGATTCTTTTTTAAAAATATTTTTACTCTTGTCTTTGTATCACAGTCGTTTCAGCACCGCTCCTCCAGATTGGACCCTCCCATAGGATAAAGAAAACAGTAAAACACCTAGTGTAATTTCACTGCTGGTGAATACTCTGGTTGTAGTGTGAGCCTGCATTCTAGGAGGAATAAGGTAACTGGCTTCCAGTATCTAAAGGGCTCCTATTTGAAAGAGGTATTATACTCTTTTTCCCTTAGCCCCTGAAGGCAGAATGAGAAGAAATGGGTGGAAGTGGCATAAATCCCCTTTTTAGCTCAACAAAGAGAAAACAAACTTTCTAATCAATAGAGCTGCCAAAAGTAGAAGTATCTCTCTTAAAAGGTAAGGAATTCTTATGAAAAATCTTCAGGCAAAGGCTGATGGTCCCTTGTCAGTATTGTCCCAGAAGAGATTCTAGTGCAGATATGGGTTGAGCTACATTATCTCAGAGGTTCTTTCAGATTCTGAAATGCTGCTGTCATCATGCTAAATGTCCAGCCAATGAAAACACCATTCCATGTAATTGTTAAGTGCCAGGGATAAATTGAATATAATGAGTTTCATGTTTAACGGGACTAAACAATCTAACAATTGTGCACTTTTCACAGTTTCTACCAATAATAAAGACCTTTAGAAAGTTTCTTTCAGAGAACAGATATGAAAGCAAAGACCACATCCATGGTTTTTGATTGTCAATTCATGTAGTTGACTTTGAATTTCCTGTTTGCTAGAAACTCCAGATTTTTATTTTATATGAACTATCATCTATTTCTTTTTACTATTTTATTCATTTTACTTGAACTATGGTTATATTTCTTCTGTCCTATCCTTGTTCCATTAATTTTCTTTGATCCCAAGTTGAAGACTTTACATTTATCTCTCTTAAATTTCATCTTGCTTTGATTCACTGTCACTGCCTTTCAAGGACTTCTTTTGTACCTATTCTATCATCCAGTATGTTTGTTCCCTCCCAGCCAACTAAGGCCTCACAGATTTTGTTGTAGCTGTGAAGGGTGATGAGGGTTGTCGTGACTGAAGCCTTCTAGCTGAAGCCTCTCCTGAAGCAATGAGAGTATGGGACTGGCTAAGGATGAGGCAGAGGACCTCATGCTCACTCATAGATAAATTTGAGTGGCAGTGATAGAAGATAACTTTGTCTAGTTCCACATACTGTTGCTTGTCTGACACTGAACCCCAGACCTAAACCCTTGCTCCCCCACATTCAGACCTTGCTTTAATTCTTGGTCTCAACATTGCTTCTACCTATAATGCTGTTTCCCACAGCTTTCCTTTTTTCTTTTTGACCCATGTTGGGTTTTATTCCTTGTGCTTGATGCTGGCTTGTTTTCACTGTGATTTTGATCCTACCTTACTAGTTATGTCATTTTTTAAAAATCCTCAACCTGTGGAGGAGTCACACATTACCACAGGACCTAGTATGCAGGCCAGTACATTTGACTTTGTATCACTCAACAAAAGTTTCATAAGTATCCCATCTATATCTTTATCCAAGTCATTGATAAAAACATTGAGGACAGGGCCAAACAGAGATTCCTAGGACATTCCACTTAGAAATGTCTGTCTACACTGATATAGGTGGATTAATTACTACCTTTGAATCTGTTCCTACAGCTAGTTCTGAAATTAACTAACTATACTAGATTCTAGTTTGTATCTCTTTATCTTGCTCATAAGGGCATTGTGAGAGATTTTGTCAAATATCTTGTATATTATATCTGTGGCTTCCTCTGATTAACTAGTGTATTAATCCTGACAGAAAATAAATGAGGTTCATTTGACATAACCTGTTTTTGATGAATTCCTTCTTACTCATAAGTGATCAGTGCTTCCTTTTCTAAGTTTGCAAACCATTCTTTTATCCATATATTTGAGAATTTTTCCAGATATTAAGGTCAAACTTATTGGCCTACTATGTGAAGAATCAACCTTCTTCCCAGTTTGAAAACTGATACACTTACCAGAATCTAGGTCTGTGGTATCTTTCTCCTAATTTCATATAATTTCTGCATGATTTTTCAAAGGTCATGTGTTTCAGTAGTTATAGTGGGGTTTGTTACTCCCATCCCCCACCTTCAGCATCTTGGAGTGTAGTTCATTTGGAACTTGAAACTTAAATATGTTCAAGTCAGCAAGTTGCTCTCCTTAAATGAATACATCATTACTAAGGCAAGGTGATGGGAGCTTTGTCCTGAGGTAATATAATTATAAAATAGCTTTGAAAATCTGCGCTTAGCACCTCGTTTACCAGAGTAATTAGCTAAAATTGGAAGGTATCAGAGGATAAACTTCTTTCTACCAAGTTTGCTTCTTAGATAAGCTCCATTCCCTTCTAGTCTTACAATAATCTCTCTTCCATTACAAGATTGAATTATCCTGAGATCACTGCCATCTGAGGTCAAGGTCCTGGGGTCTTTTACCCAATTCAAATGAATGTTTCATAATAAGTGTTTTTGAATGTTTCTTTTATGCTACTTGCCTTGGGCTCACTTTGTTAAGTTTGCCACAGGAACTAAGTGACTAGTTGCAGCTCTGAGAAGCCATCTGCTATTCTGGTTCTATCTTTCCTTGTCCAAAGGTGGGATGAAAGAAGGTCCTTTATATTAAGGTGGGGGGAAAGCAAAGTAAGAGTTAGTTTTGCCTTTTTTCTTTTGTCTTATTATCCCATGGTTCTGAGCTATAGTCTTCTCTTTCTTTGATTTTTCTTTTGCCTCAGTAAAACTTAAAAAACCATCTTTTTTGTTTCAGTTATTTGCTCATCATTCATTCAGCACACTAACGGCTTCAGCTATTGGCCTTTGTGTTCCCAGTGGAGTCTCAATTCAACATCATCACTTTCATTTTCTGTATGTCTTTTAAAAATCCACATTAGTAATAGTAGCTAACATTTGCATAACGCTTTAAAGTTTTCAAAGTGCTTTATAGAGATTATCTCATTTAACTCTGTGACCTAAGTTCTATTATTTCCCCCTTTTTACAGCTGAGGGAGCTAAAGCCCAGCAAGGTTAAGTGACTTGTCCAGAGGTAGAAGGCTAGTAAAGTGTCTGAAATAGCATTCACACTCAGGTCTTTCTGACTCAAGTCGGGCAGTCTATCAACTATATCACCTACCTGTTTGACTAGTGTCCTGTGCATTTATATCAGTCTCTTTAGAAAGATAGTGCTTCTCCATTTTCTTTGAACATTTTAATTGATTTTTTACAGAACTTTAATTTTCAAATAGAACCCTCTTCCTGTTCCATCTCAGAGAGCCACTCTTTATAAGCAAGCATAAAAAAGAGGGTAACAGTTTTACCAAAGTAACATGTTCTGAGTGTGACTATGCTGCATACCTGGAGTGCCCCATCTCTGCAGAGGCAGAACTCAGAGAAGAGAAATATTTGTATATTGGGACTCAGCTTGGTCACGATAACTGAACATCATTCACTTTAATTTTCGTTGTTATGGTTCTTTCCAGTGATGTTGTTGTCGTCTTTGTAGGCATCATTTTCTTGATTTACTTATTTCACCTTGTGCCAGTTGATAGAATTCTTTCCATGTTTCTCTGAATTCTTCATGTTTATTATTTCTAATGAGGCAGTGTGGCATAACTGATGGCCAACCCGGCAGCCAGGTCCTGCTTCTGACACCTTCTGGCTATGTGACTGGCTAAATCATTTAACTCTCAGTGCTCTAGGCAACTGTTTGAGACTGAGTTTCAGAGGAGATCACCTACAGTGGTAGAAAGAATTTGCTCAACTGAGAGTCCTCTATATCAGTCAATCTTGACCTATTCCTTAAGGCACAATAATATTCTATTACATTTCTGAACCATAATTTGTTTAGCCATTCCTTAGACCAGGGGTGGAAAACCTGCTGCCTCAAGGTCACATGTGGCCTCACGGCCACCCTTGAGGACCTAGAGGGCCACAGGTGGCCTCTCCAGGCAGCAGGTTCCCCACCCCTGCCTTAGACAATGGTTGTCTACTTTATTTCCACTTCATTCATGAGCCCTGCCCTGCCAAGTGAGCGGCTATAAATATTTTGGTGCGTATGGCACCTTTATATCTGTGATCTCCTTGGGGGTGAAGGTTTAGCAGAGGGATCACAAGGATAATATTTACCTTTCCTACTTCTTGTCACTTCCAATTCAGGAACCAGATCCTCTTCGCTTCACTGAATTAGGTCCAAAACAGCTGTTACCTTCATTAGTCTTTCAGCTGTTTAAGAGTGAGATGATTAAAAAGGCAAATCAGTAACTTTTGGCGCAGAGCAGCCACTACCACTACTATCCCTTTTCTCTTGTCACATTTGTGATTTGCTTCTGGTGCCCATCATCCATTTCTTTTCTTTCTAATCAGATGGTCAGAAGGAAGAACATTCCCATAACTATACTAATGCTGTTTCTCTTCCTATTTTTCTTCAGATGCCCTCCACCATGCTCACCCCTCTGGCTTATGGCTCTTCTTATAAGAAAGTTTGTCTAATATGTTTCTTTTGAATAAGGTATAATGTCTGATCAAGAGTGAAATATGCATGTGCAGGTGTGTATATAGAGATACTTTTTTCATGTTGTAACTGTGTATTTATTGTTATAGGTAATTTCCAGTGAAGAATCTCCCTCTACCAGTGCAGATGGGCATCTGCTTTGCAATTTATAATCTGAATGTTGCTTTAGGACACTGAGAGATTAAGTGATTTACTGGGGAAACACAGCTACTTGTGTTAAAGGCAGAACTTGAATTCAAGTCCTCTTGACTCTGTGGCCAGCTCTTTGTCTACTTACCTCCTTTGAACAAATATCTTGTGTTTATAGTGGACTTATCCACCTTTTTTCCTGTTATCTGGTATTAGTAATACCTGGCCCATTCCATGTTCTGGCCCATTGGTAAATTCCTTCCAGAACTCCAGTGAAGGAATCCCTTCTCTCTGCTGTTATCTGTTATCTTTGAGATCTCCTGAGGGAATCCAACTTTCAGTCACAGCTTGACTCTCACTATTTATTGGATTTCAGATATTGCCTGCTTTTTTTCTCATCTTTTTTTACCGTCCCATCATCTTTCATAATTCAGTTATATTAAACAAACATATTAAGTAACTATTATATACAAAGTACTGTGATAGACATTGGTGATACAAACACAAAACATGGGATGATTCCTGCCCTCCAAGATCTTTAATTCTTCTGTATTGATAGACTAACTGGCTTCTCAGAGTTTGCACAACATTAGTGCAACCTCTTTTATAATTTAGGTTGTCTTCTCCCCTCCTCCTGCCCTCCAGATCTATAACAGTCATGTAGTGCATAGTGTATAAGCTTTTACATCTTTACATTACAGTCAAGCCACTCGTCTCTAGCCAGTGATGTTTTTGCTTCTCGTATACAACACTTCTATTTTGGACACTTCCCAAGTCAATCATGCCAAATGAAAAATAGCACCCAAAGAACAAGTTTGTATTTACAATGATATAATTATCTGAAAATTTTAAATTAGAAGTATTTGAAAATTTGAAAACTATATTAATGAGGTGGTATAGTCTATACTAGCATCTGACTTTTAACATAGTGCCCAGCACATAGTAAGTGCTTAGTAAATGTTTAGTGATTGATCTATTGATTAATAGAGTTTCCTAAACCAAGTTTTCTTTCCTTAAGATATTTCTTCCCTTAAGATTTGAATAGAGATTTTGTGAGGAAATTTCACTGCAAGAAAAGTGAGAGACTACAACTAAAATAAACTCCCAAGGACGATTGTGTATGGTTGTTGTAACCTTGTTGGAAAAGACACTTTGGGCTTTTCTTGTCTTGGCTGGATCCTTTTGTGACCTTGGAAAGGGTCCCTCTCTTTGTATGCCATAGAGTCAGTTAGATCTGAGTTTAAATTTGGCCTCAGACACTTACTTATTAGCTGTGTGACCAGGGGCAAATCACTTAACCTCTGCCTCAGTTTTCTCAATGGGTAATAATAGCCCCTACTTCCCAGAACTTTTGTGAGGATCAAAGGAGATAAATTTGTTAAGCACTTAGTGTCCGGTACAAAGTTGATGCTTAATAAATGCTTATTGCCCTCAATAATCCTATCTGTTTTGCTTCATACCAGTGAGTCCTTGTTCTCATCAAGACACACCACTGTTTTCACTTCACTCTTTTCTCCTCCAATTTCTACGATGGTTGCTCTCTTCACACATCCTCTACCATCCTTCATTTCTGATACACACCATCTTGGACCGATTTCTAACACCCACACCCACACCCACACACACACACACGCACACGCACACATACACGCACATGCACGCACACACACATTTCTATTCACACCTCTGTGTCTTTTATACACACAACCCCATGTCACCACTCTTCACAGTTCTTTTTGGCTTTATCTCCTGACTATTTTGCTTCAGAATTTCTCTGCTCTTCCCTTATTCCAAGTAACTTCTGGACCATCGCACTCTTTCTACCAATGCAGATTGGTGCTGGGGAATGAAGGTCATGTATCTTGCTTGAGCTCACATAACTGGTGGGTGTCACAGGCAGGACGTGAATTCAGACATGAATTCAAGTCTTGCCACCCAGTTCTCTATCTACTACTTCATATTTGAATAAATAATAATGCAATGCCAGTCCTTGTGAAGACATTTTCTAGGAAACTAAACATCAACTTCAACAGAATTTTATTTCACAGCAGAAAGGGAAATTTCATATAATACACAACAAAGAATAGAGTTCTATTGAACATAAATTGAATGTGGAGACTCGTGTGGGTTGATTACTATTATGCATCATTCTATAATGTCATTTTATTTCTGATAAATAGAATCTTTTAAAAATGTGATCATTGAGAAGTTCTAAAATTAGCCCCCTCTTTCCTTAGGTGCATACAATATTCCACTATAGAGTTCACAAACCAGTACCCTCTTGCCCCCATCTCATCCAGTCTTCCTCATCATGTGTATGGGTGAACAAATAAAAGTTGTAACTTCAAAGAAAAGGAAAGAAAAATCTAAGCTAGCTTCCTTGTAGGTCATCCAGTGCCACTTTCAGACAGTTTTATTTGTGCAGTAAAATCTCTCAGTTGTTCTTGGCACAGGTTCTAATGAAATGTAAACCTTGAATCTCTGCTTAGAGGAGAAACGCCAGTTCCACCATCCATCTGATGAGCTGTAGCTTTTGGGTCTGAGGGTGGGGGGCGCTGTATTTGCTTTTTTTTTTCCACAGAGAAGGTTGGTACTTTTCCATTTTAAATAACTTTAAAATGGGTTAATATCATTTGGCTTGAATGGCCATTCCTGAAGAAATTAGTAGTGTGGCTGAGGCATCTTTATTTAGTCTTAAAATGGTGCCATTTCATCTGACTCAGCCCTGTGATTTCATGATGGGGCCCTTTTGGTGATGGAGGCACCGGATTTGGTGTTGAGGGGAAATGAGAGAATGGGTATCCTGGAGTAAATCTAAGAATAAACTTTATTTTCTAGGTCAATGTATTCCAAAGGAATTCTGGGTAGTTATTTTAGAAAAGAATACCATTTAGCAGTGAAATTGCAGGCTATGAACAAGAGAAGAAAGGAGCAGGTGTAATCTATCTTGAAATGCTGTCAGTGATATTGAATTTTTTTTATCTTGCTTTGTTGGCAGTTTCACATAAGAGAAAAACAAAGAGCTGTTACTCTCCTGAAGGGTGGGCAGATTGTCTTGGGCTTTTAGGATTAACTCTAAAGGTGGGGATGGGGGTGGGGAGGGAGAGAAAAGAAAGCACAGCATTCAAATTCCAGCCACCCACAGTTTTTTGTTTTCATTTTTGGTATTGTATGTTAATCATACTTGCAAACCAGCTTTTGAGGGCAAGGATAAGCATGAGATTTCAAAGGAGAAGAAAACTCCAAGCATTTTAACAAGTCAAATGAAGTTTATATGTTGATACTTGGGCTGCTACAGTGTGGCAATGATTATGATAAACATCCAAGTTTTTCCTTTCATACAGATTGGATATATCCAGATTGGAAGAGAACAGATGCTGATCCAACCAGTAAATAATTCCCAGGGTTCATTCAGTGGACGAGAACACTTGGTCAGGCGGAAAAGATCCCCAAATTCTGGGGGTTCTGCTAAATCATGGATAACTGAGGAACTCTGCAAAGTTATAACAGGTGGGTTTGAGAATTGGCACAATGGTGTAAGTAAATACACTTCCCTAGCTCTTTTCATACAAACAAACAAATTTTATGTGTAAGATAAATTCTCTATTTCTTGTTTTGTTTCATGCCCTCACCCCTCCACCACTATGCACACACTTCTAAGGGCTGTTCCTTTGCCTGTTACCCAGATAATTGCACATTAAGTTGTGGGTAGAGATTGTAACAGATAAGGACAAAGGATGCTATGACGACATTGACCTTTATTCAAAGAGAAATCATGTCCTGCCTGATTCTTCTTGCGGGGTACATTCAGCTTCTTTAAGTGTTAGCTGTCAGCCTAATTCCTTGTCTGGGGTGGCTAATTACATTTTCCCTTTCAATTCTCAATTCACTCATTTATATTTTATCTAGTCAATATGGAAATCCTTTGCCATTTAATGCTTGCTTTAAAAGTTTTGATTTGGAGTCAGAGGACTTAATCTTGTCCCTAAAACTTACTATCTGTTTGACTGTGAGCATGTTATTTAACATCTCTGTGCCTTAGGTTCCTCATCTCTAAAATGAAGAGATTGCTCTAGAATTTAGGTGTGGGGAACCTGCAGCCTCAAGTACAACCCTTTGACTGAATCCAAATAAGATTTGTTCTGTGAGGTTTGGATTCAGTCAAAGGGCTGCAGTTGAGGACCTAGAGGGTCATGTGTGACCTCAAGGTTGCAGATTTCCCTACCCCTGCTCTTGATGATCTCTGAGATCTTATCTAGCTTTAGATTTATGATCCCTTGGTTTGTGTGTTATATAGTTTTAATATCACTGCCCCTGACTAACATGTCTTGTGTTCTACAGTCCTGCTTCATAACAAAACAAAAACACTTAGGCAAAATCGGTGGGTACAGGCACTGTATCTGACAATCTTCAGTTTTCATAACTTCTCATTTCCCTACAGAATAAAAGGAAGTAAGTTTCTTCATTTCTTTTCTGGAACCTCTATTGGTTATTGTGTTTAATCTGATTTCAGCTACCTTTTAATGCTGTTTTCATTGTAGTCATTTTAGATATATAGTCAGTGTGTGTGTGTGTGTGTGCGCGCGCGCGCTCTCCTAATTCTGCTTTCTATTTTGTATCAGTTCATAGAAATCTTCCATACTTCTCCGAATTCCTCCTTATTTATTTCTTTTTATGGCACAATAACCTTCGATGTCAAGGTCCTCTTTGAAAACAAAGGACGAACACACACAATATTCTCTTAAAATTTGTCTTGTCATTTCCCAGATGATGGGCATCAACTTTGTTTCCTACAACCTGTTTGGAAAATACATATACATAATCAAACTCATGGTAACTGAGAGAAATCAGAAGAGAAGGTTGCCTCCAGCCCTTGTCCTATCCTTTTCTGGTTAACAAACTTCTTATTGGTGGCTTTTTGGGTACTGACTTTCTGACCATATTGTTCAAGCCATGGGAGCAATACTAATAATGGGAATTTCAGATATGATGAGAAGAAAGCTCATGGCATATTATAGAAATGTAATTTTGAGTAGAATCTGGTAATATTCCTTACATCTTAACATAAATCAAGAAGCTGATCATTGAGTACTTATGCTTGTGGAAAAGCTCAAACCTCTGTTCTCCCTTTTTCTTTTCTCCTTATTTCTTCCTTATCCTTTAACCTATTTCTTCTCCCCTCTTCTTTCTCCTTTTTGCATGGTGCATGAGTGAGCATATTGACCACTACTAAATGTGACCTTAATGTCCCTAAAATATTGCCAAGAAATTTGGCATGGTAATTTACTTAATCTTATTGGTAGAAATGATTCAATCCCAAGTGTTGGTTTAAGAGCTCTCAATTTCCCAAATATACTAACACAGTACTCAACCCTAAAACACATCAGACAACAGTTTAGGTCTATCTTGGTGGCTTCTGTTGAAATGCTAGCTGAGATCTTCCAGGTCCATTAATATAAGAATAAATAGAAATAAATACAGATATTCAAAAAATACAGTAACATTCCAAAACCATTAAAACAAACAAAAAACCCCTCTATTCTTTGCCATTTGGAAAAAGTTTTATTGTTTTTATCCTCTTTCTTTCCTTTTATATATATATATGTGTGTGTGTGTGTGTGTGTGTGTGTGTGTGTGTGTGTGTGTGTGTTGGAATCCCATGAAATATTACTTACCTTCTCAAGGGTTGAGGGAGGGGCAAAAGGGAGAGAGAATTTAAAACTCAAAATATTTTCAAATGAATGTTAAATTTTTATATGTAATTCATAAATATTGAATGAAAGCAATAAAATATATTTTAAAAATCATACGAAAACTGAAACCAAGGGACCACGTAGTTGGAGTTTTTTAGATGAGGGAGTTGAGGATCACAGTCATTGCTCAAGATAATACTGCTACTAGTAGAACCAGAACTAGAACCCAGGTCTCCTGACTCAGCAAATGCTTGTTCTATATCATCTTTCTTATTAAGATAAATACTTTTTATTTGATTGAAATTTTCTGCAATGTGTAAGAGTACATTATAACAGCTTGTAACAAGGGGTCATCCAGTAAATATCATCTGATGAAGATTGATATAGCTACTGTTCACAACAAGATTTACTGTTTGTAAATCATATATCTTTGGCTGACCATCTAAGGTTTCTTTTATGTGCTTTCATTTGCCTAACATCACTCTTTAACCTGTCAGTTTTGGCTCTTAGAAGTTTTCCTGCTTTATTCCGATACCTCTTTTTTTTACTGTCAAGGAAAGTGCTATGTTTCTCTGCTTAGTTAGCCAATGACTCAGAGTACACTGATTAAATGACTCAACTTTTGAATCTCTTTTGCAATTTATAAATAAGACATGCTATTCAACACAGCTGCTGCTTGCATAGACAGCTTTCTATCCAAGATGATATTTTTTAGCACAAGGTATAGCCAATTGTGTTTTTTTCTTTTGCAACGATAATATTGCTTGGATAATGGATATCCCTTGAGCACTGAGAAGTTATGAATTATAAATGAAGAAAGAATGCCAGAGCAAATTAGAACTTTCCTGTTCTTTTTAGTTGGGGACTAGACAGTCATAACCTTATTAACAGTTTTGAAAAATGATTCTTAGGAGAATTCACTTACTGTGGTTCCTTTAAATTTAAGATATTTATGTTAACTACCTTTATAGACCATATAGAAGCAAGGAAATTCAAATTTTTTTTAAATTGATGTACTTTCTGGATGTGGTAGTGCATGTTTATAATCCCTGCTTTTAAGGAGGCTGAGCTTACAGATGTCTTGAGTTCAGAAGTCCTAAGCTACAGTGGGCTAAGCCAATCCGGTGTCTGTATAAGTTTGGCAATCACATGGTGAGTCCTTGGGGATGAGGAACCACCAGATTGCTTAAGAAGGGGTAAACTGGTTTAGACTGGAAAAAATGTCAGGCAAAGCTCCTGTGTTGACCAGAGTGGAATCAGGCTTGTGAGTAACTTCTATTTCTTGCCAGGGCAAAATAAGGACACCTGGTATGAGGAAAAAGGAATAGGAAAGAAAAAGGAAAAGAAAAAGAAAAAAGATTAAGAGGAAAGATAACATATTGGGAAAGTTTAGGTCTAGGAGTAATTTTAAAGTCCTGTTGATTTCTTTGTACTGGAGAAGTCTCAACCAAAACAGCCCTTTTCAAAGTTATGAGTGATTTCATAAATGCCAAGCCGTTAGCTATTTCTTTATCCTTGACCTTCTTGAACTCTCTGGAGCATTTGTCACTGTTGATGACTTTATCCTTCTGGATATTCTCTCCTCTTTAGGTTTTCATGATGCTGCTCTGTCCTGGTTCTTCTGTCTGTATGACTACTTGTTCTCAAAGTCCATTTGGGTCTTGTCTGCTACTCGTGGGTCTGTTCTGATGTCTCTTCTTTTTTTCCTATACTGTCTTGCTTAGTGAACCCATCAATTTTCCTGGGTTTAATTATCCTATGTAAATTTCTTCCTCTATAAACCTGGCCTCAGTCCTCCATAATGCTTCTTGGACATTTCAAACTGGATGTATCATAGGCATCTCAGACTCATTATGTCCAAAGTAGAGCTTGTTATTTTTTCCCTTTTCAATCTTCTCTTTCCAAGTTTCTTATTACTGTTGAGGCACCGTTACCTTCCCACCCACCAAGACTAGCACCTTTGATGCTGTCCTCAACATCCCATTCTCTCTTAACTTCACACATCCAACCCATTGCCAAATCTTATCATTTTCACAACAACTCAAGTATGTGTCTCCTTTTCTCTGCACATATAGCTGCCATCCTGCCTAAGACTTGCATCACCTCTACCTTGGATATTTTCAAGAGCTTTCTAATGGGTCTCCTTGCCTCTCCATTCCAATCCATTTTTAATTTCAGTTGCCACAGTAATGTTCCTAAATTATAGGTCTCCTTCTATCACCCCTTTATTTAATAAACTCCAAAGTTACCTCCAAAATTAAACATAAACTTTGAAGCCCTTCGTAACCTGTAGCCTTTTTACTTTTTCAGTTATCTTACCCTTGAAACAAGTAGTGCTTTTCCATCCAGCCATACTGGCTTACTTAGAGTTCCTCAAAAGAATCCCTGATCTCCCCTGTTTATTCCCCATTCCTGAATACTTTTGTTCCTCATTTTGTATCTTATTTTCACTTGCTTTGTTAAAGACTCAACTGACATCTCATCTTCTATAGGAAGCATTTCCTAGAACCCACAACTGCTTATGCCTTTTCCTCTAAATCTTTTATCTACCCTGGATATACCTACTTATTTATATGTTGTTTCCCATGTTAGAATGTGAGCTACTTGAAGGCAGAAGCTTTTTTTGTTTCTTGCCTTTCTTTGTATTCTAGTGCTTAATACAGTGCCTGGTATAGGAAAAGTACTTAATAAATGTTTTATAACTGACAGAGAAAAAGAATTTCTCTCAAAAATTAGTAATTAATAATGGTATGTAATTGGAGTTTAGTGTATGTTTACTGGCCTAGAAGTTTCCTATATACCAATAGTATGAAACAGAGGGAGTAGAACCTAATAGCTACATTCTGATCTGTCTCACCCCCTAGTCTCCATCTCCCAAAAGGGCTTATGTTATACGCTAGGCGAATATTTGTTAGCTATTCTGATGTTTAACAGCCAGAATATATGTAGAGACTTCTGTGATTGTGGTTAAAACCAATGTTTGCCAGCATTTTTTTCAGTCTTGGAAAAGATACCTTGTGCTTCTGTTTGCTTAGTTGTTTCTAAACTATTTTATGGAAACCCTCCTTTTGATGTGATGAGCCCCTAACGAGACTATTTGAATAAATACATAGGTTGAGAATAAAGCTAGAACATGGGGCAGAGGGTGGTAACAGGGATGCCAACAGATACTTTAATTCCATTTCTGGATTTCTTCTTTCTTCTTTTCCCTTCTTCCTCTTCATTCCCAAACCACAGGAAAAAAAATCTTGGTTCCTTCTGAAGCCACACAAGTCTCAGTTATAATAATATTAGCTTTTTGTATCTACATTCACATGAGAGTAGAAAATATATATGTAAAACCTATCCTCTTATAGCTCAGCTAACTAATGGTTTAATTGATTCCATATCTATTTTGTATGAGCTTTTGCACTTAGGGAATTTAAAAAAGGGGTGAATCTATTGCAATTCCCAAAATGTCCATTCAAGCCATCCAAATGGCTTGAAATTTACTAATCATGGACTTTTCTACAATTTTCCAAGAAATATCTTTTTTGTTTAGTAATATTAAAGACTTAGCATCCTGATTCTTCTAGGGCAGGGGTGGGGAACCTGTGACCTCAAGACCACATTTGGCCCTCTAGGGCCTCAAGTGCAGTCCCTTTGACTGGAGGACCTAGAGGGTCACATGTGGCCTTGAAAGTATAGAATCCTCACCTCTGTTCTAGGGCATTTGGTGTCCTTCCTTTATTTATGATGATCACTCAAGGTAACACCCTTTGGTATTTTAGGTGTTCTTGTCTTCCTCAAGTGTAATATATAGCTGGGGATATGTTGGATAAATGGGAAATAGCTGGGGTTAACCAGGCTAGATTGTACGTAGCGGTCTTTTACAGATGCTGATTCTAACTTTTTACAAAGAAATACATTTTACTTGTGCAGTAGAATATAGTCAAAGCTCTCTTCAGCAGTCACATGACTAAAAGAAGTTATGGGAAGATGGGTAGAGTCAATGAAGAAGGACAACTTTGCAGAGAAATTTTCCCCTGTGGACCTATGAGGTTATGTTCTGTAAAGATGTATTTGTAGCAGTCATCTGGGTTTAAATAGAAGATCCAAGCTGACAGTCTTTCCAGTAATGTGCTTTATTTTCAGGAGCTTATAAATGTGATCATAAAATATCATTCCAGTTGGGAAACTGGCATAGGAGTATCATATTATGTTACTTACGGACTCTAGTCCATAGTCTTTTTTTTTTTTTTGGTAAAAGCATAGGCTTTTTGGAAAAAATGTGACTATTTCCACACTGTGGGAATGCTTTTGTATTTTCAGATATTTACCATGTTTTTATGCCTATTTTGCTTGGTCTTGATTTCAAACCTTCCGCCACTTTATTATTTTCATTTCTTTTGGATTAAGTGAACAGTGTGACTTCAATTAAATATAGAGTTTCTTGAAACTCCCTGGTTGCGGGTTCATCTAGCTGTGTGACCGTGGGCAGAGTCATTCAGCTTCTCTAAATTTCAGCTTTTCTCATTTGTATTACGGGAATAATAATGTTTGTACCACATACTGATGGAGTTATTGTGAAGCTGAAATGAGAAAGTCTTCATCATTCCTTTAAAAAACATTGTAGAAGTTAACATTGATGGTTATTCATTGGTGCTTGTTGCTAGCTGCTCCTGAGGAATAGAGGTCCTAGGAGTTGGGGAGGTTAGAGAGTTGAGAGATCAGGGTGTTAGGAGGATCATCAGTGTAAATGTTGACATTTCCAAGTATAATAGCAAGAGAGAAAGAAGAGAGGAAGACTGTAAGCCAACTGGCCAAGTTGTTAAGGAAGTTGGGAGAATGTCTTGGAGGGAGGGAGAATGAGGTATGATTGAATGGCATGGACTTCAGAAAAGAGAAACTGTTGAATGATGGTGGCAGAGAAAAGATCTGGAAATGTCATTGAGGAGCCAGAATTATGCCATCACCTTCTCTTGGTCCTATGAGTCAAAATACATGAATGGCCAGCACTGAAAGGACTTTAAGAGATGATTACTTAAGGACATCTAGGATTTAGTTAGTGGAAGTAAGTGGTAGCAGTGTAAGAGGAAGAATTGAAAAAGTAGGGGACTTTTTTGTGTGTGTGGGGAAATCGAATGGAACTTCCAAAGGGCATGATGGAAGGGGCAAAGGTAGATAGGATAGGCACTAGGGAGGGACCACATTATTTTATAGATGCACTGTAGTTATGAATAAGAATTATAGTACCCAGGTTGAACACTCTGCCTTATTCATAAGTTTTGATTTAAGATGACATTCTTTTTGATGTTTCCAAAAACAAATAACCTTAAAATGATGATTTGCACTATTATAGAAATATCATGGACACTGAAGGCAATTCCAAAAGGGGAATTTACAAAACATTTTGAGTCAATGTCTGCCATGTTAGAATAAGACAGAATCCCCCAAAGTGACCACATGGAATTACAAGTAAACAGAATGAAACTTATCCTTCTTGGTCTTTACAATGCAGCAGTTGTGGATGCGTTAAACAGGGGACTTTAACAATTGCATATAAGTACAATAACAAAATTAGACATCCAAAAAAGCCTTGTCAGAGAGGCCTTGTCTATATCCATTGATGCTTTGGTAAGTTTTTTTGAAAGTTTGCCTACACAATCATTGATGAATTGCCACACATTAATCTCTCCTCCTGTGATATGACTACCAAATTTTATCAGCCTGTGTTTTCCTGAATTTGTAGCTCCTATTCCAGCTGCTCCTTGATAAGCTAACTTTTAAGGAATTCATACCTAAAAAAGAATGCTGCAAAAATGATGAAAGAATTATTTTTTATTACAGAGAGGAGGGAGTAAACGAGAGAGGAACTAAAAATTCTTACTTCTATTCTTGGATCTGCCATTGTCTTTAAAGGAGAAGAGAATTCTTATTGTTCATGATTACTCATTCTTTCCTTGATTAGCAACCTTTGGTTCTAATGGAACTGCTAATTGAGTTCCATATTTAGTAATTCTTGATATTTCTGAGTCATTCGAAGCTATCACGAATGTTTTGGTAAAGTCTAGTCCTTTAAAGAGAAATGAACTCTTAATCAGGTCATGCTCTTTTATTCTTTCCTCAGGAGTAAGGTAACTATGTTCTCAAATTAAAGTTGCTATTAAAAAGTAACAATGATGATAGTAACCAATATTTCTATAGCCCTTGCTTTAGAGATATCATTTAATTTGATTCTTGCAACAAACCTATGAAATAAGGGCTACAAATACTTTGATCTCCATTGTACTCATTGGGAAACTGAGAAGTTAAGTGACTTGCCCAGGATGACATAGCTAACAGCTATTGTGAAGTGGAATTTGGACCCAAGTTTCCATGATTCCAAGTACAGTACTCTACTTATGCTACACTGCTCTGAAAATAGAAGCAAGGGGTTCATTATATCATCATACTATCAGAGAGGGCAACTCCATACTTTTTATCAAATAGTCTCCATCATGAAAAATAGACAAAGACACATATTCTGAAGTCCTTGATAGCTTAAGTCTGGAGATATTAACTATGAGCTTCTTGAAGAAGTGAATTTGGAAAATAGAAATATGGGTGATTTTCTTACCTCATGGAAACTCTGAGGAGCTAGGTGTCCTAAAAATCTCAGCCCTGTTTTAGTAACTTCACAACAGATTGTCCAGATTCCTCAGCTTGGGAAATCTGAGACTTGAATCATTGTGTTTCACTAAGAAGTGTTGCTTTCAATTCATTGTCTCCCTCCTTACCTCTTTATGGATTTCTAGTTTTAATAGTTTAAAACTACAGAGACTTTTGAAATTGTCTGAATAACTTCACAACCATTTTTGAATTTGAGCAACCTGATACGGATTATTCATGTGCAGTCATGTAAAACATTTCCATATTAGCCATGTTGCAAAAGAAAATGTAGACTCCCCCCCCCAAAAAAAACCCAACCCAAGAATAATAAAGTTAAAAATAATATGCTTCAGTCTTCATTCAGACTCCATCAGTTCTTTATCTTGAGGTGGGATAGCATTTTTCATCATAAATCCTTCAGAATTATTTTGTATCACTGTACTGCTGAGAGTGGCCAACTCATTCACAGTTGATGATCACGGTTACAATATTGCTTTACTGTGTACAGTGTTCTCTTGCCTCTGCTCGTTTCACTTTGTATCTTCATGCATGTGTTCCCAGGTGTTTCTGAGAACATCCTGCTTGTAATTTCTTTTTAGCACAATCATCTTCCAACACAATCGTATATCACAACTTATTCAGCTAGTCCACAATTGATGGGCATCAGCCTAATTTCTAATTCTTGGCCACCACAAACAGAGCTGCTATAAATATTTTTATTCATCTAGGTCTTTCTCCTTTTTAAAAATCCCTTTGGGATATAGACCTAGGGATGGTATTACTGGGTCAAAAGGCATGCACAGTTTTCTAGCAATATGTATATAGGTCCAAATTCCTCTCCAGAATGGTTGGATCAGTTCACAGGTCCACCAACAATGCATTAGTGTCTCTATTTTTTCCTATTCCCTTTAACATTTGTCATTCTTCTTTTCTGTTATATTAGCCAATATGATAGGTGTGAGATAGTACCTCAGAATTGTTCTAATTTACATTTCTCTGATCAGTAGTGATTTAGAGAATTTTATGTGACTACAGATAGCTTTGATTTCTTCTTCTGAAAACTGCCTGTTCATGTCCTTGATCATTTATCAATTGGTGAATGATTCATATTCTTATAAATTTAACTCAGTTCTCTACATATTTGAGAAATGAGGCTCTTATCAGAGAAACTTGCTATAAAATTTTCCACCAGTTTCCTACTTTCCCTCTAATCTTGACTGCATTGATTTTGTTTATGCAAGATATTTTTAATCTGATGTAATAAAAGTGATCCATTTTACATTTGGTAATACTATCTCGTTTGATTGTAAATTCTTCCTTTTATCCATAAATCTTATAGACAAAATATTGATGCTCCCCAAATTTGCTTATGATATCATCCTTTTTTTTCAAATCATGTATCCTTTTCGACCTTCTCTCAGTATACAGTGTGAGATGTTAGTCTATACTTACTTTCTGCCAAACTTCTTTCCAGTTTTCCCAGCAATTTTTGCCAAATAGTGCTTTCTCATCCCCAAATCTTAGCTTTTTAGGTTTGTCAAACATTAGATTACTATGGTCATTTACTACTGCATATTGTGTACCTAATCTGTTCCACTGACCAACCATTCTATTTCTTAGGCAGTACAAGATTGTTTAGATGTTTACCACTTTGTAATACAGTTTAAGATCTAGTGCTACAAGCCACCTTCCTTCACTTTTTTTATTGATTCCCTTCATATTGATCTTTTGTTCTTCCAGATGAACTTTGTTTTTTTCCTCTAATTTTTTTTTTTGTAATTTGGTTGATATGGCACTTGATAAGTAAATTAGGTAGAATTGTCATTTTTATTACATTGGCTCAGCCTACCCATATACGATGAATATTTCTCCATTTGTTTAGCTTTGACTTTATTTGTGTGAAAAATGTTTTGTAATTGTGTTCCTATAGTTTATGGGTTTGTCTTGGCAGGTAGACTCCCAAGTATTTTATATTGTCTGTACCTATTTTAAATAGAATTTCTCTTTCTCTTCATGCTGGACATTTTTGGTAATATATACAAATGCTAATGATTTATGTGAGTTTATTTTAAAACCTACAACTTTGTTGAAGTTGTTAATTATTTCAACTAGTTTTTAAGTTGATTTTTAAAGATTTTCTAAATATACCATCATTATCATCAGCAAAGAGTGATTGTTTTGTTTCCTCATTGCTTATTCTAATTCCTTCTATTACTTTTTTTAAGATTGCTACAGTTATCTTGAAACTTTTCAGTATCTGGGTAGTTGGTGGGATTACACACACACACACACAAAGATGCACACACACATGTACACGTATGCGTGCACACACATACACACATGCACTCACACACAGAGACAGAGAGCACAGAGTGAATTGAATAGGATGGGATCATATCTTAAAAGAAATCAAGATAAATGGTGAGAGAGAAATGTAGTGGGAGGAGAGAGGGTGAAATGGAATGGGGTA
>CM053769.1:569251710-569323769 GCA_028658325.1 Potorous gilbertii | reverse complement strand
CAAGAGAAGGGAGGGATGATAGAAGAGAGGGCAGATTGGTGATAGGGGAAATTAGAATGCTCAATGTACTGTGGTGGAGGGAGGGGACAAATGGGGAGAAAATTTGGAAACCCAAATTTTGTGAAAATGAATGTAAAAAGTTAAATTAATAAATTTATATTAAAAAAGAAATAGAAATTAAAAAAAGACTGCTATAGATAGTAGTTGTTGAATTAATAGTGGTGATAATGGACATTCTTATTTCATCCCTAATCATACTGGAAAGGCTTCTAAATTATCCCACAGATAATGCTTGGTGTTGGTTTTAGATAGATACTACTTCTCATTTTAGGGAAACTCCATTTATTCCTATGCTTTCTAGTGTTTTTAATAAGAATGAGTGTTGTTTTATCAAAAGGTTTTTTCTATATCTATTGAGACAATCATATGTTTTGTTATCAATATGGTCAATTATGCTGATAGTTTTCCTAATGTTGAATCAGTCCTGCATTCCTGGTATAAAACCCACCTGGTCAGAATGTTATGATCTTTGTGATATGTTGTTGTAATCTCCTTACTATTTTTTTATTTAAAATTTTTGTCTCAATATTTATTATGGAAATTGGTCTATAGTTTTCTTTCCCTGTTTTTGTTCTTCCTGATTTAGGTATCAGCACCAAATTTGTATCTTAAAAGAAATTTGGCAAGACTCCTTCTTTGCTATTTTTCCAAATAGTTTATATAGTGCTGAAATTAATTATTTTAAAATGTTTGTAGAATTCATTTCTGAATCCATCTAGTTCCAAGGATTTTTTCTTAGGAGGCTGATTGATATCTTTTTCAATTTATTTTTCTAAGATAGGGCTACTTAAGTATTCTATTTCTTCTTTTAATTTGGACAATTTATATTTTTGTAAATATCCATCCATTTCACTTAATTATCAGAATTATTGGTTTATAATTGGACAAAACATCTTAAAATAACCGCTTTAGTTTTGTATTCCTTAGCTGTGAATTCATCCTTTAAATTTTTGATGCTGATAATTTGGTTTTCTTATTTTTTTAATTAAATGAACTGATAGTTTATTTTATTTACCCCCACTCCCCATAAAAACAGATCTTCATTTTATTGATTTGTTCAATGGGTTTCTTATTTTCCATTTTATTAATCTAATTTTATTAATTTGATTTTCAAGATTTCCAATTTGGTGTTTGAGGATTTTTAATTCATTCTTTTTCTAGTTTTTTAAATTGTATGCCCAATTCGTTGATCTATTCTTTCTCTATTTTATTGAGAATTTAGGAATTTAGAGAAAAAATGTCCCCTCCCCAAGTACTATTTTTTGGCTGATTCTGCAAATTTTTGTATGTTGTCTCACTGCTTTCCTTCTCTTAAGTGATATTATTGATTGTTTCTATAATTATTTAGGTAACAAGCTTTTGGGGGTATCCTGTGTTATATATTGCAGCCTAATGCTTGAAGAATTTTTTTATTTGAGAGTATGAGTTAATTGTTATTTAGATCTCTTCTTGGTGTATGTAGTTAAAGCCTACAGGACATATTTTGTACTTGGCTCAATTCAATAACAGTTTTTGCATTTGCCATTCTTTTCTTTGCCCAGACTTCCTTTTAGTGCTCATCTAGTCTTGTCATGTTTTTGCGGATATTTTTTTTACAAAGTTTCAGCCTTCATGGTAAGACTTCTAACAGAGAAGATGAGAACCTCTTGAGTACTTAGCAGAATGCCTGGCACATCATAGGTGCTTAATAAATTTATTTTTCATTGATTTATTGAGGTATGCACTTCTAGTTTTATATACTTCTAATCATTAGGAGGTTCTTCTTAATATGGAACTGAAATCTATTTCTCTGTGAGTCTAATACCTCTTCCCAAAGATAGACCTTCAAAATCTCAAAAGCAGTTGTCAAGCATCTCCTGAGTCTTTTCTTTTAAGAACATAGTATTTAGAATTTGAAGGGAAGTTAAAGATCAACTAATTCAGTTTCTTCATTTTAAAGATGAAGGAGTTGAAGCCAACTGAGGTTAAGTGATTAGTTGAAAGCCACAGAGTTGGGGAAGCTTTCTTCCAGTCCACTTGCTGACATTTGATGTTAGGGCTAGGCTCTGTGGCACTTCTGGAGGGAAGGCCTGCATTAGTCTTCTTGCTGTTTTCTTGAGATAGTGAGTGTTTTATTATTCTAAGAACTCAAGACTTGCAAGCTTTCAGTGGTCCTTGTTCAATCATTTTGTTGTGTCCAATTCTTTGAGAGCCCATTTGGAGTTTTTTTTGACAAAGATACTGGAGAGGTTTGCCATTTCTTCTCCCACTGATTTTAACAAATGAGGAAACTGAGGCAAATGTGGTTAAATGACTTGCCCAGGGTCACACAATTAGTATCTAAGACCAGAATTGATTTCAGGTCCTCCTGATTCCAGGTCTGGTACTCTGTCCTCTGTACCACATACCCCACTAGGTCATCTAGCTGCCTTGTGCTCTTAAAGTAGACTAATCCAGGGCAAAATCTGATTGCTATCTTCTTCTTTGAATTCTCTGAGCTGTTGATCTGGGTTTGGGTCTGAAAAACTCAGCTGGTGTTAGCCAGCTGATGATCTCTGCTGGTTCATAATAACAGGAGTATAGGCTCTCTTTTGGTCTGGAATTCCAGCCCTGGGTATTCCTCTGCAAACTTCAGATGACTATGATGAACTAAGGCCTTAATTTTCTTCAGGGATCTGAAACAAACTGCTACTACTATTTGCTTTTGAACTTTTTTAGCATACATTATTTCTGCCATTCATTTGATAAGGATCATGTACTACTCTTTATTGTTTACTTGTCATGAACTGTTCCTGTATTATTAATTTTTCACGTGTGTTTATTTTGATGCTCCCAAAGACTACGAGCCTTCTAACCATAGTACCTGTAACACAACTTTTTAAGTATAGTAATTGTTAGCCGGGGTTGTTGTGAAGACAAAATGAGATAGTATTTGTAAAGTGGTTTGAAAATCTCAAAGCACTAGCTAATAATAGTAACAGCAAAAATTTCTAGGATTTAAAGCTGAAAGGGACTTGAAAAGTCATCTTATTCCAGTCCCATAATTTTATAAATGAAGAAATTTGTATCCCAGAGAAGCAGTGATTTTTCCTATGGGACAGAAGAACTGGAATTTGAGCCCAAGTCTTTTGGCTGAAAATCCAATACTTCATTCATTAAGACATGCTGCTATCCTTATGTTGAGCTTGATCAATTAAGGAAACTAGAACTATTGACCTTAGAGCCCCTTTCTTGAGTGTGCTTTTTTCTTATTGGAAGAAAAATGATTAAACATTGAACATTCAAACAAGAAAATACATATAGGAATATTTTCTAATGTCTATATCCAAATACCTTTCCCCTTCTAATTTCACAAAATAGTGTAATTAGATGAGAGGTAAAATTATTACTATTTATATTTTCCCCTAGATATTACTGATTACTCATAAGCAACTGACACAGCTATATCCACATGTATGTACATATACATTCGTATAAACACATACATGCATAGACACAAAGAAATTATTTTATTTTCTCAAAGCAAAGAAAGTCTCCAACATAATAGGAAAATCTGCCTGTAATTTAACATTGACCAAGAATGCATAGCTTATTATTTGAAGTTAACATTGGCTGGAGCTGTCCAGGTGGCTCAGGCAAACACCCTGTAGTCAATCCAAAGGAAGAGGTAGATTTCATGTCCCAGGCAAGAGGCCAGGGTGAGTTGAGTGAGTATATGGCACAGTTGAGGTGTTCCAGTGGGTGGTGATGGGAAGGAGAGCACTGACCTTGCCAATTCTGGCAATGTCTGATTTTTGAATCAGTGTTCATGTCAGCTCCAAGGAGGCAATAAGGTGAGGGGGCTGGGTGAGAGACAGAGAGAGAGACAGACAGACAGACTGAAGGAGAGACATATGTATATACACACAAAATAAGAGAGAGCACACAAGCATAATTCGGGTTTCCTCCCAGCAAGAGGAAGAGAGCCAAGGATTTAGCTTTTGTTTGGAGTGTTGAACCTTTTATATTTAAAAAGAAAGAATTCTAAGCTTACATTTTAAGAAATTCAATTTTAAAAAATACTGCCATCTCTGTAATACTCCATTCTTACTATGGAAGACACAATTGAATGGTACTTCTATTGTAGAATGAACTAGAAATCTAAATTCCAGTATTAATCCTATTTTAAAATCTTGAGTGTAACGTAAGTGAAGAATATTCATTTTATGGTTAACTTCAAAAAATACTTCTTAGTGCATGTTTTGGCAGCAAATGCATCATCTTGGTCACAGTGTGTTATAGTTGCAAAAGTTTCCTTGTAAACCTAAGGAACTGGTACAATTGTGGATCCATTAGTAAACCACAGATCAAAATTCCCTGTCATGTTAGTTTGATATCTGAGCCATGAGAAGAAGATTGCATTAAGGCCGAGGGTTTTCTTCAGCCCGACTGAGTAGAGAATGTCATTCTTCATCAATAAAACCTGTGAGTTTTATTGTTAAGGCACTGAAATACCAAACCTAGGTGAAAGAGTAGGGAAAACTGAGTCTCAATTTGTCATTGGGATTTTTCTCTTCTTCCCCATTGTGTACATAAAATTTCAAACTGGACTCGAGTAAATCTTTACGCGTATACGAGAAGCAGTAGACGTATTCAAATCCAACCTGGTCTGCTTACTACTTGAATGACATTGAACAGCAACCTTATCTTCTCTTAGCCTTATCTGTCTATAAAGTAAGGGATTTAGATAATTGGCTTCTGAAGTCTCTTTCAGTTCTAGTCTCAGATCCTGTGTTTGCATGTCTAAAGTTTCAGGCTACCAAGTTAGAAGTTCTCTTTTAAAAATAGCTCGTGATAACAGAGTTTGCTTTTGTCCTAGTTTAGAGATGATATGATGTACTTCCTCTTCTTTCAATTCAAGAAAATGGAATTCAATCTATCAAGTATGTCTACCAAGGCACTGTGCTACGTTCTAGGGACACTAGGCTGAAAAATGGCATATTCACTACCCAGCAAAGAATTTATAATTTGATAAGCAAGGATAGAATACATACAAAAATAAATATGATTCAAGGTAGAAATGAGGAGACTGGTGGATAGTATATTGTAGTTGGAGAAAAAATAAAATGGATGTTAACCTTCGTTCTATCAACTGTCGGGGCCTAACAATATATTTCCTAATCCAATGGAATTCTAGATATTAGAATCACAAATTATTAGCACCAGAAAGTACTTTAAAGATTATCTAGGTCAATCTTCTTATTTTAGAGATGAAGAAACTTATTTTCAAGAACAGTACAATACTTTTATAGACATTCGTACCAAGTTGAACTTAAATTCAAAGACAACACAATACTTGTATAGGCATTCATAACTCTTAAGAGCTGAGATTCCAATCCAGATCTTCTATTTTTGAGTCCAGGTTTATTTCCATTATATTGTGCCCCTCTCATTTAATGATCTCCTAATATGGCCAAGTATTCATTCTGATTTATTGGTTTTATGCTGCCCATCTCCTAGCATTGCCTTTTATCCAAACAATAAGCATATTAGGTTTCCTAGTTTATGTATTTTTGTCTCATTTCAAAGATATCTCCCATTGTGACTACCTGTTTGGTTTCCTGCTAACTGCTTTGCCTTGACCTCTAGCATCTGTATGTTTCCCAAGTATCTTCCTGACTTCTTCTTGTCAGTTACAGTCACTCTCCAAGTCTGGCCCACACCTGTGCCTCAGGCTCCATTTTTTTATGCCCAATCTTAACTTGATTATATTCTTCTTGCTTTTATTACTTGTCTTATTGATCCACCACTGTTCCAGATCTTATCATTTGTTGCCATGCCCTATCACTGTATTTCTACTTGCCTTAGTTTCTTAAAAGTAATAATTGGAAAATAAAAATTTTAATTGCACTGAAAAGATTCCACAATACCAAAATGCTTTATTGAATCCAATTTTATTCCACTTTGTATGGTGAGGGATGGAGGAGGGGACTGCTAGAAATTTACAGAAAGCTACATTGACATCACTTGATAATCCAAAGGAAGGGGCAGTTATTCTTTCTAAGCTAAGAATGAGGAATCCCCATACTTGAAAGGAAAAATGTTTTTCTCCTGAAGTATCTTTTTAAATATACTTAAATGCATTTTTAAAATTTCAATTTGCAGCATTGCTTGCTTGTTGATCATTCAGAATCAATTGAAGTACTAACAAATTTCAGGAAAGGTGTATCCGTAATGTAAATGTTGAATTTTCTTCCTTCCTTCCTTTTTTCTTTCTTTTTAAAAATTTAATTAATTTGTTTTCAGTTTTCAACAATCACTTCCATAAGTATTAAAGTTTCTCTCCCTCTGTCCTCTACCCCCCCACTTGATACAGCCTGCAATCTTATATGGGTTCTACATATACATTCTTATTAAAAACATTTTCACATTAGTCATATTGCATAGAAGAATTAAAACAAATGGGAGAAACTATGAGAAAAAAACAAAACATAATATAACACAAGAAAAAATAATCTGCTTCACTCTGCGTTCCAGTTCCATAGTTATTTCTCTGGATATGAATGGCATTTTGCCTTGAGTCCTTTGGGAATGTTTTAGGTCCTTGTATTGTTGTGAAGGGCTAAGGCTATCAGAAACAGTCCTCACACACTGTGTATAATGTTCTCCTGGTTTTGCTCATTTCACTCAGCACAAATCTTTCCAGGCTTTTCTGAAGTCCTCCTGTTCATCATTTTTTATAGCACAATAGTATTCCATTACATTCCTATACCACAACTTGTTCATCCATTTCCCAACTGATGGATATTCCCTCGATTTTCAGTTCTTGATCACCATAAAAAGAGCTACTATAAATATTTTTGTATATGTGAGACCTTTTACCATTTTTATGATCTCTTTGAGATACAAGCCTAGAAGTGATATTGCTGGGTCAAAGGATATGCACATTTTTGTAGCCTTTTGGGCATAGTTCCAAATTGCTCTCAACAATGGTTGGATCAGCTCACAGCTCCACCAATGATGAATTAGTGTTTCAACTCTCCCATATCTTCTCCAATATTTATCATCTTCCTGTTTTTTCATGTTAGCCAATCTGATAGGTGTGATGTGTTGCATCTCAGAGTTGCATCTCTCTAATCAATAGTGACTTAGAGCAATTTTTTGTAGGACTATAGAGAGCTATAATTTCTTCCTCTGAAAACTACCTGTTCATATCCTTTGACCATTTATCAATTGGGAAATGACTTGTATTCTTGTAAATTTGATTCAGTTCTCTATATATTTTAGAAATGAGGTCTTTATCACAGACACTAGTTGCAAAAATTCTTTCCCAGTTTTCTGCTTCTCTCCTAATCTTGGTTGCATTTACTGTGCAAAAACTTTTCAATTTAATGCAATGAAAATTATCCATTTTGCCCTTTGTAATGTTCTGTATCTCATTTGGTCAGAAATTTCTCCATTCTCCATAAATCTGACAAATACACTATTCCTTGCACCCCTAATTTGTTTATAGTATCAGCCTTTTATACCTGCATATCATATACCCATTTGAACTTCATTCTTGTGTATAGTGTTAGGCATTGGTCTATGCCTAGTTTCCACTGCACTATTATCCAGTTTACCCAGCAGTTTTTGTCAAACAGTGAGTTCTTATCCCAGAAGCTAGGGTCCTTGGATTTATCAAACAGTAGGCTTCTGTGTTCATTGACTACTGTGTCTTGAGTACCTAACCTATTCCACTGGTCTATCCCTCTGTTTCTTAGCCAGTATCAAGTGGTTTTGATGATTGCTGCTTTATAATACAATCTGAGATCTGGTAGGACTAAGCCAACTTCCCTAGCATTTCTTTTCATTAATTTCCTTGATATTCTGGACATTTTGGTCTTCCAGATGAATTTTGATATTATTTTTTCTAGCTCTAGAAAATTATTTTCTAGTAGTTTGATTGATACGGCACTGAATAAGTAATTAATGAAGGTAAAATTGTCATTTTTATTACATTAACTTGGCCTACCCACAAGTAACTCATGTTTTTCCAATTACTTAGATATGACTTTGTGCGAAAAGTGTTTTGTGATTGTGTTCATATGATCCCTGGGTTTGTTTTGGCAGGTAGGCTCCCAAATATTTTATCATGTCTGCTGTAACTTTAAATGAGATTTCTCTTTCTATCTCTGGCTGCTGGGCTTTGTTAGCAATATATAGAAATGCAGATGATTTATGTGAGTTTATTTTGTCACCTAAACTTTGCAAAAGTTGTTTTTTATTTCAAGTAGATTTTACTTGATTCTCTAGGATTCACTAAGTATATCATCATATTGTCTGCAAAGAGTGATAGCTTAGTTTCTTCTTTGCCTATTCTAATTCCTTCAATTTCTTTTTCTTCTCTTATTGCTACAACTAACATTTCTAGTACCCTATTGAATAACAGTGGTGATGATGGACATCCTTGTTTCACCCCTGATCTTATTGGAAATGCATCTAGCTTATCCCCATTGCATATAATACTTCCTGATGGTTTTAGGTTTGAGTTTTCTTTGACTGGACCAAACACAGAATGACTAGAATATTGAAATCTATGAAATATTGATACTGTGAATTGTTGTGGCACTTCACAAAATTTATGGTGCTTATTAGAAATTTAAAATCTGAGAACCTTGCTTTGGTGATATTTGAAAGAAAACAGTAACAAAATCAATTTGGAAAGGGGTTGGTTTACTTGCTCCATCTTGAGTCAGACCAAGTGGTTTTGCTGGTTTTAAAATATTTTACATTTTCCTGTTTAGGCAAATTTCTTTTTATATTATTTTGCCTCTTTTGAACAAACTTATTTTCAGGGTTTTATACATGAGCATGCTGGTAAATATTTAACAACCTGATCTCTAGAAAAATGTATTAACCCCCACACCTTTAAACTTAACTTGCGTTATTTACATTTTCTCCAAAGTTTTCTTAAATCTGGAGAATCAACAAAAAATTAAATGAAGCCCTGATTTGTAGTGCTTGCTGATTTCTGAAATATAAATACTGAAATTTTAACAGTACTTGTGATCTGGTTCAAGCTGGTTCCAGCATACTACTAGTTTTATGCCATTGCCCCCAAAATAGAAGGCAGTCTTATCACCCACAACTGCTTTCCATTTACCTAAACACAATAAAACTTCATGAATGCACCCTTGCTGTAAACATTGGCATCTAATAGACTTTGTGATTGTAAGGAGAAGAGACAGACAAGATGTGAGAGTGACAAAGGCAATGTGTGGTGCAGAGTGCTGGACTGATCATAGACTTATCCTTTCTAAGACAGATATTCGCATTCATCAAAAGTGCTGCCCTCAAGGCAAAATGACTGCAAGAGAATTAATGTCAACAAATTAGAGCTCTTCTATGAGCCTGAACAATTTGTGGCTAACTTGGAGGGAAAGTTGAGCTAACACACAGTTGGCAACAGTGGAGCACAAAAAGAGTGGGCAGCTTTCAGAGATTTGGTGTACAGCACTGCATTTGCTCATCTGGGTCAGAACACTCATGAACAGCAAGACTGGATTGATGAAAATGATGGGGAAATTCAGAAGCTGCTAAATGAAAAATGAGAACTCCACAGGATTTACCAGCAGGACAGTTGATCCACCTCTAAGAAGGCAGTTCTTAATTCCATCACAAGCAAAGTACAAGCAAAGCTTAGAGAGATGCAGGATTCCTGACTCAGTAAGAAGGCAGATGAAATTCAGTTTTATGCTGATAGTAACAATCCAAAGAGCTTTTATGATTCCCTGAAAGCTATTTATGGACCAAAAACGTATGGTACATCACAACCTTGTTGCTTACCTCAACACTAATTCTACCTAAGACCATGCCTTTAGCTAATCCCTGGGGATTTTGATGTGTGATTTTAGTTTTAATTCAGTTTCTACTTCTAACAATGTTGACTGCATTTCTGATCCTTTGGCTCCATTACCAATATTCCTGTTTGTTAATGTCGGTTTATTAGCATGATGATTCTTTTTCAGTTGCTACATAGGAACTTTAATGCTGTGGTCCCCCTCCCCACTTCTGTTCCCCAAGCTGGAAAAACATTAATAAAGCATCATGGAACTCACTCAGCTGAAACCCATAACTAACCCTGCTCCAGGCTCTATTCAAGGGCAGAGCTGTGGGGTGATAGGGAGAATATGGCACAGTTCTTAATCAGTAGAGGATCTTCTGTGAAGTACAAGCTAAATTCCATTAGAATGATCACCATTACAACAGTAGTCTTTCACTAGCCCTTTTTAATGACTTGCTAATTTTGAGCAATGAAACACTCCCACAGAAAAGCAATTAGGATAGAAAGGATCATGGATTTAGAGATGGGTGGAACCTTGGAGGTCATTTAGTCTAATCCTTTCATTTTACAGATGAAGAATCTGAAATATAGAGAGTAACTGATTTGCCTAAGATCAAATAGTGGTTGTTGTCCTTCATCTTCAAAGAGGATCAAAATGACATCACCATTTTTTTATTTTTTGTTTTTTTAATTATTTTTTAAAAATTGTTTTATTTTTAAATTTCAACATTCATTTCCACAAAATTTTGAGTTACAATTTTTCTCCCCATCTCTTTCCTGCCCCCACCCCAAAATACCTTACATTCTGATTACCCTTTCCCTCAATGTACCCTCCCTTCTATCATACCTCACCCTTCCCTTATCCCCATCTTCTCTCTTTTCTCATAGGGCAAGATAAATTTCTATACCTCATTACTTGTATTTCTTATTTCCCAGTTATATGCAATAATAATTCTCAACATTCATTTCTAATACTTTGAATTCCAACTTCTCTCCCTCCCTCCCTCCCTCCCTCCCTCCCCATCCCCAGTGAGAAGGCAAGCAATTCCGTACAGGCTATATATGTGTTGTTTTGCAAAGACTTCCATAATAGTCATGTTCTGTAAAACTAACTACATTGCCCTCCATACTACCCTGTCCCCACTTTTTTCCTATTCTTTCATTTGACCTTGCCCCTTCTCAAAAGTGTTTACTTCTAGTTACTCCCTTCTTCCATTTGCCCTCCCTTCTATCATCCCTCTCACCCCACTTGTCCTCTTCTCCCCTACTATCCTGTAGTGTAAGATAGATTTTCATACCAAATTTAGTGAGCATGTTATTCCTCCTTAAGCCATATGTGAAGAGAATAAGCTCCACTTTTCCCCTCTCACCTCCTCCCTTTTCTCCTTCATTGAACAAAATTTTTCTTATCTCTTTTATGAGTGGTAGCCTGTCCCATTCCATTTTTCTTTTTCTCCTCCCAGTATTTTCCTCTCTCACCCCTTAATTTAATTACATTTTTTTATGAATATCATCTCTTCTGATTCAACTCAACCTGTACTGTGTGTGTGTGTGTGTGTGTGTGTGTGTGTGTGTGTGTGTGTAATCCCTTCACATGCCCAAATACTGAGAAAAGTCTCAAGAGTTACAAATATTATCTTTCCATGTAGGAATGTAAACAGTTCAGCTTTAGAAAGTCCTTTATGATTTGTCTTTCCTGTTTACCTTTTCATGCTTCTCTTGATTTTTGTGTTTGAAAGTCAAATTTTCTGTTCAGTTCTGGTCTTTTCATCATGCATGCTTGAAAGTCCCTATATCACTGAATGATCATTTATTCCCTTGAAGTATTATACTCAGTTTTACTGGGTAGTTGATTCTTGGTTTTAATCCCAGTTCCTTTGATTTCTGGAATCTCCTATTCCAAGTCCTTCAATCCCTTAATGTAGAAGCTACCTGATCCTGTATTATCCTGATTGTATTTCCACAATACTTGAATTGATTCTTTCTAGCTGCTTGCAATATTTTCTCCTTGACCTGGGAACTCTGAAATTTGGCCACAATATTCCTAGGAGTTTCTCTTTTTGGGTCTCTTTCAGGAGGTGATCAGTGGATTCTTTCAATATTTATTTTACCTTGTGGTTATAGAATATCAAGGCAATTTTATTTGATAATTTCATGAAAGATAATGTGTAGGCTCTTTTTATGATCATTGGCTTTCAGGTAGTCTCATAATTTTAAAATTGTCTCTTCTGGATCTATTTTCCAAGTCAATTGTTTTTCCAATGAGGTGTTTCACATTATCTTCTATTTTTTCAATCTTTTGGTTTTGTTTTCTAACTTCTTGGTTTATCTCATAGTCATTAGCTTCCCTGAACTCCACTCTCTCTTTTAAAGATTTTGTTCAGTGAGCTTTTGAATCTCCTTTTCCATTTGGCTAATTCTGTTCTTTAAAGCCTTCTTCTCCTCATTAGCTTTTTGGACCTCTTTTTCTAATTGAGTTAGCCTATTTTTAAAGGTGTTATTTTCCTCAGTATTTTTTGGTTCTCCTTTAGCAAGTACTGACTTACTTTTCAAGTTCTTTTATGGCCTGGACCCATTTCATATTCATTTTGGAGGTACTGGGGGCAGAAGCCTTGAGTTCCTCTGACTGTATACCTTGTTCTTCCTCATCCAAAAGGATAGAAGGAGGCACCTGGTCACCAAGAAAGTAACCTTGTATGGTCTTATTTTTTCCCTCTTTTTTGGGCATTTTCCCAGCCAGTTACTTGACTTCTGACTCTTTTGTCAAGAGTAGGGTCCTAGTGGTCCTATTCCCCCCAGTACCATCCTCAAGACTGAGATTCAGATCAGCTGCTCAATTCCTCTCAGGGGCTCTGGGTGGGGGCAGGGCTGAGGTTGAGATCAGTTGCTCAGTTCCCTTAGAGGCTTTAAGCTGAGCTGCCTGGACAATTTACCCAGGCCACTGTAGCTGCCACAATAGCTGCCTACACAGTGCTACAGTTGCTGCTGCTGCTGTCTTAGCCACTGCCTGGGGCCAGTGGTGGGACCCTGTTACCCTCTCACCTAGCTGGGAAAGCCCTCCCAAGCTGACCTTTGGAGCTTTCTTTGTAGCTTGTGTTGAGGGATCTGGGACCCTCCCTGCTGGGAATTCTGCCCCAGAGGTCTATTTAGGTCCTGCCTCCCAGTGCTGCACAGCCAGGGCTGGGCTGTGCTCTGCTTAGCATCCAGTGAGATAGACCTTTCCTGTCCACCTTCCAGGCTGGAAATTTCTTTTCTGTCTGTTTTTTAGAGTTTGTTGAGAGTCATTTTTTACAGGTATTTTGTGGGCTATGGGGGGAAGCACTACAGTATATGTGTCTTTTTACTCTGCCATCTTGGCTCCACCCCTGACATCACCATTATAAAGTGAAATTTCAGTGTATCTAGATGACTGTGCCTGATCAGACCAATATGAAATTGGAATGCTCTGCCACAGGTTGGGCACAGATAGTCCGTGAGAATATTTGAGGTGGATATCCCAGATTTGTACATCCTGCATTTACTTTATGCTATCTCAATCCTGCTTTGCTCAAAGAGCACAGCACCCTTTCTGATGTGGGCATACCATGCTGAGTGATCCTGTACCAGTGTCTCCTGTGTTGCACAGTCAAATCCAAAGTTCTTGAGAGAGACCTTGAACATGTCCTTTTATCATTTCTTCTGGCCACCATGTGATCACCTGCCCCATGCAAGTTCTCCATAAAATAATCTTTTTGGCAAGCATACATTTTGCATTCTAACAACATGGTCAACCCACTGGAGTTGTGCTCTCTGAAGCATAGTTTGAATTTTTGTCAGTTTAGCTCAAGCAAGGACTTAAGTGTCTGGTACCTTATCCTGCCAGGTGATCCTCAGAATCTTCCTAAGGCATATAAAGAACTGTCTTAAGAAGATTCCCCAAGATCAAATAGGTAGTAAATAGCAATGGTGGTATTTTAATTAAGAATCTCTGACTCCAAATCTACTCCTTTTGCCACCACTTTGTCCCAATACCCATGGAGCTCTCTGAAATGGTGTTATTTTTTTTAAACAGAAGTGATAACAATTTGCGTTCGTCTTATACTTGGTTGACATTTTTCTTAAATAATGGAATGGGTTATAATACTTCATTTTATATATGAAGAAACTGAGGTAAAAAAAGGTTAAGTGACATGTCATACAGAAAGTGTGTGAGGTTGGATTTGAACTCAGATGTTGCAATGGATAGAATGCTATGCCAGAATTCAGGCAGATTCATCATCCTGAGTTCAAATCTGCCCTCAGACACTTATTAGCTGTGGGATCCTGAGCCAGTCACTCAACCCTATTTGCCTCAGTTTACTCATCTATAAAATGAGAAGGAAATGGAAAACAACTCTGGTATGTTTTCCAAGAAAACCTCAAATGGAGTCATGAAGAGTTGGACACAACTGAAATGACCAAACTACAACTTCCTTTCTCCAGGCCCAGCATTATATCCACTATATCACCTAGCTACAGTGGATAAAATAGCCGAAGACTTGCTCTGGTTATCACAGAAATCAATGAGAGAACATACTAATATCTTGACTCCCAGAGTAGTACTGTATTTAGAAGACTATAGTAGAATGCTTTGTTTATGTGTGTTCATCCTTCGTTGTCGAAGAAGACCATGCCATCACAGAAATGACAACATGACTTGCACTTGACTTTGTTTCGAGTGAGGGAGGGCTGTGCAGGTCACCAGCCTCACTTCTCCTCCAGATATTTATCAGGATGACTGGAGATGACCCAGGATGAGGCAGTTGGGGTTAAATGACTTGCCCAAGGTCACATACCTAGTGAGTGTCAAGTGTCTGAGGTGAGATTTGAACTCAGGTCCTTCTGACTCCTACATGGGTGCTCTATCCACTACACCACCTAGCTGCCCGGAATGCTGTGTTTAGGAATGAAAGGACTGACCCAAACTCCAGAATAATTCAAATCAAATTGAGCTTTTTGTTTAATTCATTCTAGTTTGGTGAATATTTATTAATTTAATACTCTGCTAGGTGCTGGAAAGACAAAGAGAAAAACAAAAGACTTCATGAAGTGGACTTTTTACCAAGGGATATAAATCTAGTCCTTTGGATTAAACATCCTCAGATAAATATAATTTAAAGTAATTTGAGAGAGGCAAGAGCCTTGGCAGTTGGGAGGAACAAGTAAGTTTCATAGAGAAGGTGCTACCTGAGCTTGAGTACTGAAGTAATAGAAATATTCTAAAAGGTGAAAATGAAGAGTGAGTGTAAAAGGTAAAGCTTGCATAAATACACAGAGATGAGAGATAGAACATCCAGTCTGAAGTGCCCTTAATGGTCCAATTTAGTTGGAATATAGAATGCCCAAAAGAAATTGATGTGACAGAAAACAAATGTAAGCTAGAATGTAGAATATCTTAAAGGATAGCGTGAGGAGTTCATTCGATTTGATTTCACATAGAAATGGGTACGACTCTTCTGTACGTAAGGATCCCTGTAGCTGCATGTTGACTTAGTTTTAAAATATAAAGTTATCTGTATTATTGTATTTCTATGGATTTTGTTAAATAGTTTTCAATTACATTTTAATCTACTTCTAGTCATACTTGGACTTCATGTATGACACCTGTGCTGTCGCTACTGGGGAGTTTTTATTATTTCATTGAAGGTTTTGTTACTATGTCATACCAAGTATCAACACAAGTAGAATGGGCTGTGTGTCTTAAACTGAGTATAGACTTAAGCCAAGATAATTACTTGTATAAAATAGTTTAAAGTGTTAGAGAAAATTTTGTCACATAATATGAGTAATGGTGATTGTCAATGATGTGACCTAACAGTCCTCAAAGCTAATTTTATCTTAGGCAGCATCAACCCAGGACTAAAGAGATGATAATTCCATTATCACTTGTCCTTAGAGTCTTGTACTTAGTTCTGGGCACCAACCTTGAAGAAGTACGTTGTTGACTGAGAGGGTGACCAGTGTGGTAAAGGGCTTTGAAATCATAACATATAAAGATCAATAGGAAACCTGGGCATGTTTTGCTCAGAGAATAGAGAGCTTGGCTGGAGAGAGAGGAGGAAGAGGGCATCATAGCTCTCTGAGTACTTGAACACTTTCATGTGGAAGAGGGATTAGATTTATTTTCCTTGACTCAGAGGGTAATGCCCAAAGTTCTTAAGATTCAAATTCAAGTGGTTACCTACATACATTTTACCTGCTACCTGTGACTTGTTAGTAGACTTTTTATACTAACATTTGCTGTTTTCTGGTCAAGGGGACGTCTTAAAATTAAGAATTTCTGCCATAAAACGTCTTAGAACTATCTAATTAAATGATGAAATAGGTGTTATGTAATAAGATAACCTTTCCTTAATAGCTCAGATGCTGTGCCCAATACAGGCAATATGATGGTATGGAAAGATTACTGGTCTTGGAGTCAGAATTTGCTTGGGTTTGAATTTGCTATCATTTAGCAACCATGTGACTTTGGCTAAGTCACTTATCTTTCTGCTTTGGCTTAAAAACTTGTCAAAATATGTATGAAGCCATTTGTACTCTCTTGCTCCTAAGGTTGTTGTGAGGATCTATATATGATAAGTACTCTATATATGATAAACTGCAAAGCACCATGTAAATGTTAGTCATTATTTTTGTCTCTCCTGTGACACCCAACATTGTGCCTTGCATGAACTAGGTGCTCAGCAAGTATAATATAAATGACTGGAGTTTAGGGTACATAAGGAATGAGCAAGAAAGACTGGTTGGGGTAGTGGACAGAGTGCTGACCTTGGTGCCAGAAAGACCTAGAGTCAAGCTGTCTCTGTCACATTCTGGCTGAATGACCACCGGGGAGTCACTTAACCTTTCAGTAGCCCCATGCAACTCTCTTAAGTTATAAACTGCAAAGGAGTCACTGATCTACATCCATGGAGAGAGTTTCCATATGAGTTAGTTCCCTAGACTGATGAAATCACAGGTCCAGACCAAAAAAAGAAAGAATCCGAACAAGAAATAGGAATAGAAATCTAGTGCCCTGGATCCTATACTGTTTCTTTTGGCTGCCTTGCCTCTAATGTCACAGAGGTTTTGCTCTATGTCTCCTTTTTAGTCCCAGGAGAAAACAAGGTAGGTGGTAAAGCAGGGAGGTGTGGGGGTGGGATAGGGAAGGTGGATAGCTGAGCTCTGGGCTTCTGTTTTTCTTTCACATAATTTTTTCATAGTTCTAAAGTTGACAGCACAGACATCTTGAACTGACTCCAGTTCCAGCCTTATTAAAGAACAGTTGTTTTGGGTTATGATGCACAAATGACTACCTAAAAAGGAAAATATTTAACAGTAGCAAAAAAAAGGAAAAGTGTTTAAATTTAATGATATTGTTACCACCAAGAAACAAGTGGGCACTAGATTCAGGAAACCTGAGGATTCAGCCAGATTTTGGGGAGTGCTAATATTCAACTCCAGCAGTTGTCCAGTGGGATTTAGAGCTCTGCTGCTGTCATATTACGGGATATTTTTCAGCTGTCTATAATGGGCAGCTTTTGGAAGCTAGTGTCCCAGACAACTGTAATTCTGGTTGGCAGCTAAAATGAAATATTTCATAATTGTTATTTGACAAAGCTGCTCTTTAAGCCTTCCTGTGGTGTGTGGGTGGGAATTTTATATATATATATATATTTCATAAGTTTCTTTTTATCACTATGGAGGAAAAAAATCAAAGATAAGATCAAGATTCTGATAAACATGCAGATAAGTGCAGTAAGCAGTTTTTTTAAAAAAAAAGATAGTTTTGTGTAGTGTCCCCCAGGCATGTAAAAAGTGAGACAGAAAAAAATGTTGGGGGGGGTGAACCTCATTTTGTGAACAGATTCTTCAAAGTGGCTTCAAAATGTGATTTCACTGCTGTCAGTACATCCAATGATGATTATAGCTTCAGTATACTCTTAAATAGGGATTCTTAATATTTTTCTGTGTCATAGACGCCTTTTGTCAGTCTCATGAAGACTATGGATACCTTCTTCGGAAAAATGAAACGTATAAAATACAGAGGATTACAAAGAAAATAAATTATATTGAAATAAAGTTATCAATTTTTTTAGAGTTTACAGACTCTAGGTTAAGAACCTCTGCCTTAGAAGATGACTTCATGAGTTAGAAAAAAAATTCTTTACCTGCTTGCTAACTTTTTGGTGATGATCCCCTTAGATCTCAGCTAAGCTGATCTTTTGAAGAATTCTGTTCCTAGGCTTATACATGGAGCCTTTTGGATTAATAGAACCTGCCTGAGCATGTATTCAACTGATATAGTCTTTGAATGTTCAGAGTTATGGGTTTACGGACTTTATCGGCCAACAAGTCCAGACTGTTCACTTTACATATGAGGAACTGAGGCACAGATAGGCTAATAAGTGACCCAGCTAGTCTGGGTCAGAGGCAGATTTAGAACCTGTGTCTCCGACTTCAAGTCCAGCATGCTATGCACTGTCATGATGAATAGTGGAGTGAGACTTCAGCAGAGGTTGTAACAGATACTCAATTAAAAAGTTGTTGAAAATTGAATCATTTTAGCAAATTATTTAAAGACACTCTATTATGATTTATTTCTTGAAGAGGAGATAATATTAGTGCTGGGGTACATGAATACTCACCAAGAATTGCTTGTTGATTACTTTTGTAATGTGGTTGATAAGTCTAATTTATTCATTCTTTAAAGGTAAATTGTGTTTAGGATTTTCTTAAAGTGTTAATATACTTGTTTTTTTAAGGAGAAAAGTACTCTGATAGTGGAATACCATTTTCTTTGAAAAGTTCAAGAGTTTTGCTGGGTAATTCTTGCCAAGTTTCATAGTATTTAGGAAAGGCAGACTGTTTTGAGGAAGAAGCATAGATAAGGAGGTAGAAAAGATTCTTCCTAGCTGGTTCTCCATCCCCACTCCTGATAAAAGAGGAGCTTTTGCCTATCTCCAGGAGGTTCTGACAAGAATAATTGCTTAATGGTCATAAAATTCCTTGAATCTATTGTATAGGTAATTTAAAGCAGGCTAATAACTACCACTATTTTTAGATGTGTGAGGACTTGAGAATAAGACTGCAAAAAGAACCAAGGTGATAGGTGTGGTGGAGGAATGAGAAATAATGGGAAGATCATTGGTTTGGGACCCAGAAGTCCTGAGTTCTAGTTATTTTTGAAAAAGTTTCCAAGTTGAATTTCTTTTTAAAATTCTGAACTTAGAAAATAGAGTAAGCATTTCCATAATAAAACAGAACAGAAAAAAGTGGATTGCAATGAAACTGCAGGTACATTATGTACAACCTGCTTTTCCTTTTAAATAAACAATATAGTTATCATGTAATTTTCTTTTTTCCCCTCCCCCACCCAAAGATGGCCACCATTAGACACAAATCTCTTTCTCTCTCTCTCTCTCTCTCTCTCTCCCCCCCCTCCCCCTCTCCCCCTCCCTCTCTCTCATATATTTGTGTGTGTGTCTACATATATACATATATATATATATATATATATATATATATATATATATATATATATATATATATATATACAGGTATATATTTGTGCAGATAGCATCTTACTTCATGGGTATTTTGTAATTAACTTGGGTATTTGCAATAATCAAAATGACTGGTCATTCAAAGTTGCTCTTAAAACAATACTGCTATTACTGAATACATTATTCTCTTGTTCTACTCATTTCACCCTTCTTTATTTCATGCAAATCTTTCAGTGTTTTTCTAAGATCATCTAGCTCATCATTTCTTTCCATCATGATTGTATACCACAATTTGTTCAACCATTCTCCAAATGATGGATATCCCTGCAATTTCCATTTCTTTGCCACCATGAAGAGAGCTGCTATAAACCTTTTAGAACATACAGGTTCTTTTCCTTTTTCCCTAATCATTTTGGGAAACAGCTCTAATGATGACATTTTGGGGTTAAAGGATATAAGCAGTTTAATAACTCTTTAGCCATAATTCCAGATTGCTCTCCAAAATGGTTGAATTAGCTCACAGTTCCCACAACAGTGAATTAATGTCGCAATTTTCCAAATCTCCTCCTGTGTTTGTCACTTTCCCCTTCTATAATGATTTAGAGCATTTTTTCATAACACTTTAAGTTGTTTCGATTTCTTCATTGGAAAACTACTTGTTCAAATTCTTTGATCATTTATCAATTGAGGAGTGACTCACATTTTTGCATGTTTGACAAAATTCCTTATATATTTGAGATATGAGACCTTTATGTGAGAAACTGTTTATAAAAAATTTCCCCCAATTTTCTGTCTTCCTTCTGATCTTGGCTATATTGATTTTATTTTTACAAAACCTCTTAAATTTAATGTAACCTCAGTTATCCATTTTACACCTCACCATTCTATCTCTTATTTATTTATAAATTGTTTGCCTATCTGTAACCTGATAGGTAATATGTTCCATGTTCTTTAAAGTTTCTTGTAGCATCTCTCTTTACATGTAGCTCATTTATCAATTTTCACCTTATCTTGGTCAATGGTGTAAGATATTGGTCTATGACCAATTTCTGCCAGACTACTTTCCAGCTTTCCCAACCATTTTTTTTTTTACCAAATAATGAATTCTTATCCCCAAAACTTAAGTCTTTACACTTGTCAAACACAAGGTTACTAGTCATTTACAGCTGTAAATTATAAATCTACTCTGTTCCACTGGCCTGCCTTTCTATTTCTTAGCCAGTACTAGATAATTTTGATAATTATTGCATTATAATATACTTTAAGATCTGGTTCTGCTAAAGCATTTTCCCTTTTACTTTTTCATTAGTTTCTTTTACATTCTTGACTTTTTGATCTTCCAAATGAATTTTGTTGTTATTTTTTTCTAACTCAGTAAAAATATTTTTTTGCTAATTTAATTGGGATGACATTGAATATATAGATTGATTAATATAGCTAAAATTGTCATTTTTTATTACATTGACCCTGCCTACCCATGAACAATTAATATTTCTCCAATTATTTAAATCTGGTTTTATTTGTATAAAAAGTTATATGTGTATATATATATATATGTACATACACATACACACACATATGAGCTTTCTTTACTTTGTTCATATAGCTCCTGATACTGTTTTTTTTTTTGGTCAGGTGTTTAATACCCCCAAGTATTTTTTGCTGTCTAGTTATTTTAAATGGAGTATCTCTTACTATTTTTTCTTGCAAAGTTTCTTGTTGGTGATATATAGGAATGCTGATGATTTATGTGAATTTACTTTATATCCTGCTACTTTGCAAAAATTATTCATTGTGTCAACTTTTTTAGTTGAGTCTTTAGGATTTTTCAAGTATATCATCATATCATCTGCAAAAATAGTTTTATTATCTCATAACCCGTCCTGAGTCCTTCTTATTTTGTTGCTAGGATCTCTAATACACTTTTGTATATTATTGGTGATAGTGAGTATCCTTGTTTCACATTCGATCTTAATGGGAAGCTTCTAACTTGTTCTCATTATAAGTAATACAGTAATGGTTTTAGGTAAATCCTTCTTAACAATTTAAGGAAAAATTCCATTTATACCTATACTTTCAAGTGTTTTTAATAGAAATGAGGGTTGTAATTTGTCAAAATCTTTTTTGGCATCTATTGATGTAATTGTATGATTTTTCTCACTTTTATAACTGATATAATCAATTAGGTTAATTGTTCCCCTTATTTTAAACATTTCCTGCCTTCCTGCTATAAATTCTACTTGGTCACAATTTACTATCTGTAATATATTGTTGTCATCTCCTAGCTAGCATTTTGTTTAGGGTTTTTGCATCCATATTCATGAATGAAATTCTGCATTCTAGTTCTGGTCTTTCCACTGATTATTTAAGTTTGGGCAAGTCACTGAATCCCTCCAAGACTTAGTTTCCTCATCTGTTAAATAAAAGGATTGTATTCAGAAGGTTATTCTTGAGGTAAAATAAATAGTAAGTAATACTAGCTAGCATTTATATAGTACTTTATTATGTGCCAGGCATTGTGTTAAGTGCTTTCCAATTATCTTCTCATTTGACCCTTGTAATGATCTGTATCAGCAAGGACCCCAGCATACAGAGGGGGGCCTGCTGTACATGTTCTTAGATCTGCTTTTCTGAAAGGAAAGCAACATTTGAGGGATCAACAATCACTTTAATCAAGCACATGCATTATTCACTTAGTGCAGGGGGAAAAAGTCAACGGCCTGAACTTCAGAGAAAAAGATCATCAGATAGGGCTTCCATCTGTCTGACTGTTTCAACTGACCATAAGCAATACATACATCACAGATCAACAGATGGATCCAACTGTCTGACCATTAATACATACATAGTTACTAGAGAGAGAGAAGCACCAATATTTCAAAGCTGGAGGGCTCCTTAGTGGCTGCCCAGAGTCTCATCTGACCAAACAAACACTTCCAATGACTAAGTCCCAAAGTAAAACCTCACTTCAGTGTATTTATACACTTTTCAGAGCAGAAAAACAGGTTCCCCTGACCCAATGCCTCAATAGAAATTAACAAAAGGTGTCTGAGGTCTATTAATGGGTGAGGAAGATCTTTAACTCTTGCCCCCACCCACCATTAACCTTAAACTGCCATTATACAATCCTGGGAAGTAGTTACTAATTTTGCAGATGAGGAAACTGAGGCAAATGAACTTAAGTGACTTGCCTAGGATCATATAGCTAGTAAATGTCTGAGACCAGATTTGAACTCAAGTCTTCCTGATTCCCAGGCCTGGTATTCTACTGTACCATCTAGTTGTCACATTGACTATCTTTTTTTTTTGAGATGTTTCTTTTTTACATTTTTGTTTATCTTGATACTGTTTCTATTTTGAGATGATTACATACAAGTAAGAAATTTTCATTATTGTATAAAAACAATGGAGAAAAATTCAAGAAAATAGAGTAATCTTTAATGGGTCAGACTGGGTCTACATTTTTTCATTTTGTTTTGCTTTATTTTTGTAAAGGAATTTCCTCTACCTAAAATCAAACACTTTGAGCAATTTAAATGTTTTGTTCATGTGTGCTTCCTTGTCATTTCTGTCACAAAGAACTTATATTTTCTGTCAAACCCCCCCTCCCCCCAACACCAGTATCTAATGTCCAGACAGGTTGATTCCAGGTGCAGAAGCCATATGGATTTCTTTTCATTATCTCATGTGCCCTGTCTTGCACTGGTTGAAACATGAGCACATCAATTAACTTCTTTCCCCCAAGCTATGTGTTTGGGGAATGTTCTTTTTTTCTTTCCCATCAATTCGAGAGATAAAACTGTCAAGCTCCATCATTGTAGCCTAATCCTTCAGCAAGTCCTCTACTTAAGTTAAAAGTTCTGGAGAAAAAACATGGTTCATTTCTAAGCATTTATACTTTGTTTTTTAAGTTAGCCGAACACATCTTGTGTGGGCATCTCAAATTAATATATGCCATCCATGAAAGACCATGCAATTATTGTGATGGTGTTATATAGCATAGTTGTATCAAGAACACACAGATGCCAAAATTTCGTGGAATTATGACCCCACTGACTGTTTACTGAGGCAGGTGAATATATACCTTCATTGTAGAAATATTTTCATTTTTCCCTTTTTAAAAATATTTATTTATTTTTAGTTTTCATCCTTCATTTTTACAAGATTTTGGGTTTTAAATTTTCTCTTCTTCTTCCCCTGCCAAAGATGGCATGCAATCTGATACAGGCCATACACATAAATCATATTAAACATATTTCCATATTAGTCATGATGTAAAGAAAAATTAGAACCAAAGGGAAAAGCCACTAGAAAGAAAAAAAAAGAAAAGCAAAAATAGGATGCTACAATCTGCATTCAGCGTCCATAATTCTTTCTCTGGATATGGATAGCATTTTCCATTATGAGTCTTTTGGAATTGTCTTAGATCATTGTATTGCTGAGAGGAGCTAAAGTCGGTTATCGCACAGTGTTGCTGTTACTGTGTAAAATGTTTTCCTGGTTCTGCTCACTTCACTCAGCATCAGTTCATGTAAGTCTTTCAAGGTTTTTCTGAAGTCTGACTGCTCATCATTTCTTATGGAATAATAGTCTTTCATTGCATTCATATACCAGAACTGGTTCAGCCATTCCTCAGTTGATGGGCATCCCCTCAATTTCCAATTCCTGGCCTTCATAAAAAGAGCTACTATAAATATTATTGTACATGTGGATCCTTTTCCCATTTTTATGATCTCTTTTGGATACAGCCCTAGAAGTTGTATTGCTGGATCAAAAGGTATGCAGTTTTATAGACCTTGGGGCATAGTTTCAAATTGAATAGTTGGATCAGTTCACAGCTCCACCAGCAATGCATTAGTGTTCAAATTTTCCCACATCTTCTCCAACATTTATCATTTTCTTATTTTATCATGTTAGTCAATCTGATCGGTGTGATGTGGTACCTCAGAGTTGTTTTGATTTGCATTTCTCAAATCAAAGTTATTTAGAGCATTATTTCATATGATTGTAGATAGCTTTAATTTTTACATCTGAAAACTACCTGTTCATATTCTTTGACCATTTATCAATTAGAAAATGACTTGTATTCTTATAGATTTGACTCCATTCTCTATATATTGTGGAAGTAAGGCTTTTATCAGAGACACTGGCTATAAAAATTGTTTTCCAGCTTTATGCTTCCCTTCTAATATTGGTTGCATTGGCTTTGTGCAAAAATTTTGCATTTCGTATGCTCTCTATCTCTTATTTGGTCATAAATTCTTCTCTTCTCCAAAGATCTGACAGGTAAAATATTCCTTGCTCTTTTAATTTGTTTAATAGTATCATCCTTTATGTCTAAATTGTGTGCCCATTTTGACTTTATCTTGGTATAAGGTGTAAGATGTTGGTCTATGCCTAATTTCTGTCATACTATTTTACAGTTTTCCCAGCAGTTTTTGTCAAATACTGAGTTCTTATCCCAGAAATTGGGGTTTTTGCGCTTACCAAATAGTAGATTACTATAGTCATTGACCACTGTGTCTTGTGCACCTAACCTATTCCACTGATCCACCACAGTATTTCTTAGCCATTACCAAGTAATTTTACTTATTGCTGCTTTATAATACAATTTTAGATGTGGTATAGCTAGATCACCTTCCCTTGAATTTCTTCTCATTAATGCACTTGATATTCTGGACCTTTTGTTCTTCCGGAAGAATTTTATTATTTTTTGTAATTCTTTAAAATACTTTTTTGGTAGTTTAATTGGCATGGCACTAAATAATTAAATTAATTTAGGTAGAATTGTCAGTTTTCTTATATTAGCTCAGCCTACCCATGAGCAACTGATGTTTTTCCAATTATTTAGATCTGACTTTATTTGCGTGAAAAGTGTTTTGTAATTATGTTTGTATAGTTCCTGGGTTTGTCTTGGCAGATAGACTTCCAAGCATTTTATATTGTCTAGAGTTACTTTAAATGGCATTTCTCTTTCTATCTCTGTTGGACTTTGTTAGTAATACATAGAATGCTGATGATGTGGAGTTTTTTTGTACCCTACAACTTTGCTAAAGTATTTAATTATTTAATTATTTCAAGTAGTGTTTTAGTTGATTCTCTAGGACTCTTTAAGTATACCACCATATCATCTGTAAAGATGTTTCTTCATTGCTTATTCCAATTCCTTCAGTTTCTTTTTCTTCTCTTATTGCTAAAGCCATCATTTCTAGTATGATATTGAATTGTTGTGTTTGTCCTTTATCCTTGAAGAGGAGCATGACATCAACATGATGACATGACTTTCAGTCGACTTTGATTTCAGTGAGGGAGGGCTGTGCAAGGTCACCAACCTCTCTTTCTTCTCCTGAACCATCTGGGTCCAATGGCCTGATATTTATCAGAACCACTGGAGGTGGCCCAGGATGCAATGTGAGACTCTTGCCCTTTCAGGTTAAGGTCTTATGATATTCTCACTTTGAGTGAGATACATCCATCCAATGAATAGGCTTCTTTAAGTTACTCAAGGGATAGCCCCTTTAATAAAAACGAAAAAGCAAACAAACTGAGAGGGAAAGACCTTTAGGGTTTCTGGATAAATGATAAAGAATGACTATTTAGTGATTATATTCACTCCGTGCTAGGTGGGTGGGGATTAATAGTAGTGTTGATAATGGACATCCTTGTTTTACTCCCATGTAGGAATATTTTCAGCAAGAGTGGGGAACAAAAAGTAAGTTCTGATTGATTCTCAGTTAACCATAAAATTCGTTTATCAGAACACTTCATTAAGCATTCTGCACAATAACGCTTTTGTTTTCTTTGCATCCCTTATGCAGATTTTCTTGGGCAGAATGATTATTTGGGATAGACCTAACTCAAGTGATGTTGAATTGTATCCCTTATTTTCAAAATTGTGGATTTAGAGATGGACTTGAAATCAGGAAGACCTGGGTTCAAATATCTCTCTAACATTGGTTGTGTAATGGTGGATAAGCCATTTTACTTCTGTGTGGCTGTCTTTCTTCATCTGAAAAATGAAGGAAGTTAAATTTAGCAATTAAGGTCCATTGCTGGTCTCAATCTATGATCCTATGATCTTTGACTCTACTGTACCTTTTAAGAGTGAAAATGTTTCCTCCCTTCCTTTTGAGATACAATAGGTTCTCTGAAACATCTTCCTGTTCTTTTCTTTTTTTTTTTTTGAGGGTGTAGAAACTTACTTTTTTATAATGAGGCTCAGCAATTGTCTTTGATCCTCATAGTAGATGTAGAAGCTGACAATTTTTAAGGAGTATAGGGGTGACTGCATTTCACTATTCCCAGGAACTTGGAGAAAGGGGGCTGTTTTTTTCTCTTTTCTATCTCCTGATCCAATTTACTGGTTATGATGTAGAGGCCAGTTTATTAACATGAGACACCTGCCTTTTTATTACAACATATCATGTGGGATCAATCCCTCAATCCCTACTCCCATAGGCAGGTTGGGTCTGCTACTTCCTTAAGGATTCTACGGGTAGCCTTTAGGGGGTTGTATTGTTTGTATGTTTTTTTTTACTGTTGGCAACATCCACTCACCAGGGTGTTCTCCATTGATTATCTAGTTGATATCAATTAGTCAACTAGAATTAATTAGCTTTTAGTTAGGGGCATTTACTAATTGGCGTGAAACATTCTTCCCAGTATGGGACATGTTCTTCCATAATTACATGCTGAATTCATGATAAAGCAGACTCAAGTTTAGAGAACACTTGTGGCAGAGATAGAATTCTCAATTCCTGGTTGAATGAAAGTCTTTTTCTCCATTTTTGGAGTCCTCATGAAATCCCTCTTAGTTTTATCTGTCTATTCTTGACTCTGCCTTCACAGTGTATTTAGCTCATCCTTGGCTCTTAAAGCAATTGATGTAGAGGATGCTGTTATCTGCTTCTAGTTCAGGAATAAAGCTATAATGCCTATTGAAGTTCACAAGTTCATCCTCTGGTCTAGGGGAACTGCAGAAGAGAGAGAGACTTGTCTCATCTTCTCTATAACCCAACTGATTCCTTTTCATCTGGTTGGACTGGAGATCCTCTATAATTTATGAGGTAGGGACTAATCTAGGGACTCAACCAACCAATCAACCAATCAATAAGCAGTTATTAAGCACTTACTATGTGCCAGGAACTGTACTAATTTCTGGTCATATTGATAGCCAAAAACAGCGTATAACTCATGCTCCATTGCTAATTGAAGAAGTAACGCTGGGCTATAATGTTTAATGGGTCAATATCATTTTTCTTGTCCAGAAAATTGAACCTCCACAAAAGCACAATTGTCCACCTTTCTTTGTATGTATATATGAAACAAAAGTTTCCAATTAAAGCATCTGCCCTATTGTAAACAGTCCCTTTCCCGTTTTAAAGGTGAACATCAAAGCTCTGGTTGAACCGTACAGATGGCTTTTTAATTTTTTTTTTAGGGTAGTGACTTTTTGGAAAATACTGTGTGTGTTTGTGTTTGAAAAACAGTTGCCTCTTTGCTGATCAGTAACTTCTTATTCTATTGTTGATGTTCACTCTTACAGGGCTTTCTCTGATAGATCTGTATTTCTAAGCTGTCTGTCACCATGGCATCCAGGCATTTGGGGTGTGTCAGTGTTGGTTTTTGAAAAAAATCAATAAAGTAGTTTTAAGTATGTTCTTTAGTTGGTGTCAATGCTACAAACAAAATGTTCTCCCTCCTCCACCCAAGAGGGGCACATTCAACCCATGGAAATGTCACTTTAAATTACATCTTCATATAGTCACAATGATCAAATAATCTCATGATGGAAGGGATCCTGGTTTATGTAAATGAGGAGTAAGTAGAAGGGAGAACCACCCTATTTCCAGTTTCCTAAAACTCCATTTCCCCAAGAAATAATCAAAAACTTGTTATCTTTCAAGAAGGACTGACAGTGGCACTGTTCAGAATCTAGGAAAGTGAGTAAAATAAACTCCTTGGTCTTACCCTGTAGTGACTCCTTAATTATTAGAGTATTGTAAGTTCTGCTCAGCTATAAACTCTAAGAGGACAGTGGCCATGTGTTATTCTTTTTAATTCAGTTAATCAATAAGCATTTACTAAGTACCCAGTATTCACCAGTCACTGAGGTAAGCACTGAGCATACCAAGAAAGGAAGAAGAGTCCCTTCTCACAAGGAATTCACAGTCTAATGGGGGAGACAACTTGCAAATGACTATGTTCAAACAAACTATGTACAGTGTAAATTAGAGGTAATTAGCAAAGCAAAGGCATTAACATTAAGAGTTATCAGAAGAGGCATCTTGTAGAAGCTTCTTATAGACTTTCAGATTGTGGATTTTAACTGCGACTTGAAGGAAGGTAGGAAGCCAGGAGGTAGAGATTAGGAGGAAGAGATGTTTGAGGCATGGAGGACAGCCAGTGAGAATGCCTGAGTCAGTAAGGAGGCTGGTGGGACACCTATGGTTAGCAGGCATGATCTGGATGATGATCTATCTAAAGACACTGAACAAGAGTGATCAGAGAGAAAGGAAGACCAGGAGAGGATAGTGTCATGGAAACCTAGAGAGAAGAGAATAGCAGGGAGAAAAGCTGCAGAGGTCAGAAAGGATGACCAGAAAAAAGTCTATTAGATAGGGCAATTAAAGGATCATGAGTAACTTTGAAGAGAATAGTTTCAGCTGAATGATAATGTTGGAAGTCAGATTGTAGAGAGTTAAGAGGAGAGTAGGAGATAGGAGGTGGAAGTACCTATTGTAGATAGCCTTCTCAAAGAGTTTAGCCACAAAGTGGAGGAAACACATGGAATGATAGTTACCAGGGTTGGACAGATAGATCAAGTAAGGGTTTTATGAGGGTGAGAGAAACATGACCATTTGTACATCATAGAGAAGCAGTAATGGAAAGGGAGAGATTGAAGATAAATGAGAGAGTGGGGATTAAAGAGGGGGCAGTCTGCTGGAGAAGGTGGGGTGGAATGGGATCCCTTGTGCTTGTAGCAGGATTGTGTTGGCTATACATTCAGCATCTAATGAAATATTTTGAAAATAGTATGTAGTTAGTAAATTTCTTGAATCAATGGATACACACACACACACATATACACACATACACTTAAGAATTAGAATTTGAAAAAAATCTCATAATATAGTATATTAGAAAAAATAGTGGATAGAAATCATAGGATTTGGGTTCAAATCCAGGTTCTGACATTTATTGCTTCCCTTAACTGGAACAAGTTATTTCATCTGTTTAGGCTTCTCTTTCATCAGTTGTAAAATGGAGAGGTTAGATGATAAGACCTGATGTTTCCTTTTATCCCTAACTCTATTATTTTATGATTTATATTGAAAAGAACCGCAGACTCTTTAGAGCTGGGCAATATCTTATATTTGCATGCTTCTTTGCAATTTTCAAAGTATCTTTGAATCCATTATCTCATCCGACCCTTCCAACAACCCTATGAGATAGAGCAGGGATTATTATTCCCCTTTGACAACTAAATAAACAGTCCCAGAGAGGTTAAGTATATTATTCAACAGCATTGAGTAGAATCCAGAGTGAATTTCTCTTGCATTTTAGGATGATGTTCTTTCCACTATACTACATTGATTTATGTACCTGAATTTTAGCAAATGTCACACTTAGGAAACTGAATTAGTACCACTATTGCTGGTGTAGGGAAAATGAAACATATTTTGGTATCCTTTGTAGAGATGACATATTGGCTCGCACATGGTAAATAATCAAAAATATTTGTTGAATTTCTTAATGAATGTGATAGACTTTTTTGCTTCTTGCTTGGTAGGAAAGTATTAGGTGAGACTAGATTTTGGAAAATCTAGATTGCTTTAAGATATATCAAAGATTTCAAACTTTATTATAGCATATGCCTTTAGAAAAATCTATCCAAATTTTATTTGTTGTATAGGATTATACAAAAACTGCGTTTAGTACTTGCCACAAAGTTGGGGTTTATACATTATTTAGTTTAAGGACAATTTTATACAAAATTTCCTAAATAGGTACCTTGTTATTAATTAAGCATGTTGAAGAGATTTTGAATGTAAACCTAACCATAGCATCTACCCAATTAAAGAGAATTTTTGAAAAATCAATTAGTAGGCTGAATCTCAAATAGGCACTTGGAATTCTAAGAAATTTAGTTTCCCAATTATTTTCTTTCCTAATTATAATTAGTTCTAGCTGAACTATATGTATGTATGTAAGTTCCTTAAAGGCAAAAATTCTATTATTTCCACCTTTGTATTACCAATACCTAGCACAATATCTGGTAGGTGAGAGCTTAATAAATGCTTGTTGATTGCTTGATTGTATAGGCAGAAGTATCTATATCATTGATCCCTGTTACGGTAGGTTGTGACATTTTACCCCTCCAGCCAAGATTGCTTCAGGGCTCAGGTTTCTAGATTTGAACTATTCCCACATGTGTGGCAGTCAGTTGAGAAGAAATCATGGAAATAGATTCATACCCACAGTATTCTTCCACTGTTCTTAGGGTTGCTATAAGGCAGCCCTAAGGAGTTAATTGGCTTTTTGCTTCCCATGTTTTAATTATGAGTGGTCATTTCTCTGGAAATGCTTCCCAAAATAGTAATTTGAAATCAAACCCTAATGAAGAGGTTACTATGTACAAGGTGCTTTACTAGTGCTAGAAATACAAAGACAAAAATGAAAAAAAGTCCCTGCCTTCACTGCTTTGTAGGTACTTTATATACATATATATGGATACACATATATATATATATATATATATATATATATATACATACATTTAATATATATATATACACAATACTTATAAAATTATTCTTAAAATTGGGAAAGACAAAATCTATATGATTGAGAAAGAAAAATTCTATATGACTGAGAAAGAAAAATTCCATATGATTGCTTTTATGACACAAATATAGTCCTAATACCTAAATCAGGAAGGAGAAAGCATAGAAACAGAATTATATTCCAGTATTTATTAATGTCTATTGATTGATCTTAAATAACACCCTAGCAAAAGACTACCACAATTTATCCAACAAATCATTCATCATAATAAAGTTGGAGTAGTAGTAGGTAAAAAACAATGGTTCAACATTAGAAAACAGATAACAATTATATTAAAAACAAAGAAAATCTAAAATGACAATCAAACGATTTTTAAAAAGCTTTTACAAAGCATGAAAGTGATTTATGTTAAAAAAAATTAACCCTAAAAAGTATTGGCATGTAGGGATTATTTTTTGTATGATGAAAAGAATCTCCACAACCAAAAGCTGAAAATATGTATAATGGGAAAACACTGGAAGCTTTCCCAGTATAATAGGAGTAAAGCAAAAATTTTCTCCTTTTCCACTATAATTTGACATGGATAGATTAAAGCAGTGATTAAGTGCTTGTTGTGCTAAGTGCAGATAATACAAACACAAGTTAAAAAAAATACATTCCCTAAGGTCTAGGAGCTCACATTCTCTGAATGAGGATTCCTCCCACCTCTTGACCCCCCCCTCCCACTGCCTTTTGTCTTCTCACCAGTAAGTCCTACCACCACTTCCCTCCCTTCCTTTCTAATTTTTCATCTTTCCCTAATTTTGGAGTCTTGTATAAAATTAATTTTTTCTGTCTTCCTTTTATCTAGTTTTCTTTTTTTTCTTACTTAAGTCACAAACAAAATTCTCCATTCCTTTCCTCCCCTTCATTTTTGAATTATATTTTTTCTGCCTTTTTTCCAAAAAAAAAAATTTTTTTTCTCCTTATTCTCTTCATTATTTCTCCTCCCTTTCCATTAATTCCAGATTTTTATTCCTTGATTCATGGCCCTTATTTGTCCCATCTTTAATCTCTGTATTCTTTATGGAATTAAAATTTCTAAAGTACCTATTCTGAGTTTCATCTTCCATATATTTCTATGTTATTGCTTAATAAGTCTTGCCCCCGATTCACCTTTTTCTGTCTTGTCTTGCTCTAAGAACTACCAGTTCCTGCAAGATAAAGAAGATAGGAGTACTGACTCATGGTAGGAATTTTTCTGTGATCCTCATTACAGGTATCCCTTCCACATTGCGACTTCCCTTATTAGGGTTTCACTATACCACGAGTTGGCCTAAGAAATTAAATGGAAATTTGGGGGAATTTTGTGGAAGTAGCAGACAATACATGAAGGCTCGCATATGACACTGAAAAAGCTTAGGAACTCAGAAATGCACAAAATATATATGAATAGTATTGTATAATATAAACATATTTTATCTTTTAATACTAACATAGTTCAGACTTATTCTCTGGTATGAAGGGAAGGCCAAAATATTTTACGTAGATTTTCCAGATGGCAGGGGTGCCATGTCCCTAATCCCCTCAATGTGGAAGGGATAACTTTACTACCCTTTGCTTTTTTTTTTTAAACTATCCATGATAATCCCTCCCCCTCCCCATTTGGCATGAAATTTCCTCTCTGAGTCCATGCCCTTACCATCTTTTGATTGTTGGTTGCCTCCAAGGACTCTGATTCCCATTTTTCCTGAGGAACAATGAGTAGTGTCTCCAAGTTCCAAATTGTTTCAGTTATTTCCATCTAAGGGCCCTATCTCCTGCAAAATAACTTCCCCCATGGGAACATTCTTCAGTGGAATCTCTTATTGCCATGGAAATTACAATTCCTTCTTTCTTTCCCCCATTTCAATCTCCCCTTTACTTTTTCATCCATTTCCCTGTACACCTTCTTCTTCCTGATGGACTATTAAGAGCTATTTTCTCTTCATTGTTAATCTTTGATTTGATTAGGGAACATTACTTATTTCCCTCAACGACTTCTTCCCTTCTCCCTTTTTTACATGCCCTCCCATTCTGCAGTGTTGAGAGGTTTAGTCCTGTTATACTATGTGCATGATGTTTCAGGCTGGACCCTCCTGCATTGCCACTATTTTATTTGACTTCTTTCAACCTCTCCATGTGTATTTTTAGAAAGAATTTTCTTAATTATGTTTCAGTTATTACTCCCTTAGGTGTCTTTCTCTTTTTAGTCCCCCCTCCTAATTTCTGGTGTAATTTATTTCATTACTTGTGCTTTCCTTGACTGCTCTAGTTGTTTACTTTTCTTGTATTTCTATTGATTGGGATGTTTGCAAAGCAAATAATCTGTCCAGGTCTATTTTTCTTTGGAGGAATGCTTCAAATACTTTTTAGAAAATAATGTATTTGCATTCACAGTCAATTCTTTCTCTTTCCTCTGCAAAAGAAAGTTGATCCTGAGAAGTGTCATGGCAGTGCGTTACAAGGAGTGGGGATGGTCAATATGAATATGTTGATATGGGAAATGAATTATTGTGTGTGAGGATCAGAGAGAAGGTCATTTTATCCCAACTGTAGAATGTGGGAAAGGGGAAGCAATGTAGAATAAGGTTGAAAAGGTAGTTGAGGGCTAGGTTTTGAAGGCTAAATTGAATAGCTTGTGTAATTTATCAAGACAAGTGACACAAACTGATCAATGATAGGTAGGTACTCTCTTACTATCTCCTTCCTTATCTTAAGCATCAATCAACTCCCTATCATCCATTTTCTTTTGGTCCTTTCTGGTCCAAAAACCATTCCTTTTTGCAGATGAAAGAGAAACAAAATAAAAATTAAGCAGATCAGACTTTTCTCTAGCATTTTGACCTTTTGCATGCCTGACATTATTCTTAGTAACATCATTCTACTATTGTGTTTTCACTGTTACCTTTTCTCTTTTTATTTTCTGTATATTTCTTTTAAAAATGTAGGTTGAAGAGTTCTCTCTGCATCCTCATCAGTATTTTCTGATAGCTCCCATCTTTCTTCCTGACTAGAAATATTTCTCTTTTGGTTTTTAGAACTTCATTCTTGAAATCTTTCTATACTCTTGGGAGGACATCAAATTTAATGATATGATTATGATGATAAGTTAACATTAATAAAATGCTTTAAAATTTTCAGAGCACTTGACACATATTAAATTGTTTATTCCTCACAAAGAGCTCTGGGGAGAAAGCGCTATTATACTCCCCATTTAATGTATGAGGAAACTGAGACTAAGAGGTTAAGTGTATTGCCCAGAGTAACACAGCTAGTGAGCTTATAAGACATAATTCAGATTCTGATTTTCTTGTCCAGCACTCTACCTACAATACCACCTCACTATGGAATTTGAGTCTGTGGAATTATGCATGAGATTCTAAGCCTTTCTCTTCACCTTTTGAAATTTGCTGCCCTCAAATCTAGGTGTGTCTTTCCTCTGTTTTCTCTGTTTTAATATCATAATTCAAAGATATAGAGATCATTCCCCCTTCTCTCTAACCCCTGTGTCACAGCCTGTGTCACAACATCTCCATCATTTCTACTCTAGCAACCAATTTGTTGTTGGTTAGAATGAAATTCAGAATAGAATTTCCCCTTGTTGGTTTCTCTCCTTTTTAAAGGATTAAATTATTAAGGCAAAATAATAAATTACTAGTCATTTCTAGTTTGGCCAGACAGAAACTTTCAGCATTTACTTTATTCAATTATATGAGTAACTGAATGCTTAGTTATGTTATGATGTTTACATGTCAGGCACATTATCTGTTTCCCAAATTAATATATTGATTATTTCTGTCTAAGGTGGTATAGAATATATCCCAATTACAAAGTAACTTGTTTCTATTATTAGCAATCTTTACCCGGATGTTCTCTACCATATTTTCCTGATCTGGTTCCTGGATTTCCATGACTATATCTTCTTGATATACAATTCTACTTATATCCTGCTCCTTTTAACCTATCTTATTCTTTTTAAATAAGATATGTCCTTTTAAAGCCATATTCCAGTTGTGAAGTTCATCATCAGTGATATCAATAGGGTAAAATTTGCCAACTTAGTTCAATATTTGTCTGCTTTGGTTTTGAACACTACCTATACTTTATGCATTGCATAGTTTGAGACCTCCTGGTTCCTTTCCTATATCTGCTCTCTTGTGCACATCTGGATGTTGCTAATATTATTCCTATCATTGATATCTTAGATTCTTCATGGATTTTTTTTAAAAAGCCAAAGCCAAAACCCTGGTACCTTGGAACTTAGTTTTTAAATGACAGGCTGTCTTACTCCTAGCCATTGCACTTCTTCCGTCTGGCAATCATTCCCTCTTGTCCTTCCCTTTTCTTGGAATCCCTTCCCATATTAAGTCTCCTTTGCTCGGAAATGTCCAGGTTTCTAACTTCCTAACTAATTTGGAACTTCTCTGTTCATTACATCAGAAGTTGGACACTAATTAGATGCTCCTGAGAAGGACTCTTTCTCTCTGTAAAATGCCTGTACACCTACCATTATGAATGTTCCCCAGTGGCCCACTCATTGAACTGACAAGGGCATGATCTAGTGATGTGCCTTTGACAAAACCAATTTCCTCACTTCTTCTTGAGCCTCTCTAGTGATATCTCTGCTTGCACCTTTTACTTTGCCCGACTGACCAATAGTAATAAGCTCTGCCCATTTTGGAGACAGATGCTGCCCTAGTATCAGTCATTCCTTTGTTTCTCATGCCTCTGTTACTGTGCTCCAAGTCCAGGGTCATCTGGAGGTAACCAAACAACTTTCCCTTAAACACTCAAAATAAAAGAGCCTTAGTGCTTTTAGCATTGATTGTTTTGTCTAATTCTTTCGCAAAACTCCTTTTAAATTAGAGCAGCAGACCATATTAGATTTCTGACATTTCAGGTACTCTCTCTGATTCATAGATATACACCACAGTTTTTTTTCTTTCTCCCTTGTTTTTCAATTTAAAGCCCTATTGATAAGTGTAATAGGCAAGCTAAACATATTTTTTTATCAGTTTTTCTTAAGTACACTTCATCCCTGGTCAGTGGCCTATTATAGTTCCTAGTTCAGAAATATAAATCCCATTCTCAGACACCATATGTTTATTTTCCCAAAATACTTTCCATTTCTTCATAATTATTATTCTTAATAGACAACATCTGTGCCCATAAGGACTTCAGTTTCCTTCCTAAGATTGTAATCTTTAGGAATGTTTTCTAAGTTCTATCTGACTATATCAGTTATGCCCATTTGAGTGAGCAGGTCTGGGTAATAATTCATCTCATTTAACGAGTCTTGGGATGTTCTCTGTCATATCTTGGATATGTGCCCCAAGAAGATGACAGACCTCTATTGTTATTGTCGGGACAATAAATAGCTACCTTGATTTGTCTCTTAATAGATACCACTTTGTATCCATTAAACTATTGCAATATTTAACCACCAGTCCTCAAAGGGTCACAAAAGTGATGCATTCTGCACTGGAATCTAATTCTTCTTGGGACCAAAGGGGTTAATAGTAGAGAGGCTCTTTTGCATCTCTTCTCCTCCATTGGATTTCTTTCCTTACCATGGGCCCCGGATGATGTTGCTTTTTAGAATGGCAGCCATTGATAGGGGAAAATTAACCTCTTCCATTAGCAATCAAAATGCTATATTTATTTTTATTAGGTATTGTTCATAAATGTTGGAATTTGTATTAAAAGTGATAACCCAATGTTTGTTGGATGAGGTGAGGTAGTTGTTGCTGGACTTGTTGAGAGAACAGAAAGATCCATTTACCAGCATTTGATGAAGTCATTCCTTAAGAAGCTGGCAAAGTGAGAGTATGACTTCCCTACCCTCCATTCTTTACCCATAGCCGGTTTGATTTCATCCGTGTATGTTTTAGAAAACATAATTGTTCTTGATGAATTACTGTCTAGAACATGTTTCTAGGTGTAGATTCCTTGACAGCCCAGATGCTGTTTGTTTTCATAGGAAACAGGCTGATCTGGGGACAAGGTATGCTGAAAAGGAGGGTTGCTCTGATTGAAACTACTGCATAAGTCATAAGAGTTAAGCCAAACACAAAATAATTTAGCACCAAAGGCTTGTGCTTGAGGGAAGCTTTTTATTTTTTCCATCTGGAGGTTTTCCTTTTCTAGTTTAAGACTGGATTTTGTGTGTGTCCCCTAGCAATATATTTTAAAGTCATGACTTTCTAACAAAATATAAATGTAAAAAACAATGTGCCTTGGACCTGACATTTTGGAAAGCAGTTGGGATTTACCTAAAAAAAGTGATTAATGTACATATGTCCTTTGACCTAGAGAGCTCATGCTTGTCATAAACCTGAGAATGTTACAGAGAGAATGGTCCCATATTCACTAAAATGCTCTTTAGCAGCGGTTTGGATGGTAGCAACAAGACTGCAAACAAAGTAGAGGTTCATTGATTGGTGGAAATGACTAAACAAATTGTAGTAAATATTGCTTGGTAAGATATGATGAATATGAAGAATTTAGAAGATAGGAAGACATAGGAACTGAAGCAGGGAGAAATAAGCTGAAGTAGGAAAAGAATTTTTAGAGTGTAAACAGAAGTAAAAAAAATCCCTCTAAGAAATTACATTGACCAAACTTGGCACAAGAAGAGTTAAGAAAATGGACCTCCCTCATTTTCTGGCATTGGTAAGGGGTGCATGTATATGCAATATTGTGTATACTGTCAAACAGTGAATATTTTGGTCTGTTTTGCTGAACTGATTTCTGACCCCTCTTTTTAAATCTTTGCTATGAGATAGTTCACTGTGGAGGGGAAAGATGAGAGATATTCATAACTGAAGTTGAGGTAAAAACAAAGATATCAATGAAAATAAGAAATTTTCAAATAACGATTTTCAACTGACAATGATCCTGTCGTGGCTTGTGTATCATGAGGATCCACATTTGTAAACAGAAAAGGTTGCGTCATGATTTCTTTATTTCTGTTCAGTGCTCCCTGTGGCAGTGTTATGGTCCTGATCTTGTTATATGACTGACTTATTCATTGTGTCCCAACCTGAGATTTTTATTATTCAATAATTCTAAAGTACTAAATGATAATCTTAATATTATAAAAATGCATAATCAGGAATATTTTGCCATCGCCAAACTTGAAATATGCCTTCTGGTGTTAACTGTAAAAAATGATACCAAAGCAGTCTGGTTTGAGGGAAGGGGGTTAGGGAAAGAGCTCAACTCTGTCCTGGGAGTTTGGTTTCAGTCTGCATTTTGTTATATAGGCAAGGTAATCAGTCTGTCCTCTTTTGCACAGGTGGTGGATATGAGCAATTACAAATTACAACTTTGGAACTGCAGCTGTTAGTCTTTGGTAACTCCCTAAATTGGCAGTTCTCCAGTCCTGAATAAAATTTAATGTTTTATACTGGAGTCTAAAATGGAGAATTTGTAATCTTCTGAATTTGGCAAATTGAATGTTTTGATTTTCACCGTTTTTCAAGTAGCCATTTATAACTCACAAATATTACAATCAAACATTTCTCATAGGATGTGTGTATGTAATTTAGGGAAGAAAAGATAAAAATTATATTACTTTTTGTTTTTGCTATTTGGTAAATTTTTAAAAGGATGGTAGTTGATGACTTAGGCCAAAATTTTACATAACATTACTAGGATAACTATTGGACAGCAAGAGAGAAAGAGAGAGACAGAGACAGACAGACAGAGATTGAGACTGATTGATTTTATATATATATATATATATATATATATTATATTTTATATTACATATGTATTTTATATATTTATATGTATTTGAACCAAAGAGCAAAAATACTCTGGTCAGATTCAATGAAAATCACAAATGCCAAATTATTGAAGTTTTTAAAAACTTATTTTCTGTTAAGAAATGAAGAATGACAAAAGTGGAAAGGGATATGTATTGTAGGAGACAATCACTTGTTCAGTGGTTTTACTTAGTTATTTGAGGGAAGAAATTTTGTGTGTTTGTTGTGACTGTATTTTTGTCAAAATCAAGTACCAATGGACTTAAAAAACAAAAATAAATCAAACCAAAATAAGATAATAAAATTCAAAAAAGTGGCTGCATTTGACCAAATGTACATAGGAAAAATCTATGCTGTAGGCAACACAATTTTAAAAGCCATTCGAGATGAAGTTGGAAGCCATATATCACAAGGGGTTAAGAAGAGAATGATAGGGGAAAAAAGGGAGGCAATTATTGTAGACAGCCTTTTCAAAGAATTTAGCCACAAAGGGCAATAGAGATATAGAATGGTAGTTGGTAGGGGTAGAAGGATCAAGTGAGGGTTTTTTTTAGAATGGAGGAGAAATGTTTGGAGGACATGTTTGTAGGTGGTAAGGAATAAGCCATCAGACAGGAAAAGATTGAAAAGAAGTGATAGAGTGGAGGGTGATGGTGACAGAAGGAGCATTCTATTGATGGAGACAGGACGGAATGAGATCATTTTTGTCGAAGAAGGGGTAGATCTTGGTAAGGAATAAAGCCACTTCATCATGTGAGACAGGGGTGAAGGAAGAAATAGTAGCAGGAGCCATCTAAGTTAAAACAAAGTCAAGTACAAGTCATGTCATTATTTCTCTGATGACATGGTCTTCTTCAGCAATAAAGGATGAACACACATACACAAGAGGATGAGAAAGAGAAGAGAAGAATTCATAGCAAATAGCCTAAATTTTTTTTGTAAAATATGAGACAAAGTTCTCATGTGAGAGAGTAGGGAAAGGAGAAGCCATGGAAAGTTTGAAGAGGTATGAAAAGATTTGGAGAGTAGGATACTTGATAAGGGAAGTGCGGTGGGAAGTGTAGAATTGCCTAGCAGCAGTGAGAGCCCAGTTGAAGTTGTAACATAGATAGTATAACCCTGTCAGAGTTATTGTGTGATCTTCTGCACTTTTCACTCAGCAGCACCTAGGTAAGAGCAATTAAGACTGGGGGCTTGACCTCAGAGCTCTCAACTTCCCATATTAGGGAATTCACTTTTTATTGGCTTCATTCCCTGTCCCAAGTGACCTGAGGGGAAAAGACTAGTCTAATCTGGATGCTACTTCTCTTTCCTTTGGGCCTGATATACCACATGTACACTGGCACTCTGTCCTATTTTCCTCTTCGGTTTTTGCGTTCTCTGGCAGAGCTTTGCTGCAGTTCTAGAAATCTGTGACTGGAATCTGGGCTAAGATTTAGTGAGTTGTTGAGGTAACTACCAATCAGCATGGGTGAGGAGGGCCTATAGTATGAGTTCTAAACATGAAAGGGTTAAATTTCCTAGGGCTTGGTGTCTTGACTGGACAATATAGTGACTAGCATGAAAAGGTATTATTTTTGAAGCCAGGGTTGGTTAGAATCTCCAAGAGTTTTATTGTGTGACTAAGACAGCTACCAATAAACATACAGAGCCCCAGGCAGGAAAAAATTGTCTTTACTATTCAGTAGAAATTTTCTGTTCCTTCCAGACTTGATTTGTTAAATCATGGAGACCCTGTGTTAGGTCACACAGCCTGATTTGGGACATAGCCTATATATACTGACTTCCTTTATGCTCAAGGATTATATCAGTGATTCTGATCATCATTCATACATGCAAATGTGGCTAAAAAAGACCCCTCTGATTTTGTATCCCTTTGTGCTCCGTTGGCCAGTTATCACATTTTGATTAGTATGTTCATCTCTGCATCTGTCTGACAGACCTTTTCCCCTGCCACTCAAGGACAGAGACTACCTTATGTTTGATAATTTATGTTTGTTGAATGAAGTCACAATTTGTAGAAATTGCTGCTGTGCTGATTCATCCTATAGTCTGCAAGATACTTTTTGCTTTAAAAAAATATTCTCTTTCTAGCTCTCTTCTCCTCATTCCATAACTCCTAAGATGGACACATTAGATAATAGTCACAGTAGTATGGAAGGGTGATGGAATGGGCATGACTTGAGGAAAATTGGATAGAATCATTGGAAATAAGGCAAGTTGAGGAGACTGATGAGAGCATGTATATGCCAAGGTAATGGCAAACTCATTTTCATGTGTGTTTTTTTTCTATGCAGTCTCCAGGTATTGACATCTGAGACTTGAGTGATTGATTTACTTGGTAGGCATATTAAGGCCCCTGAAGTCCAATATGAATTTGCTTTATTTTGCAAAAAATTTTCCCCTTCATGCTTATGCTTTCTGCCTTTGATCAGATTATGTGTCTTTTTGCTATGTTGAAACAATTTTTTGAGTCAAAAAAGAAAATACTAAAAAAAGAAAGAAAAAAATAAAATACAAATCACCACAGTCTTCTCATGGCCCACTTATTAATTATAGGATTAAATTTTTCAGATGAGCAAAGTGAAACAAGCAGAAGTTAACTTGAAAAGGGTCATAAAGCCGGTAAATAAATGGGATCAAATCAGAACTGAAGTCTTCCTGACTTCGGGTCTAGCACTCTGTCCACTGCATGTCCTAACTTTCTATTTTCATTCTCTTTTAATGGTTTCATTTTTGTCTGTTTCCTCAGCACTGAGCCCAAAGCCTACAACATATTAGCCACTTAATAAATGTTTGTTGATTGATTGACTTAAATTCCAAAGGCTAATTTTAGTTTGTTTATGTCAATGTCAGACAAACTAGAGTTCAAATCATTCCTTTGACATATATTTGTTGTGTGACCTCAGGCAAGTCATTTAACATTTTACAGATAAGTAGCCTATTTTGTTTGTGGAGTCATTTTTCATTCATGTCTGACTCTTTGTGACCCCTTTTGGGGTTTTCTTGGCAAAGATACTAGAAGGGTTTGCCATTTCCTTCTCCAGCTCTTTTTAAGATGAGGAACTGAGGCAAATAGGGTTAAGTTACTTGCCCAGCATCACACAGTAAATGTCTGAGGCTAGATATGAACTCAGGAAGAAGAATCTTCCTGACCCCATTCCTCGCACTCTATCCACCACACCACCTAGCTGTCCTAATAAAACTGCAGGTCTGGAACAAAGACATAAAATCTAAGGTAAGACAGAAACAGTTGGTTTTGATCAGAGTATGGTCCAGGACTTTCCTGCTAGGATGGAAGTTGGACAGTGTTTAATTAATAGGTATCTGCAATACATTTGTAGAATATAGAATTGCTGTAGACTTGGGGCAATTTTAAATTTTAAAAATTGAATTTAAAAAAGTTTGACTATTTGCAGATCAGGCAAAGTAGAGGTTGATACCTGACAGATCCAATTTGAGGCCAGAGAGAGAGAAAGTACAAATAGGAGCCTAGATCCCATATCAAAGCTAGTATGCTGAGTAGAGCTGGAATCAAGGATGGTTGATAAGAGGTGCAGATAGATACATGATAACTGAACGATCTGGGGAAAAAGAGGTTGGTATAAAGTCTGAAAGGTCTATTCTAGATGGATGAATTTCTGACTGAGAGACTTTATGGGTAGTACCACTTTTTAATAAGTGACTCAAGTTTTTGGGGAAACCTGTCCTTAAAGGAGATAGTCTTTCCTGTATTTAAGAGCACAAAAGGTGATTATTTTATAGAAGATGGGAAAATGGGCATGACTTCCCTTGAGTTCTTAGGCCTTTACTCTCATACTGTAACAATAATGTCTTTGGCAATGAGAAACGTTATCCCAACTCATATACTTTATGCCATAATCAGAGCTGTTTCTCTAGGAAAATGCTAAATCTGATTAATGTTAAATGAGATAATTAGGAGATTCAAACAGTTTTGTGGAATTAAAAAAATGTCATTAATAGATAATCATGCTTTTTCATGGTTCTCCATGAATACTGGCCCATTATAGAGTAAAATCTCATAGATAAGCAGTTAACTTGAAGTTAACATCAGGTTTAAAGTGGAGACAATTTATTAACTCAATAGTGGTTCTTCCCTCCTGTGGAAAAAGCAAGCTGGGCATGGTGGAGCATGCCTGTAATCCTTGCTACTCAGGAAGCTAAGGTAGGTGGATCACTTGAGCTTGGGAGTTCTGAGCTGCATTTTGCTAGTGTCCACTAGAGTTGAGTGTCTGCTAGACCTAGCATCAATATGGTCAGTCCTTGAGAGTGAGGGCTCCATGGCTACCCAAGGCACAGTGAACCAACTGTGGTCAGAAATGAAGCCAGTCATGTCTCCTCTGTTTATATCAGTAGTGGGATTGGGCTCTAAGTGGTTGCTGCATTTCTTACCTAGGCAAGATAGGGAGACCCAGTCTCAAAGGAAAACAAAAGAAAAACAAGAAAAAGAAGAATTCAATCTTTCATCTTAAGTAGGCTATATACGCATAGTTATTTCATTACATTTTTGTTATATTTTCTCCTTGAAGGTACTGCATATACTGGTATATGACCTTCTCAGAATAGCTGTTTTAGTCTGGTTGTCATGTCTCCTTATCGGTATTCTGTACTGTAAAAGCCCATTGACAAAATTAATACCTGTAGGAGCCCTTTCAGAAACACTTTGCAAATTGAGTGTCATTGAGCAGTCACTCAGTGTCTTCATTAAATAATTTAAAATTATTCTCCACCTGGATTGTTACTCCCCCTCTTTTCATTTTTACCTATCTGTCACTATCACTTGTTCCACTGCTGGAGACAGATAATTTTTCTAGAATTGCAGGCACAATTTCCTCTTTCTAGAGCTGCTTTTATTATGAGGCTCTCCATGTGTCAGTTCCATTAGATGGTGAGTCCAAATTTACTTTCATTTTTCTTCTTTACTGTGTGTGTCTATGTTTATGTTTGTGTGTGTGTGTGTGTGTGTGTGTGTGTGTGTATGAGTGTGTGTGTTCTTTCCTTTCAGCTGAACATACAGAGCTGTAGCACTAACTATTCCCTGGCTATATTGCTTTGAAGATTGACTTTGTGTCAGGTCAGCCTAAAGGTGATCTCCCTTGGAAGTAGCATTACAAAAATCTCTGTGGAGAGACTTGTCTGTCTGATAATTTTGAAAAAGTCTCTTAAATATCTACTTTTTTTCAGAAAAGAAGAAGGCAAAGAAGAGCAAGACCACTAGTGACTGGAGGGAGCGAAGGAATGCCATTAGACTCACTAATGAGTATACTGTGGAAACACTGGTTGTGGCCGATGCTGATATGGTCCGATATCATGGTGCTGAAGCTGCACAGAGATTCATTCTCACTGTGATGAACATGGTATGATCTTAGAGTTACAGTTTCTTTGTTCCAGTGGTTTGTGTTTGAAATGTTTCCATCTGCATGTCAACATTGTGTTGCCAAGCTAAAGGAAGGAGCAGAGGATACAGTGTATTCTGAAAGATCTCCAGGATTTCAAAGAGGGACAGTTCATGGTTCTTAGTGCTGGAGACCCTTGTCAGTATCAGTACCAGCTCAAATTTTCTGGACAATTTATCTTTGCTGTATTTGTTGGTGAGCCCAGCTGAAGTTTAACAAAGAGAGGAGTTGGAAGCTAAATTTTAGAAGTGGAAGAATCCAGTCCTTGTTTTATATAAGAAAAATTTGAAGTCATAGTAGCCTTTCTATGCAAAGAAAGTCTCTGTTGGTGCCTCTCATTCTTTTGGGAGAAATCTCAGCGGTTGTTGCAGGCCTTGACCTAGCCTCTACAGGGCTGCCCATTTGATTTCTGTAACTTCTAACTAGCTCATTGAACACATAAACAGTCGTTTCTTTAGTCTCTTAACTTTGGATCTAGGCTTCTTTTTTGACTTGAAGTCAATAAATGATAGAATTGGAACAAGATCGCAGCTCTCTTGACTTGTGAACTTCACTTCTTTCACTATTCTACAAAAAGGAAACTTCATAGTCAAGTAAGCTGGATTATGGTTTGAATACCTGAAGTGAGCTTGTTATTTATAAAATAGATGGTGTTTGTTCAATGAATTTAACACTAATAACTAATGTGAGTAATAGTACTTTGAGAATTGCAGTAACTCATTGAAGTAGACACTACATATATTATTCTCTTTGTTTTAGTGAGACTCAGAAAGGTAATAACTTTCCCAAGGCCACAGATTAGCAGCTTTCAGATTTGGGATTCAGAATTAGGTTTCTCCCAACTCTCTCTCTGTCACTTTTTCCAATATATTGTACTACTTCCCAATACAAAATGGATTCTCTTCTACTTTGTGGTATGTACATTGAGATTTTCATGAATATCAGGTTTTCTTTGGTCACATTCATACATATTAAGCTTAATGTTATTTAAAGTCAAGGTTGATTGGGGAGTACTTTGAAGACAGGGTTCTTTCAATTGAGTTAGTGTGTGGAGCATAGCTCACTTTTGAGAATGATGAACTCCTTTTTCTTTTAAAGCAGAATGCAAATTGTAAGATAAACTTGAACCACTTACGTATTTTTAGAATGTGGTGTTCAGTACAGTATGATGGCCCCAGGGGACTCTTCCTCATAAAGTTGTATTCCATGAGGGTCTCATCAGCCTTTAATGATGCTTAGCACTGTTTTCTTGCACAAATTCAAGTATAACTCTGTGGTATGGTTAATGATAGGATTCCAGTGTAAGATTCTTCACAAATGTAATACCAGAGAAAAACTAATGGCAGGTAGCAATTCTCTAGACCCTTTCATTTGTGGGTAATTTATTTTCTGTGCTTACTTAATTCTATTTTTAAAGTTGTCCTAGGGCATAGGTATAATGGATAAACAGTTATTATGGTAAGTAAAACAGCAATGAAAACATATAATTAAGGCTATCATATTTGTTTATATAATTTCCCCCTTTTTTTGGTGGTCAATGACTTAACTGTTAAAGTGGAAGGCAGAGGCAGGGAAGATCTGGGGTGATGTTTTCTCATATTGGTCTTTATCTGTGAGCAGCAGCAGGGTCTCAGCTCTGCTTTGGGCAAGTCACTTATCTCCTGTCTGACTCAATTTCCTCATCTCTAAAATGGAGTCTAGCTAAGTGATGTCTAAAATTCCTTCCATTTCTAAATTTTAGGATTTTGTAAGTTCCTGAAGGCTAAATATGAGAAATTGATAAAAGTGTGAACACTAAGTGCTCTTCCATTTGCTTTCAACAAATTGGCTCCAGCTAAACACTATTTGCCTTAAAATGCTATGAAAAAAATGCTTTAGAGTAGCAATTCATTGCCTTTTTTGCATCATGAGATATACAGCGCTTCAGGGACACATATAGTAGGAGTTATTTTATTTGATTCTTACAAAAGCCCTAGGAGACATATAGTGAAACATGACTTTTAACATTCATGGAAGACTATGGATTCCTTTTGAGAATAACTGTTTAAAAATTCACAACTAAAGGAACACCAAATTTCAGCTAGAGGTTAACAAAAATATAAATTTAACTTTATATCACCCGAGTTCATGGATTTTCTGAAATCTGTGTATCCCAGGTTAAGAGCTCCTTCTATAGAGTTTCCAGATCATTTTTACTAATTAAATACATAAATGTGGAGATAGATTGAGTTATAGGCATGGGATTGAGGTGAAACCTGGTGATAACCTATAAGAAAATTGTGTTTTGATGATTAACAGGATAAAGAAAAACCAACATTTTCATGCATCCAACCTTTGATGCTTACTAATTCTGTGACCATGGACAAATCATTTAACCCTTCAGCCTCCTCAGCCTTGGTAATAACTATTTACTGTGTTAGAAATGGGTTGTTATCTTCTATGAAGGAAGTTCTCACATGCAATCACAGATACTTAATATATTAATGAAATGTATTATAATGACAAATCACTTACATCTGAGGTTTTCGGGTTTTTTGGGCTAAGGAAAAATGAAGAAGACTGTATTCCTTAATTTTTACAACAAACATGAAAAATACTTTCTGATAATGGTATTTTTGTAAGTGTTTTGCCTATAGTCATTAAAGTTTAATAAAAATCCATATTGAGTCTCTTTGCCAAATCATTTGGTGAAACGAAAGAATTCCATTTTTAAGGATTCTTGTTGGGAGGTTGGGAAAATATTCTACTTGACATTTTAAAACTCATCTTTTAAACTAAGAAGTCAAAGAGTGATAATAGTTTCTTAGCAGCTGTGCCCAAGAATCTGGTCATTAGGGCAGAATTCTCTTGAAGCAACAAGCGTAAACATGAAGCAGTGATGCCTTGAATGTCATCCAAAAGACAAGATGTTTCATGTGGGCTTTCAGGAATAAGAGTGGTTTTTCTCTTTGGATTTTTCCGCCTCTGGTAGTAGATGGTAGCACATTTCCAAATGCATTTTGTGGAAAGCTAATGTAAACAGCTATCTTACTTCAAAGTAAATATGGTCTCCAGCACAATCTCCACACTTTCTACATACTCAGAGAATGAAGGTAAGAAAAAAGTAGGAAAAACTTTCCTCTTATGTTGAAATACAAGTATATTTAATATTATGTTAAAAGGAGATCAATTTTCATTTTTCTTTTTATGATACTGTCATCAGTTAAAGCTGATGAAATTCACTATGTGACTTTACATCTCTATTTTCATTGTATGTTATGGCTGTTATAATTTGAACCAGTTTTAGCCAGGAATGCAATAGAAAGCACGTTAAATGATGACTTGGTAAACTGTCATACTGTGCTCTGTAAAACAGAGATGATAATGGATATAAACTGTCTATTGTAGAGAGTTGTTGGGAGAAAAATGCCTTATTACCAGCTATACAGCTTGGGAATGCAATTGATAGAAGACCTAAGTTTAAATCTAGCCTCAGACACTAGTTGTATGACCTTGGATAATTCACTTAAGCTCTGTTTTCCTCAGTTTCCTCACCTGTATAGAGGTACAATAATACCATTTACCTTTCAGGGTTGTTGTGTGAATCAAGTAAAATAATATTTTCAAAGCCTTTAGCACAGGTCCTGGCACATAGCAGACACTATATAAATACTAATTAATATTATTGTTAAAATGCAAATGTTGCCATTTACAAAGGGCTGGATGCCTAGCATTTTATTATATATGACTCTATATAGTTAATCTGATTCACCAGTTGATTCATGATTAATAAGCCTTTTGAAAAGTTAGAAAATTTGGAAATAGCAGGATTATGGTATTATTTTTATTTTTGAGAGACCAAATTTTGTTAAAAAACCTTAGCTGGTTCATATGTCATGCACTATAACATATAACACACAAGTCAATGTCCTGTATTTCTTTTGTTTTCTCTGTGAAGGAAAATCACATCCACCTTAGAAAAGGATATGATAAACATGGTGAAGAAGAAACTAGAGTCCAAAATAGGTCAGAATTTAATGTGAGAGTACCCATCCTCTTCAAGTGTCTAAGCCCACAGGCTAGACACTTTTCTGGGACCCTGCCAATGTGATTTTAGAAACACTACTGGTCACTTAAGTTGAGAAATTAAAGAAGATGGAAGATATTCTATAAGATTAAAGTCAGGTCAAATGACCTGATTTTCAAAATTTAGGCAGTGGTGGAATGTATAAGCTACTACCAAGTGAACTTCATGTATTAATACTCATAAAAATCTATAATATATTATTCAAATGGATAGTTTTTGAGTATTTAGACAGAAAAGCAGTGATCACTAGAATCCATAATGGCCTTACCAAAACCAATTAATGAAAAATTAACCTTATTTCCTTTTTGATAGGGTTATTTGGTTAAGGTAAGACATAGCATATTTTGACTTTAGTACAGCATTTGACAAAATAGCTCATGAAGTTCTTGATATAAGAATGGAGAAAAAATGGAGTAGATAGAGTTTTATTAGATAATTTCACAATTTTTCCACCATGACTCAGCTGTCTTCCTACCCTGGAATTTTCCTCATTGACTGGGGTCTTCTTACCCTGGAATATCCCTCAGCTCCTTTCTCCCATTGGTTACCACCTTCTTGGGGCCTGTATTTTGGGAATGGGTGTCGGTCAGCCAAGTTTCCCTCTCTACCATGTTTCTGGCTTTCCACACTTCACTACCATGATCTCAAGCAATTATTTACCTTCACCCTTCTTGACCCCCCATTTCACTTTTCAGCCTACTTTTATATGTTGTCTTTAGCTGCTAGAATGTAAACTCCTTGAGGTCAGTGACTGCTTTTTTCTCTTTTTTTTTTTACTTAGGTTTGTATCTAGAGTACTTGACAGAGTGCCTGGAACATACAAAGTGCTTAATAAAAGTTTGTTTTCTGCTTGCCTGATTTAACAATAGTATTCAAAATATTGATTAATGATTAAACTGCTCAGCTGGAGGAAAGTCTCTAGTATCAATCAATAAACATTTATTAAAGGCCTATTATATTCTAGTCACTGATCTAAGCACTGATGATACAAAAAGAGGCACAAGACATCATTGCCCTCAAGAAGTTCACAACTTAATGGGAGACACAATGGCCAGACAAGTATGTACAAACAATGTACTGAAAAATAGGAAGTAATTAAAAGAGGGAAGGCACTTAGAATTAAGGGAGGTTGGGAAAGGCTTCATGTGGAAGATGATATGTCAGTTGGGACTTGAAGGAATCTAGGGAAGTCAGTAGGTAGAGATGAGGGAGGAAAGCATTCCAGGCATGGAGTACAGATAGAAATAATGCCTGAAAGCAAGAGAAGATGTGTCTTATTCTAGGAATAAGAAGGAGAAAGGCCAGTGTCTCTGGACCAAAGAGTACATGATAGGTAGTAATGTGTAGGAAGCCTAGAAAGGTGAGAGGAGGGGGAAGAAGGAGTTGGAGGATATTTTGAAGGGCTCTGAATGCCGGAGGGTTTTTTATTTGATCCTAGAGGTGATAGGGAACCATTGGAGTTTTTTGAATAGGGAGGTGACATTGTCAGACCTGTGCTTAGGAAAATCACTTTGAAAACTGCGTAGCTTGGAGTGGAGAGGGGCTTGAGGCAGTCAGACTTACTAGCTGGCTATTGCAGTAGTTCAAGTGTGAATTGATGAGACCTGTACCAATATGATGGCAGTATCAGAGGAAAGAGGGGGGCATATTGAAGAGAATCAGAAATAAGAAGTGTTTTGAAAACTTAGAGAGTCAAGGTGAAAATAGTGACCACTATTATGGTCAAAAGCCATAGAGAGGTCAGAAAGATTTTAAGACTAAGTTTTGTTCAAAAACCTCTTCTGGCCCAATTCCATTAAATCATGTAACACACAAGTCAGGGTCCTATCAAAGAAAATGACATTCACACTAGAAAGGGTATGATGAACATGGTGAAGAAGACATTGATCACTGGTAACTCGGAGAGAGAAGCGCTGGTAGAATGTTGAGTTTGGAAGCTAAGTTGTAAGGGTCTAAAAGAGAGTAAGAGGTAAAGTGGCTAGATCCCTGGGTGTGGAGTCAGGAAAACCTGAGTTCAAATGTGACCTCAGAAACTTTTTAGCTATGTGGCCCTAGGTGAGTTATTTAACCCTCTTTGCCTCAGTTTCCTCATCTGTAAAGTGAGCTGGAGAAGGAAATGGCAAAGCACTCCAGTATCTTTGTCAAGAAAACTTGAAATGGGATCATAAAGAGCTGAACATGACTGAAATGACTGAACAACCACAAAGAAGAGAGAGGAGAGAAAGTGGAGGCATCTCTTGTAGATAGTCTTTTCAAGGAATTTGGCAACAAAGGACAGAGGAAATATAGGATGACACAGTGGGGCTGGAAGAATCAAGTGAGGGATTTTTTTTTGATATGGGGAGATATGGGCATTCTTTGTAGGGAGCAGGGAAGGTGCCAGAGAGAGAATGAAGATAAGTAACGTGTGTATTTGTTCTTCGCTGCCAAAGAAGACCAATGCCATCAGAGAAATATGACATGACTTGCCCTTGACTTTGTTTGGAGTGAGGGAGGGCTGTGCAGGTCACCAGCTTCACTTCTCCTCCCGAGCCATCTGGATCCAATGACCAGATATTCATCAGGATGACTGGAGATGACCCAGGAGAAGGCCATTGGGGTTAAGTGACTTGCCCAAGGTCACACAGCTAGTGAGTGTCAAGTATCTGAGGTGATATTTGAACTCAGGTCCTCCTGACTCTTGCACTGGTCCTCTATCCACAACACCATATGAGAGAGGGGTGAAAAATAAGATAGTTCAAGAAGATGTCTGAATGATATGGAGGGTAAAAGAGGAAAGAAGAGGTAAATCCTGGCTAATGAATGGCTTCAATTTTTTGGTAAAGTATGAGACAAGATTCTCATCTGAGAGGTGAGGAAAGAGGAGCCATGGGAGATTTGAGGGTGGATGAAAAGGTTTGGAAGAGCTGCTTTGGAGAGTAGGCTAGAGAGTTGGTAAGAAAGGTATAACAGGGTTGCCTAGCAGCAGTGAGAGCCCACTTGAAATTATGTAATTTAAATTTGTAGTGGACCAAGTAAGATTTTCTCCACCTGTGTACAATATAAGTCTAGAAGCAAAGGCAGTGAATGGTAGGAGTCATCCAGGGCTGAGGCGTGGCCCGGCACAATCAAGTACATTATAAGGTTCCAGAGTTTCAAAAGAAGAGTGCCATGTAAAGTTGAATTGGTTAAAAAAAGAGAAAAAAAGGAGAGAGTAGCCTTTCCAAAGGTTCCATAGTTGACCCTGTTCATTTGAAATGGTCATTGATTTTAATGAAGGTATAGAAAGTATGTTTATCAAACCTTACTTATGGGACAGTGATAGTAGAAGTGGATGACATTAAGATTCTAAAAATCCTCAGTAGGCAAGAGTGGTAACCCAAGGCTACCAGCATGAAATTTAAAGGAATTTACATTAAAAACAGATAGTCCAGAATTACACAATGGGAAACCTGACTTAACTGAGGCTTGTGTGAAAGGCAGACATGGGGTTACTGTTGACAGCAAGCTCAATCCATCATCGCCATGGCGCAGCTGCTCAAAGCTATTGCAAGTTGAGATAGGTCTAGGTAGGAATAAGTGGTATCTCAGTATCTCAGTAAAGGGAGGTAACAGCTCTGCTTTACTGCCACACCTGGAATATTATGTTCAGTTTTCAAGATCTACATTTTAAGAGGAATAGAGCCAAATTGCCCACTCAGAGAAAAACAACCAGAATAACAAAAATTTAGGCAAGCAAATATAAACAGTTATCTCACTTCAAAGCCTATATGATATCCAAAGCGATTTCCAAATAGTCTAAGTATTTAGAAGGTGAGAGTGGGGACAAAGGAGGGAAAGCTTTCATTGTCATATCATATGAGAAATATTTGAAAGAATTGGTGATATATTTGTCTGAGAGGAGAAAATTTGAGGCTGCCATTAAAAAAAAAGCATCAGACTTCTTTCAAACACAAACCAAGAACAATACGTATAAATCATACATATATATATATATATATATATATATATATATATATATATATATACATACATATTTTTTTTAACCTCAGTCTGAGGAAGAGCTTTCTAATTCTTAGAGCTGTTAAAAATTAGAATAGGATGCCTTACTTTATTTCAGAAAATGTGTAAGTAGAGAGTGGAGAGGTACCATTGAGGGACGTCAGAAAATTTTGATTTTTCAATTTCAAATTCAATTTCAATTTCAAAAAATATCAATTATGTTGATTAGGAGGTTAGACTACACAATCCCTAAGGATCCTTTCAGTTTCAAGCCTTTGCAATTCAGTCCTGATCTATTACTCCAACATCATTATAATATGAATTGATGCTTTTTAATGTGCATCATCAGTTCAAGACTATATTTGGGGTCAATATTAGTCCTGATTCCCTTTCTCCAAACTACATTTCCTGATCAATGGTCCAGTTTAAAAAACAATAAGTAAACCAACAACAGCATATAGTTCTGTTGCTATTAACTATGAGTTTCTGATTTTTAAAAATATGCCGTGGCCTTACTGTATCCTTATTTTCTTTTATCTCCTTGTAGTAATAATGTTAATGACAACAATAAATAAGGGCATTTACATAGCACTTAAAGTTTTACAAAGGGCTTCACAAGTGTGGTTTCATTTTATCTTCACAGAAACTCTGGGAATTGGGTTCTGTTATTATTCCAATTTTATATGTAAGAAAACTCAGGCAAGCAGGGGTTAAATGACTGCTCCCAGAGTGGAAGAGGCACAGCCTGAGGCTTCTTATGCCTGGCTGTTTACCTGGTGTTGTGCTGATGCTGCCCTGAGACTCTAGGGGGACCCTCATGTCTAGTGCTGCACTACAAGAGTGGGTTGGGTGGTTGGCGAGTGCTGCTGGAGGCTATAGGTGTCTGACAGCTTACCTGATGCTAAACAGGAGTCACAGTGGTGGTGTTTGGTGTGTGTGGAGGCCCAGTGGGGTGCTTTTGCATTTTCCAGTGGATACAGTGAAACGCTTGGTGATCAGGTCTCTGGAGGCTGCTTGTTTGCCCTGGGCTACACCGAAGCACAGGGTAGCTCTAGGAGCTGTAATCTGACAGTTCCCCTGGCTGTATTAAGGCATGTGGGGGATTCTGGCATTGGCATTTGCCTGCTCCATCATACTGGGACTCAGGATCTTCTACTAGTTTGCTAAGGTGGGACTTGCTCCTAGCTTGCTGGGATACTTCTCATAGTGGGCAGTGCTCTTCTTTCACCCAAGTGACATGGACCTTTCCTGCCAATCCTCCAAGTTTCTTTGGCTAAAACATTGTTTCGCCCCATCTTTTTGCTGGTTCTGCTGTCCTAGGATTTATTTGGGGTTTCTATTTATTTGTTTGGAGGTAAGTATGGGCAAGTTGCCGTTCTCCACCATCTTGACTACCTTGGTCTAACCATTTTATAGAGCAATCTGGAATTATAACCAGAGGATTATTAAGCTGCCTATACCCTTTGATCCACAATACTACAAGTAGGTCTGTTTCCCAAGATGATTAGGAAAAAAAAAGAACTTACATGTTTTAAAATATTTATAGCTTTTCACTTTGTGGCGACAAAGAACTGGAAACTATGGGGATGCCCATCAGTTGAGGAATGGATGATCAAGTTTTTATATGATTTTGATGGAATATTAACTACCTTGGTGTAAGAAATGATGACCTCGACAATCTTATAAAAACATGAATAATCTTGCATGAACAGCGAAATGAGCAGAGCCAAGAATGTTGTATATAGTAATAACAATATAGTTTTAAGAACAACTTTGAGTGATTGAGTCATTTTGATATTATAAATACCTAAATTAACTACAAAGAACATATGAAGGAAGACACTATCTGCATCCAGAGAAGGAACTGATAAATGGAAGTTTGTATAGAATGGTTTTATGTATATATTTATGTCTAATGGTATTTATAGATATTTATGTCTAATAGTAGTGGTCTCTGGGGTTGGGGGGAAGGGAAAAAAGGGAAAAAAAGAAAGTTACATGATTAATTTATTGTATAATTGAAAAGAATGGCAAGTTGTACATAATGAATTTTCAATTTCACGTACAATGATCTTTTTTCTCCTAATCTACTATGTTATGGAAATGCTTGTTTTATTTCTTAAGTTCAGAATAAAATAAAAATATTTAAAAATAGGCATTTCCAAATATATATTTCTCCCCACTTCCCTTCCTTCTCTCCCCCATTAAGCCCTTAATTTATTTGTTCTTTCATCTCTTCCATGCAATGAGGAAACAAACTTAGAGTGTGACATCCTAAGGGTTACATAGAAAGCAAATGTGGAGTTGAGATTTAAATTCAAACACTTTCCCTCAAAGGCCAGCAATGTTTTCATGCTGCCTTTCAGCCTGAAGTGTTCCCTTTATTCTACTTTTTTACAAGCCTAAATTCCTTTAAAAACAAAACAGAACATTGAAGATCTCCTAGAATCTGGCCCCATCACACCGATAGAATCTTACTTCTTACCATTTCAGTATTAACTTTGTGTATCTCCTGAGCAGATCTTTTCACTATCATTGATTTTTGTAATGTTTATTCCTAATTCAAAAGTATATGTATTCTCTCCACTGATAAGAGGTTGTAGCTTCTCATCTACATTTTTCTATATTCTTTTTAAAAATTTATTTTTATTCTGAACTTAATGAATGCCAAATAAATGAGCATTTCTAAATGCATACTAGAGCAGAAAAACAGCATTGCATATGAAGCTGCACATTTCTATTATGTGAAATTTGTTTTTCTTTTTAAGTAAATACAAAATTCAATCTTAGCTCTTAAAGCTGCTATATTTATTTTTGCTTCTTCCTAATCTTTCTGTTCTCTGCTTTAAGGGAAAAAAGATGCCTCTTTGACTCTTTTATTTTATTTTTTGCTGCCCTTTCTCTATCCTCTCTTATCTTTTTATCTCACCCCTTTGGAACAAAGCAAAACTAAAGCCTTGTAAGAAATACATCAAGTCAAACAAATTCCCATATTGACAATATCTGAAAACCTGTGTCTCATTCAGCATCTTAAGTTCATCACCTCTCTTTTCGACTTTTAAAGTCTTTCATAATCTGGCTTCTTTCTATATTTCCAGCCTTCTTATACCTTACTCCCCTTCCCATACTCTACCACTCAATGGTAACTCTTCTACTTATTATTCACAGGAATAATTCCTATCACTCCCGTGTTCTTTCAGTAGTCTCCTTATTCAAGAATTCTCTAGTCCTTGAACTAGACATGCCACCTCCAGACTCTACATTTTCATTGGCTGTCCCTATTCCTGGAATTCTCTCCTTCCTCATCCCTGATTCCTGGCTTCCTTGAAGTGTAAGCTAAAATCCTTGCTGATATATTACTTATCCATAAATGTTTGCATGTCATTAGATAGTAAACTCATTGAAGGAAGAGACTGTTTTTGCCTTTCTTTGTTTCCCCAGGGCTTAGGATAGTGACTATGGTAATTGTCACATAGTAGGAGCTTAAAAGATGTTTTTTGACTTGTCAAGAGGTAGACAAGACAATTTATCTTATTTTCTTATAACACAATATTCAGTTAAATTTATGTATCATAATTTATTTAGCTATTCCTCAATAGCTAAAAAATAGTTCTTTGCTATTACAAAAAGAGTTCCTATAAATGTTTTTGTACATATGAGTCCTTTCCCCCTTTCTTTGATCTCTTTAGATATTGACCTAGGTGTGGTATTACTGGGTAAAACAGTATGTATCTTTTAGTGATTTTGGTGGTATTATTCCAAATTGCTTTGCAGAATGAACAGACCAGTTTGCTATTCCACCAATAATGTTAGTGTCCTTATTCTCCTTCAGATTCTCCAACAATCTCCAGTCCTTTGGAAAGGAGTCCTTCAAAATTCTAAATGTCTTTCTTTTATTCTTTTATTACATCATGTACAACATTGCTCACTCAGTCTCTTCATATTTTATCTCACTTTTTCTAATTAACCAATCTACTTGTTTTTCTAATTATACAAATCCTCAGAAATGCTTCTTATGCTATTTCTTGCATCCAGGTAGTCATTGGTTACATGTTGTAGCCTCTTATATCCACTATGTATCTTTCTGTTGTCCTTTGTATTGTTTATAATTTTATTTCTTGAGATAAATACTTTTTAGGAAGATACTGATACTAAAACATTGAAATTTTGAAATGTTGGGAAATTTTGAATTAAAGTGAAGTATAAATTTCTAAAAGCCTTCTAATTTAATGTAGTATAGGGAGTAAGACACTGAATTTTGAAACAGAGGGTCTGGATTTAAATCCTGATTTTACTATATACTACTAGTGTAACCCTGGGCAAGTCTCTTTCCTCTTCTGAACTTCATTTTTCTCATTTGCAAAATGAATGGGTTGACCCAGATGACCTCTAAACACATTGCTTACTCTTAAGTCTATAATACTTTCTTTTTTTTTTCAGGCCCATTTCATTTTTGGTGGAAACACTTATCAAAGATGTACATATCAATGGGCCACTTTTACAGTTTCCTGTTCATATTATCATTCGCCTAACACATTTTTAGTGTGAATGGTTAAATTAACCTCTTTTGAATTAAAGTAGATTTCATTAAGGAAGTTTTGCGTTCTGGGGCCTAATAAAATTGGAACAGGATTTGTTGGAGATCCTTTAGATTTCTCATTTTGGAGATTCACTAATAGAGATTCCTTCTTTTGTTTGGACATTTCACAAGATACCTTCTATCTTGTTGGAAAACTTCTTTTTAAGATCTCATTTGATATTAGTGTCCAGCAGTTTGATGAAAAAGTTATCCTGTAGTTTTCTGTTATACTGTTGTAATTCATGTATGAGACTGAAAAGAGTTTCATAGCTGTTATTCTGAGTCAAAACTTCCTTAAAAATGTACAATAAGGTTTTACATTTTCTGCATTTCCCTTTATTTGTTATTTCCAAAGAAAACTACTTGTAAAAGCCTCTCATAGTCATCATAATACAGTGCTTACTGTTTAGAATATGTTTTTGTAGACATGATCTCATTTGAACTATCAGAGCACTGTGATATAGGTAGATGATAGGTGAAGTAACACCCATTCATAAGACTGGGAGGGAAACAGCAACAGTTACTAATGATAATCACTCTGAAGCAAGGAGAGTCCAGAAGATAGTTCTTGGACAGGTGCCTAGTTTTGGAAAGGAAAGGAAAAGAAAGTAAAGGAAAGAAAAGCAAGGGAAGGGAAGGGAAAGGAATGCAGTCAATAAAACCCAAGTTAACTGGGCATCTTCTGGCCATCCACATTTACCTTCCTTTCGAGAGGAGAAGAAAGGGGAAGGGAGGACAGATAGGAGAGGAGGAACTGAGTCCTCATTCAGGCAGCTGGGTCTACCCACAGGTTGTTGCGTTCATCCTTCACTGGCTGAAGAAGTCCATGCCATCAGAGAAATGATGACATGACTTACTATATTCTAAATAGATAATGAAATGAAAGCCTAGAGAGTTTATGTCATGCCTTTATGCAGGATATATCACTCAAATCCTAGATATTCTGACTACAAATTCAGTATTCTTTCCACCAGAACAGATGGCCTCATTGGAATACACAGTATATATTCTTGCCTCTGTGCTGTTTCTTATTCTTTTCCTTCCAGATGAAAAGTTAATTTCCTCCATCTATGAAAACTCTATCTGATGGGTGCATGACAATGCAATTGCCACTCGCAGGAAAATACCATGCTACCATCATCAGTGCCTATGCTCCCACCATGATAAACCCTGATGAAATCAGAGAAAAATTTATGAAGACCTAGAGACCCTTGTCATCAATATGCCAAAAGAGGACAAGTTTATAATTCTGAGCGACTTTAATGCTAGAATAGATTCAGACTACCAGACTTGGCAGGGAGTCCTATGGAGGAATGAGTTGAAAATAGCAACAGCAATGGTCATTTACTGATGAAGACTTGTGCATCGCATGACCTTCTCATCACCGACAGTCTTCTGTTTACCCAAATGCAATAAAACTTCATGGATGCACCCTCACAGCAAACACTGACATCTAATAGACTGTGATTGTAAAGAGAAGAGACAGACAAGATGTGAGAGTGACAAAGGCAATGTGTGATGCAGAGTGTTGGACTGATCATAGCCTTATCCTTTCCAAGCTAAATATTTGCATTCATCAAAAGTGCTGCCCCTAAGGCAAAATGACTACCAGAAGAATTAATGTCAACAAATTAGAGCTCTTCTCTGAGTGTGAACAGTTTGTTGCTGCTGACTTAGAGGGAAAGTTGAGCCAATACACAGTTGGCAACAGTGGAGCAGAAAAGAGTGAGCGGCATTCAGAGATTTGGTGTGCAGCACTGCATTTGCTCATCTGGGTCAAAACATTCATGAACAGCAAGACTGGTTTGATGAAAATGATGGGGAAATTCAGAAACTGCTAAATGAAAAATGAGAACTCCACAGGATTTACCAGCAGGATGGTTCATCCACCTCTGAGAAGGCAGCATTTAATTCTATCAAAAGCGAAGTACAAGCAAAGCTTAGAGAGATGCAGGATTCCTGGCTCATTAAGAAGGCAGATAAAATTCAGTTTTATTCTGATAGTAACCATCCAAAGCACTTTTATGATTCCCTGAAAGCTATTTATGGACCAAAAATCTATGGTGCATCACAACTACTCAGTGCTAACGGAGCCACATTGATTAGTGATAAGGACATGATCCTAGAGAGATGGGCTGAACACTTCCATAGTGTTCTCAACAGACCATCATCAATCAGTTCTGAGGCCACTGACAGTTTACTTCAGGTTAAGGTCAATCCCCTCCTTAGCTGAACTTCCAACTGAAGAAGAGGTTTTGAGGGCCTTTAGGCACCTTTCATGTGGCAAAGCACCTGGTGCTGATTCTATTCCAGCTGATATTTACAAGGTAGGGGGATCATTGCTCCTACAAAAGCTGAATGAAATATTCCAGGTTGTATGGCAAGAGGAGGTTATCCCCCAGGAGTTCAAAGATGCCTCCATTGTCCATCTCTGTAAGGGTAAAGGGAATAGATTGTCCTGTGACAGTCATAGGGGGATCTCTCTCTTGGTTACTGCTGGCAAAGTTCTTGAAAGAGTCCTCCTTAATAGAATGATCCTTCACCTGGAAGATGGCCACATACCTGAGAGCCAGTGTGGCTTCAGAAAGGGCCAAGGAACAGTCGATATGGTGTTTACTTCCCGACAACTCCAGGAGAAATGCCAGGAACAGAACAGAAGTCTGTACACAATGTTTGTAGATCTGACCAAGGCCTTTGACACTGTTAGTCATGAGGGCTTATGGAAAATTATGTCAAAATTTGGTTGCCTGGAGAAGTTCATCAATGCTGTATGTCAATTTCATGATGGCATGTTTGCTCAGGTTTTGGATAATGGACAAAGCTCTCGTGCCTTCCTAGTCACCAATGGATTGAAACAGGGTTATGTGCTTGCTCCCATGCTTTTTAGCATGATGTTTTCAGCCATGTTGACAAATGCTTTCAATGAGGATGAGCACAACATCAAGATCAACTACTGTACTGATGGCAAGTTCTTCAGCTGGAAAAGGCTACAAGCCAAGACCAAAGTAGAGAGAATGTTGGTGCATGAGTTTCTGTTTGCAGATGCTTGTGCACTCATTGCAGCCTCTGAAGCTGAGATGCAACAAAGTGTGGTTCTCTGCTGCCTGTGCTAATTTTGGCCTAATAATTAACACCAAGAAAACACAGGTGTTCCATCAGCCACCACCACACCATCCATAGGTAGAACCATTAATTACAACAAATGGAGAAGCTTTCAATGCTGTGGATAAGTTCACTTACCTTGGTAGTGTACTTTCCATGGATGTACACATTGACAATGAGGTTGATGCATGCATTGCCAGAATCAACTCAGTATCTGGGAGGCTCTGAAGAAAAGTTTGGGAGAGAAGCAGTATTAGACTGACTACCAAACTGAAGGTCTATAGAGCTGTTGTGCTGACCTCATTGTTATATGCTTGTGAAACATGGACAGTCTACCAGTGCAATGCCAAGAAACTGAATCGCTTCCATTTGAACTGTCTTAGGAAGATTCTGAGGATTACCTGGAAGCATAAGGTACCAGACACTGAAGTCCTTGCTCGAGTTGAGCCGCCAAGTATTCAAACTATGCTTCAGAGAGCACAACTCCTATGGGCTGACCACATTATTTGAATGCAACATTTGACTATTTTATGGAGAAAAGAGTATTTTATGGAGAACTCACATGGGGCAGGCGATCATATGGTGGTGAGAAGAAGCTATATAAAGACACTCTCAAGGTCTCTCTTAAGAACTTTGGATTTGACTGTGCAACATGGGAGACACTGGCACAGGACCGCTCAGCATGGTGTGCCCACACCGGAAAGGGTGCTGTGCTCTTTGAGCAAAGCAGAATTGAAACAGCACAAAGTAAACAAATACAGAATGAGCAAATTTGGGATATTCACACCAAATATTCACATAGACTGTCTGTGCCCAACCTGTGGTAGAGCATTTCAAACTCATATGGGTCTGATCAGCCACTGTCGGACACACTGAAATTTCACTGTATCATGGTGATGTCATTTTGGTCTTCTTTGAAGATGAATGACAATAATTATCTGTTTTCCACAAGACCTAGGTTCAAGTCCTCCTCCAAGAAGTCTTCTGTGACTACTATATTAAATATCACTCTCTTCAGAAACTTTTTCCTTTAGAATTTATCATCCAAATTTAACATTTAGTAATTATATTATATTAAAATCTCAAAGTGTTCTTCTTTTCTTCCTAATTCCAGTCAACAAATATTAATGATGAATGTGTTTAGTCACTGGTCAAGTGTTTGGAGTCACAGAAAGAAATTTAGAAGTACTCTCTGCCCTGTAGGAGTTTGTATTTTACTGGAGGACATACCAACAGGTAAGTCAATGCAAGTTAGTTTCAGAAGGGAGTAAACCCTAATAATTGGGTAGGCAGGAAGGGTTCTTAAAAAAAAAAGTAGTTGGGTTGAGCCTTGATCTAAGAGGTGGCGGTCAGGAGCAAATGATGTCAGGAGAATATCTTGTACTAAGTCATGAACACATTTAATTAAGTATACTTTCAATAAATATTTGGTGATTAATTTGTTTTTGTTATTTTCATGGTGAACAATACTGCCTCCATACTATATGGGTTCTCAGAGACCTTTGTATGTCTATGAAAGACCACCCTAGCTATGATCAGAGATACTAATGAATATACCTATAAAGGTAGTTTTCTGTAAGGCATAGAAGGGAAGTGGATTCATCAATGGAGAAAATACCCATACTGATAAAATCATAGACCTTTGAAGTATCCAATTATAAGTGTAAAATTTGATCATCAAAGACTTTTCAATGTTATTGCTTGTAGTAATTGTTGCAGTTAGATTCTAAAGTGTGGTAATCAGGCTATATGAACTATTTTCATGTGCTTGAAACTTCATTAATGCACGTATTTCCAGTCCTTGTGCATTCAAGTTACTTGCGAACAGTAAATCTCTTGCCTGTGTATCTATACCCTGATATCAAAGATCCATATGATCTAAGTGGTTGTTGTACAAATGAAAAAAGTTCAACCTGTGTTGATTTTGTAACTATATTGTGCCTCTTTCAATATACTCTTATTTAGGAAAGTTATTTTCAAAGGCAAATTGCATAGGCAAATAGGTGAGATTGATATCACAAGTCTAGGATTTGGGAAGTCAAATTGCAAAATAATCTGTTTTATATAGAGAATTGTGTGTGTGTTATTGCAACTATAGGATGGAAATGGAAGTATTATATGTTCCAGAGAAGTTCTATTTGGAGTAAAAGTGAATAAACTTAATTAAATTAACATATGAAATAGACCACAAGCATCACTTTGGTAACTAGAGTCATGTTTGATAATACAGTCTTTCACATGTGCTTAGCATGGAACACTAGATGAAATGTGTCAACGGAGAAATCATATATCTTTCCCTGGGGAGCTTAGCACACCTCAGTACTGCAATAATTCATCAGTCAAGGTAATACTGTGGAGACACTAAAATAATCTTCACTCCTATAAAATTTTTCATTGCTCCTACTCAAACTTGCCAGCAATATTTCCTCCCTCTTCAGTCACCATGTGAAAGCTGCATGGTGTATAGAGGGAGCAGCAATTCTCAAACTTTTTTGGTCCCAGAACACTTTTAAACTCTTAAAAATTATTGGAGACCCCAAAGAGCTTTTGTTTCATGGGCTATATTTTTATATCTACTGTACTAAAATTTTAAACATAAATTTTTAAACATTTACTTTTGATTGATATAAAGTAATAAAAATAAACCTATTACGTGTATTTTAATGAAGAAATGACTATTTTCCAAAACAAAAAACATTAATTAGAACAACAGTATTGTTTTACATATTTTTTACAAATCTCTTTAATGTCTGGCTTAATAGAAGACAGCTGGATTCTTATATATGCTCTTGTATTCAGTCTGTTGCGCTATATTATTTTGGTCAAAGTACATGAAGAAAATCTGGTTTCATAAAGATACATAATTGGAAAAGGGATGAGTAGTATAAGTGGAAAATATCTCCTTATTAATATGATTATTGACCACTTTAAAGGGTCACATGGTTACCCAGGGGATCTTTGGGTCACATTTTGAGAACTACTGATATAGTAGAAAAAGTACTGGACCAAGAGTCAGAAGTTACTTTTGTATGAAGTCTACCTACCACACTAATTAACAGTGTGAACATGCATGAGCCACTTCATCTTTCTTACTTGTAAAATAAGAATAATTATACTTATAGCATTACCTTATAAGGTTTCTCATTTCTGAACTAGAAACAGTAATATTTCTGGCACTACCTTTCAGGATGTTTAAAAGATCAGATGAGATCATGTAAACCTGAAAGCACTCTATAATGTAAGAGAAGGAGGGAGGGAACAAACATGTGTTAAACATCTACTATGTGCCAGACGCTGATAATAAGCACTTTAGAAATATTTTCTCATTTATGTTAATGAAAAATATGTAAAATAGGCTATATACAATCATGTATACATTTTAACTATGTTTCTTATATTCTTTCCTTTTCTATTCAAGCCCATTCTTTATTTTTTGAAATATTTTTTTGAAAAATATTTTGTTTCTTGTGTCACCATATTATCCCATATATCCTTTCCTCTACCCCTCCCAGAAAGCCATCCCTTATGACAAGTAATATTTTTTAGAGAGTCATCTTTTTTCCAGGACAAACATGCCAAGTTCCTTCAACCAATATGTACATAAGGGATGTATTGATTAATATGAACTTCAACCATTTATCTATTGGGAAATGATTATTTGTCTTTATGCATACATGCGTGTACATATATATGTACATACATATGTACATGTACACACTTTGTTCAGTCTTTTTTTAGTCACATCCAATTTTTTGTGACCCATTTGAGGTTTTCTTGGCAAAGAAATTTGGAATTGTTTTACATTTCCTTTTCCAGCTCATTTTATAGATAAGGAACTGAAGCAAACAGACTTAACTGATTTTCTTGGAAGGTCACACAGATAGTAAGTGTCAGATTTGAACTCAGGAAAATGAATTTTCCTGACTCTAGGTCAGGCACTCTATCCACTGCACCACTTAGCTCCCTCTACATACATGTGTATGTACATGTATACATACACATTTATACATATAAATAAGTTGTTATAAGCACACACATATAAATTATTTATATATCTTGGATATTAAAACCTTATCAGAAAAATTTGGTACAAAGATTTTCTTTTCTCATTTGACATTTTCCTTCTTATCTTAGATGTATTAAAGTCTATGCAAAAATTTTTCAATTTCAAGTAATCAAAAATGATTTATTTTTTGTTTGGCCACTATCTCTTCTTTGATTAAGAAAATATCTCCTTCCCATAGCTGTGAGAGGTATATGATCTGTTTTTCTTCTAATTTTTTTTAATATTATAATCTTAATCGTAAGGGTGCATACCCTTTTAGAATGTATTATGGAGTATGGTGTAAGATGTTAGTCTAAGCCTGATTTCTTCCAGACTGCTTGCCTGTCTTTCTAGCCATTTTTATCAAATAGGGAGTTTTTCCCTAAACAGCTTATGTTTTTCACATTATCAAATTTTTGAATTCTATTGTTTCTTAATTAATACCAGATGATTCTTGTTTTATAAAATAGTTTGAGATCTGTAAATGATATTCCCTTTTCATCCTTGCTCCTTTTCATTGTATCCCTTGATATTATTTTCAAAATGAATTTGGTTAATATTTTATCAAGTTCTGTAAAGTGAAAGTTCATTTTCTTTTACTGCTATAACAACCCTTGTGATATAGAGTAGATATTACTTTTTCATTTCAGATTTGAAACCCATTTCAGAAATCATTAGGTGTAACTCTTACATATTATAGATAAAGAAATTTAAAGGTACCAGGAAATTTGTAGTTAGAGAACCTAAGCTTAAATCTCATCTATGATGAGTGATTTAAAATACAAAATGAGATGTGTATTTTTTTTGACGTGGCCAATGTTGGGGTTTATTTTGTGTGACCATACCTTTTTGTTAGGATGTTTTTGTTTTTTAATTTTTCTTAACTTTTTTAAATTTTTAATTTTTTTTTTGTTTTTTAATTTTCAATGGAGGAAATAAGTGGGAGAAAGAGATGAAATGCTTGTAAAAATAATGAAAGAATAGACAAAAAAAAGGAACTACCTGACTTGAAACAACTAATCTTACTTCTTTGGAGCTCAGTTACATCATTTGTAAAAACAGGGGCTTAAATTAATTTACTTCTTTTTAAGCTCTAAATCTATGATTTTATGATGTATATAGGAAATATCCAGATTTTCCCCCAAGTTTTCTCACAGAATTTGAAAGGTGGAAGTGACCTAAGCTATTGTCTTGTCCAATCCATACACAAAAAGAATATATTATAATATACCTTCCAAATGATTATCTAGCCTCTGCTTAAGGAGTGAGAGGGAACCCACCACCTCTAGAAACATTAGTTGTGGATGCCTCTAATAGTTTTCAGAAAATTGTTTTCTGAAATCAAGCCTAATCTTTGCATTTTTGTAACTTCTATCCATTGTGGTGAAAAAAAAATCGAATCTAAGCTATGTGATAGCTCATTAGACACTTGAAGAGAGCTCTTATGTTCTTCTCCCCATGCCCAAGTCATCTTTTTTCCAGGACAAACATGCCAAGTTCTTTCAACCAATACATACATGGTGGATTAAAGGCTCTTTCTCCTCCTAATCACTTTCCTCTGCCCTCTCCAGTTAGTCAATTTTTTTCAAAAGACATTTTATATCTTTTGTTTTAAATCTCCTAAATTTCTCCCAGGATCCTTCTCTTCCCCTCCCAGTGAGTCAATATCTGTTTTAAAATGTGTTGATTAGAGCCAAACATAGCACTTAGATGAGGTCTGACAAGAGTGAGGTACAGTGGGATACTCGCTTCTCTGTTCCTTGAAAGTATGAACCTCTTAATGCCTCTCAAGATTGCATTAACTTTTTTAGCTGCCGCATCATATCACTGACTTCTTTGAACTTGCAGAGTACTAGAATTCACTCTACACTCCCCTTTCCAGATCTATTCTGCATTAATTACTGTTTAACAAAGTGATATTATACTTCTTGAATTTTTTGTACATGACTTTGCATTTATCTGTATTGAATTTCGTCGTATTGGCTTCTGTTCAAATGTTCTAGTGCAGTGCTGGGGGACCTGTGGCCTTAAGGCTACATGTGGCCCTCTAGGTCCTCAAGTGCAGCCCTCTGACTGAGTCCAAACTTCGCAGAACAAACCTCTGGAGGCCATATATGGCCTTGAGGCTGCAGGTTCCCCACCCATGTAATCTAGCCTATTGAAATCTTTCTGAAGCCTGGCTCTCTCATTTATTTAGCTATTCCTTCCATCATTTTGTCATCTGTAAATTTGAGGATTGAATCCCAAATGTGTCATGGATAAAAATGTTAAACAGCACAGCGCTGAACACACGTTCCTGAGGCATTGCCCTGAAGGGCTTCTACCACTGAATCAACAACAATCATTCTTTAGTTTAGCCATCAATTCAGTTATTATTGACTAACGCACCTCTCTTCATCTTTTCTATTGAGGTAGTATGAGATGCTCTGTCAGAAACTTTGCTAAAGTATGGGCAAGTTGTATTTATAGCATTCTCCTCATCTACTAATTTAGCAATCCTGTACTAAAGTTTGTTTGGAATGACCTCTTTTTAATAAAGCTACACTGACCCTTTGCAGATAACACTTCCCTTTCTTAAATGTTCAACAACCATCTTTTTAATGATCTCTCCTAGAATTTCTGCCCATCTAGCTCACTGGCCTCTAGTTTTTCTTTTTTTTTTAAACTGTGACAATATTTGACATTCTCCAATCTTGTATTATTTTCCTTTGTCATTCATCAATCACATCTGACAGGACTTTCAACACCGATATTGCTCATCTAAGCTAAGTGACTTGAATTCATTGAAGGCAGTTAGGTGTTGTCTATCTTCTTGCTTTACTTGAGTATTGACTATTTGTTAATATTGTGTGTCATGTAGAACACAGGGCTTCAAAGCTCTTTCCTAATTCCAAATTCCCATGGAAATAGAATTAAAAAAAAAAGATTTTAAAATTAAATTTCATTTATTTTATTAAATATTTTTCCTGCTTCTAATGGCCATTGTCCAATTTCTTTTTTGAATAGTTAGCATGGCTACATGGCTGTGGCAGCAATGCATACATAGGATATTCTGAGTCAAAAAATTTCTCTCATATACTCTGTTTAACTTTTAACTTAAAAGCTCATGCTTAGTGGCAGATGCCTGGCTCAGATGCCCATACAGCTTGGAATCCAACAGAGAGCTGGCTTACATTAAAGGGCAAGAACAATTTTGGGTGACAAAAAATAAAAATTTAACCCATAAGCCAGTTGAAGGCTTTGATGTATGTCATCTTGGCCATCAGCCTCTCCAACTAGGTGATGTGGCGACATGTCTATCTGCAAAATGACTATAGAACACTATTTAAAGCATAAAGCTTTTTATGGTTTATTTCCTTCTAACACCTTCCTTGGGTAGATTTGCTCCAGGAGAAACAGTGTGACACACACAAAAAATAATGGAATGTAGTTCTGGTACAAAATACATTTCTGAGTGACAATCTCTAAATTAAAATGAAATTTAGAGATAAGCAGAAGCTACCTTACTGCTATGTATTTTCAATTTTTTATAATTTAGGCCTCAAAATATTAAGTTATAAATAAATATATTAGTTTGTTATTCTTCCTTTATGTCAGTCATGAAAATGGCATTGGGCAATAGCTTCATTTAATAATAGAAATATTTAATAATTTAATAATAGCTTTATTTAATAATAGAAATATTCTATTTCCTTAAATCAGAAAAGGTACTTATTTTTCTGTTTTGATGTTTAAGATACAGGTTAGTTGTTCTTTTTTTTTTTTTTTGAGTCTGTGATTATAGAAGTAAAGTGTTTATGTTACAGCATAGAAACCTGCATAAGTCACAGTATCTTACTCTTAGGATCACACATTTTTATCTTCAAAAAATTTTAGCCTAATAAAAGTTAAAATTTTGATATACAAGCCTGATTCCAAATGCCATCTCCTACAGTGAATGGTCTAAATGTTTGCCCTCTCTTCAGGCTCCTGGTGGCATCCCAAAACTACATTCATAAGTATTGTAAAGAATTGGAGGGGCCACCTGGGCTAGAGAAAGGCAAATAATATCCCAGTTTTCAAAAAAAGGAAATAGAGCAGACTCTTTAGAATATAGGGCAGTAAGACTGGCTTTTTCTGGCAAAATTTGGAAAGCGTTATTATAAAAGGAGCGATCTAGTCAACCAGAAAAGGGATCACAAAGAGCCAATGTAGCTTCATCAAACACAGGTCATGCCAGACTACTCTTACTTCCTTTTTTTGGCAAAATTAATCGACCAGTTGAGAAGAAGGATATAAGTGTAGCTGGCTTATTTTTTATCCAGACATTTGGCCAAGTTTCTCATACAATGGACAAGATACAATGATTTGGGCGAAAGTGAAGTACAAATTAAGTGACTTGCTAACTAATTGAATAGAAAGAACAATCATTAATAGTTTGATGTCAATATTGACTAGTCAGTAAGAATTTATTAAGTGCCTACCATGTTCCAGGCACTGTTAAATGCTGGGGATACAAATAAAGGCAAAAGATGGTTCCTGTTTTCAAGAAGCTCATAATCTAACTTGGAATGAAGTCTCTTGTGGACTGCCCTAGGAACCTGTGCTTGGTCCTGTGCTGTTTAATATTTTTGTTAATGACTTGGATAAAGGAACAAATGACATATTTAATCCTCTTTGCAGATGACACAAAGTAGGGAAGGATAACTAACAGTATCACAGTGAAATGAATGGAAAAGATCTTGATTGTAGAAGACTGGACCAAATTTCTGACAAGATGATGTCTAATGGTAATGAAGGAGAAATCCTATACTCAAGTTCCAAAAATCAAATTCAGAAGCACAGAATGGGGGAGGCAAACCCAGATAGCATGTTATTGAAATTAAATATGAGAGTTTTAGCTAAATGTAGATGCTATATAAACCATCATTTAGTGAAAAAAAAATGTTGAACCCAGAGGACCTGGGTTGAAATTCTGACTCTGCTCTTTACTATATATGTCCTTGGGCAGGTCACTTAATCACTTAGTTTTTTCATCTGAAAAATGTCCTTTCAAGCTCTATATCATCTGGTGATGCTACAATCAAAAGAATAGTGTGATGGGCAACCAAGAAAGAAAATGTAAACTTGAACTTTACTCAGAGAAAACTAGTGTCTAAGACTAGGTACATGATAGTCTTGTTTTTAAAAAAATAATTTTCCCAATTACACTTCAAAACAATTTTTAATATTTTTTTTAAAGTTTTGAGTTCCAACTGGACTTCAGAAAAACCTGGAAAGATTTATATGAACTGATGCTGAGTGAAATGAGCAGAACCTGGGGAACATTGTATATGATGACAGTCATAGTGTGAGAGGACTGATTTTGATATACTTAGCCCTTTTCAGGGTGCAAGAACCTAAAATGGTTCCAAAACTCATGATGGAAAATGCTCTCCACTTGCAGATAAAGAACTAGATGGACTCAGAATGAAGAACGAAGCAGACTATTTTGTTTTGTTTTGCTTTTCCTTCTCATAGTTTCTCCCATTCACTCTAATTCTTCTATACCACATGACTAATGTGAAAATCTGTTTAATAGGAATGTATAGATAGAGCCTTATCAAATTGCATGCCATTAGGGAGGGGGAGGAAAGGGAAGGGAGGAAATGTAAAACTTATGGAAGTGAATGTTGCAAACTAAAAGTAAATAAATTAACTTAAAAAAGTTTTAAGTTCCAAATTCTATCCCTCTCCTACCTCCTCCATGATACAGTAAGCAATCTGATATATGTAAAGCATTTCCATACTAGTCATTTTGTACAAGAAGACTCAAACAGTCACAAACAAGAATGAAAGAAAGTGAAAAACATTCAAAATATACCAGTTATTTCTCTGGAGGGAGATCATTACCTACCTATTCTCTTCCCCCTTCTACTTTGTCTCTTCTTGACAGTCGTGGAAGAGGCAACGTTATTCTTCACAGCCAAATCCTCTCTCTGTGCTCATGACCCTTTCTCCCACCTCATTCCTAACTTTGCCACAGTTGTCTTTCATCACTTTCATGAATCTTCAGCCTCCCCATCCCCACTGTCTCTTTCCTTCAAATGCGTTCATCTTTCCACAATTCTAAGTAAGTCATTTTCCTATGATGCTTTGATTTTATCCATTTAGTATCTAATCTCTCTCCTCTTTCTCAAACTTCCTGAGAAATTTGCTACACTCTGTGCTTCTACTTCATTTCTTTATCTTGAAATTTGACTTCTGCCCACCACTTTCTTTAAGTTGTTGCTGTTCACTCATTTCTGTCATATCCGATTTTTCATGAGCCCATTTGGGGTTGTCTTGACAGAGTTGCTGGAGTGGTTTGCTGTTTCCTCCTCCAGATCATTTTACAAATGAGGAAACTGAGGCAAACAGGGTTGCCCAGGGTCACACAGCTAGTATTTGAGTCTGCATTGGGACTCAGGTCTTGCTGACTCCAAGTCTGGAGCTTTATTTACTGTACTGACTCTAAATATTCACCGAAGATCTCAACACTGAATGGCTTCTAGGAGATAATATAAACTCCAAATCCTCTGGACAGTTAAAGCTCTTTACAGTTTGGCACCAGCTTACCTTTCCAGATATATTTCACATCACTCTTCTTCCTGACCTCTACATTCTAGCCATACTGACCTACTTGAGGCTGTGCCTTAGCACAGGCTATCCCCTATGCCTGGAATGTCTATCCTCTTCCTCTTAGAATCTCAATCTACATTTTCAATGTATGTTATATCCCTCCCCCCTACCTCATCCATTAGCACACAAGCTCTGAAAAGGTAGAGGCTATTTTTTAAATGCACCTTTGAATCTTTAATATTCATATAACTCAACAGTGATTGCTAACAGTAGCTGCTTAATAACATGTGGTGCTGGTGATTAAATTCAGTAGCTTTTTTGAAAAACTTACTTATTTTTAGTTTCCACAAGATTTTGAGTTCCAAATTTTCTCTCCATCTCTCCCCTCCCTCCACTTCAAGACATCATGCATTCTTATTACTCATTCCCCTAGTCTGCCCTCTCTTCTACCACACCCTTCCCTTATCCCCTTCTCCTCTATTTTCCTGTAGGGCAAGATAGATTTCTATACCCCATTACTTGTATTTCTGATTTCCCAGTTGCATGGAAAAATGATTCTCAGCATTCCTTCGTAAAACTTTAAATTCCAATTTCTCTTCCTTCTTCCCTCCCCACCTATCCCCACTGAGAAGACAAGGAATTCAATATAGGTTGTACATGTGGAGTTATGCGAAAGACTTCCATAAAAGTCATGTTGTGAAAGTCTAACTATACTTCCCTCCATCTTATCCTGCCCCCCATTTATTGTATTCTCTCTTTTGACCTTGTCCCTCCTTAAAAGTGTTTACTTCTAATTACCCCTTCCTCCCATTTGCTCTCCCTTCTATCATCCCCCCACACCCCACTTATCCCCTTCTCCCCTACTTTCCTGTGGTGTAAGATAGATTTTCATACCAAATTGAGTGTGCATGTTATCCCTCCTTGAACCACATGTGATGAGAGTAAGTTTCACTTTTCTCCTCTCACCTTCCCCCTTTCCCCCTCCATTGAAAGAGCTTTTTCCTGCCTCTTTATGAGAGATAATTTGTCCCATTCCATTTCTCCTTCTATTCCCAATATAATCCATCTCTCATCCCTTAATTTTATTTTTTTTAGATATCATCCCTTCCTATTCAATTTACCCTGAACCCTCTGTCTCTCTCTCTCTCTCTCTCTCTCTCTCTCTATATATATATATATATATATATACATATATATATATATATATATATGTATATATATATATATATATATGTACACACACACACACATATATATATGTATGTATGTGTGTGTGTGTGTGTGTGTATAATCCCTCCAACTACCCAAACACCGAGAAAAGTTTCAAGAGTTACAAATATTATCTGTCCATGTAGGAATGTAAACA
>CM053769.1:569216467-569251210 GCA_028658325.1 Potorous gilbertii | reverse complement strand
ATATATATATATATATATATACATATATATATATATATATATATGTATATATATATATATATATATGTACACACACACACACATATATATATGTATGTATGTGTGTGTGTGTGTGTGTGTATAATCCCTCCAACTACCCAAACACCGAGAAAAGTTTCAAGAGTTACAAATATTATCTGTCCATGTAGGAATGTAAACAGTTCAAAGTAAGTCCCTTATGATTTCTCTTTCATATTTACCTTTTCATGCTTCTCTTGATTCTTGTGTTTGAAAGTCAATTTTTTTATTCATCTCTGATCTTTTCCTCAAGAATGCTTGAAAGTCCTCTATTTCATTGAATTTTTTTCCCCTGAAGTATTATACTCACTTTTGCTAGGCAGGTGATTCTTGGTTTTAATTCTAGCTCCTTTGACTTCTTGAATATCATATTCCAAGCCCTTTGATCCCTTAATGTATAAGCTGCTAGATCTTGTGTTATCTTGATTGTATTTCCACAATACTCGAATTGTTTCTTTCTGATGACTTGCAATATTTTCTTCTCGACCTGAGATCTCTGGAATTTGGCTACGGTATTCCTAAGAGATTTTCTTTTTGAATCTTTTTCGGGAGGTGATCGGTGGATTATTTCAATATTTATTTTATCCTCTGGTTCTAGAATATCAGGGCAGTTTTCCTTGATAATTTCATGAAAGATGATGTCTAGGCTCTTTTTTTGATCATGGCTATAATTTTAAAATTATCTCTCCCGGATCTATTTTCCAGGTCAGTTGTTTTTCCAATGAGATATTTCACATTGTCTGCTATTTTTTATTCCTTTGGTTTTGTTTTATAATTTCTTGATTTTTCATAAAGTCATTAGTTTTCATCTGCTCCATTCTAATCTTTAAGGAGTTATTTTATTCAGTGAGCTTTTGGATGTCCTTTTCTATCTGTCCAATTCTTATTTTGGGGGCATTCTTCCCCTCATTGGCTTTTTGGATCTCTTTTGCCATTTGAGTTAGTCTATTTTTTAAAGTATCATTTTCTTCAATATTCTTTTGTGTCTCCTTTAGCATTCAGTTGACTCGTTTTTCATGATTTTCTTACATCACTCTCATTTCTCTTCCCAATTTTTACTCTACTTCTCTTACTTGATTTTCAAAATCCTTTTTGAGTTCTTCCATGGCCTGAGACCAATTTATATTTTGCTTGGAGGCTTTTGATGGAGAAACTTTGACTTTGTTTTCTTCTGTTTGCATGCTTTGGTCTTCCTTGTCACCAAAGAAAGATTCTATAGTTGATTCTTTTTCCAGTTTTTGCTTATGTCCCCAGCCATTTACTTGACTTTTGAACTCTTTGTCAAGGTAGTTCTCTGCTTCCAGTGAGGGTGGGAGGTATACTGTCAGCCGCTCTGTCCCCCCACAATCTGTGGCCTAGAGCTCCAGAAACAGTGGCTGTGGCTGCTGTGGGTTCCTCCGTCCCCTTCCCCTGATCCTGCCCAGGGCTGAGACTGGACCACTCCATTCTCCTGCACTGGTCCCACAGACTTTTCCATTTTGGGGTCCTGAAGTCTGGAAAATGCCACAAGTATGAGAGATTCAATCTCCCTCAGGTCTTATCTATGCTGACGGAGTCCACGTTGGACTATACCCTCCCCACCGGGTGCCATAGACACTTCCAGGCAACCTTCCAGTCTTGTCTTGTGCTGGAGATTTGCTTCACTCCATCATTCTATGGTTTCTGCAGCTCCAGAATTTGTTTAGCCCCTTTTTACAGGTATTTGGCTGGGCTTGGAGGCAGAGCTCTGGAAAGTCTGTGCCGTTACTCTGCCATCTTGGCTCTTCCCCTTCAGTAGTTTTTTCCGCAATGTTCATCTTCCTTTCCTTTTTTGCAGCAGTTGATACATTTGACTACTCTATCCAACTGGATTCTTTCTCCTCCCTTAGCTTTAAGAAAGCTACTTTTTTGGTTTTCCTCCCACCTATGTAGTCGTTCTTTTCTTTGTCTTTTTTACTAGCTCTACTTGTCAGCTCCTTATGTTGGGACTTCCCCATTCTGTCTTTGACCCTCTTTCTATCTTCATTCTCTCTCATTAATCTCATTCATTCTCACAGCTATATATATATATATATATATATGCAGGCAGCTCTGAAATATCAATATCCAGCTTTGACTCTTCTGAGATGGAGACCCACATGTCCAACTACTTACAGTGCACATCTAAATTGGATCTTCCATCAGCATTGTTTGGACATTATCTTTTCCTCCTTATTTCTGTAATGTTCAGAAATAAGTACCATCTAATACCTCATTTTGGTTAGTGCCAGTCTTCTAGTCTTCCATGTTCTAAATTTTAGGGTTATCTTAAGACTCTTCTCTCTTCCTCACATCTTCTATACAACCATTTTCCAAACCTTCTTGGTTTTATGTTCACAATGTCTTTTGTATCCGTTCTAACCCACTATAAATCTAGCACTAGCCAACATTTCCTGTCTTCCTTCATGATATTCCTTTCCATAACTGTATGCTGCAGCCAAACTGAACTATTACACTTTGGTACACACCCTGTAATTTTCTATCTTAGTGCATTTGTTTGCACTATCTTTCTATACTTGGAGTATTTTTCCCTACCTTTCTTCATCTGTTGAACTTCTACCAAGAATTTAAAGCTCAATTTGAATGTTACCATTTATTTAAAATATTCCTTGATCCCTCTGTAAGTAACAGCTTCCTACTTCTGCGCTGATCTAATGTTGTTCCCATGCATTGCCTTGTTATCTCCATTCATCTCATCTTTCTACTGGAATGTAAGATTCATGAAGGCAGGGAATCAATCACATTTTTATTTAAATGTATCTTCCCCAGAATCTATCAGAATGCTTCTCCATGTAGTAGATGCTTAATAAATGCTTCTGAAATTGAAATTATCCTAATGATGAATTTCTTAAGAAATACGAATTATGGCCATGAGTGTTTCTTAAATTATAGAAATGAGAGCAAGTTATGTATTGTTCATATTTTCCCCTATTTTAAGATGTTGATAATTAAGAAATGAATTCATACTTAGCCTATGATTTGCCTGGTGTCAAAAATAAATGTCATTTCTTTCTGAATGAAAGGAAATTTTGAAAAATAATGCCAAACTTTTTTTCAAGTAAATTCAGTGTGTCCTATTTCTCCATGTGTGCAGGAATCATTCCTAAATGAGAGCAAGATTCATTCTTTTATTTAGAGTTTTTAAACATTTTCAAGAGAGTCATGAAGTGCTATTGCCAGTTTTATCATTAAGATAAACATTATAAAGCTGAACCCACTTCGGCCTTCTAACATTTATGTAGTATTGCTAATTGGCTTAACTTGCCTATCACCTGATTTGACCCTGTTTAAATTTCCAGTATAATATTTGCTCTGTGTGGCTGCCATATCAGCACTGTGATCTTGGCAGCAAATGGAGAAATTTCTAATGTCATCCATTGCTGGCAGGGAAATCCGACTTGCATTTTATTCTTTTTCAGACTGCCTAGAAAATAAAACACACCAATTTGGAATTTCTAGGCAATTTTTATCACCTTAACCTTAAGCCTCTTTAATCTGACTTCAGTCCCTAGCAGTCTACTCCACCTGTTAATAACTAATTACAATAAAATATAGTACTCTGCCTTCATTCTATTTGACTTCCCTGCAATATCAGACACTGCTGACCATTTCCTCTGTCTGGAAATTCTCCTTTGGCTTCTTAACACTACATACCCCTGGCTCCTCTCCTACTTCAATAACTGATTTTTTCTCTCTCCTTTTCTGACTCCTCTTTTTACTTCTACCCCATGGCCAAAGGTCTCTTCCAAAGCTCTGTCCTTAGCCTTCTTCCTTCTTTTCTTTCTCTTCCTTCCTTTTCCTATCAAATCAATCAGTCAATCAGTATGTATTTCTAAACTGGCCATGTGCCAGCCACCAGTCTTGTCTATTGGGAACATAGAGAAAAAAATAAAAAGAAGTCTTTGCCCTCAAGGAGCTTACTTTCTATTAAGAGATACAACATGTGTGTATATTTATCTGTATGCAAGTATACATATATGTATGCATGTACATATACACATAAAAGATATGTTAAAATATATATGTTGTTGGGGGGTACGCTACTACCTAAAGGGTTGAGCAAACTCTGGTATAGAATGCAGTGCTAGGAATTCTAAAAGGCATAGATGAGGAGGTACTACAGTCTAGATAAGGGGGGCAGCCAATGAGAATACAACAAGAATGAGATGGGAGGTGGAGGATCCTGTGTGTAGAACAGCACAGATGTTAAACTGGATGGCATATGGGAGGTTGAATAATGTGAAATAAAACTGGAAAGGTAGATTGGAGTCATCTTGTGAAGGATTCTCAGTGCCAACAAAGGAATCAATGTTTGACCCCAGAGTTAATATATGGTACCATTGTTGAGTAGTAAGGGAGTGACGTGGGCATAAAATCCATTTCTTTCCCTCTCTTCATTCCATCTTCAGGTCCATTTACTATGTTGTTCTCTAACTTATTTTAAAAAGGAATGGAAACTAAAAATCGACTTGATCTTAGGTTATTTGCATTCCTATCTGGTTTTTACCTTGAATTTTTTTTTAATGTACTAGTTTAGGTTTCCATATCTTCAGTAATGGAAATGTTTTTTTTTTCTTTAGAAACACTGGTCATAAAAGTTATTTAGACTGGTAAGGGGTTGTTAAGAATTATAAGGATTGGGAAAGTGCAAAATAAGTTAACGAACGTTTGTCCAACTAGTGTCCTCACTGGATGCCAGTGCCAGGTAGATTGGCTCAATTTGGCATGTCTACTATGTATAAAGCACTTTGGTACCTACAAAGATGAAAAAATATAAATAAAATACTGCTCTTTCCTCAGAAGAGCTCATAATCTAGTAGAAATTCCTTTTAAATCTATCTCCATATAAGGAGAAACATTAATAATTGTTTTAAATGTCTTACTATACAGGACTCTGAATAACCATCTTGGGTTATTGTTAATTTAGCTAGAATTTAACTGAAATCAAGTTCAATTCTCATCTTTTTTTATTAACTTCATATTATTCCTTGGCTTTTAAAAAATGTTTAAATACCTTAAAGTTTATCAAAGATAGCTGCTCCATGTAATTTGAAAATCTAAGATAGGTTGATATTTAAATTTTTAGCAAAATGATCTGCTTTCTTATTTTCTTAACATCATATGGTTTATGAATTTAAATGACTGCATTTGAATCCTTTTTTAGATTTATACGTGTAATTGGGGGCATTAAATTTTGATCCCACTTTCTCAGATCACTGATTCAATTCTTGTTGACATTACATCTAAAATAATATTTTGTTATTTCTTAACAGGTATACAACATGTTTCAACACCACAGCCTGGGAATTAAAGTTAATGTTCAAGTCACCAAGCTTGTACTTCTCCGAAATCGTCCTGTAAGTTTTCACAAACACTTTGGATATTACAGAATACTAATAATTTTTGAAAAATAACTTGTATGTGTGGTGTCAGGTATTTAAGAAGATCCCGTCAGGGAAACCCTGCACTGATGTCTCATGTTGGCTTCGAGGTGACCCTTAGTTCTCAAAAGCTTCTCGTAAAGTTCAAGTCTAGCAGGGTCTACCAAGCTGTACTGGCAGTAGCTTATTTCTATTGCTTGAGACCTAGCTAGCTTAGTTGAGTAGCACAAACCAAACATTGGTTACTAGGAGCTGACCTTTTTGACCATGGTGACTCATGAAACCACAAAAAAGAAATATATATTATATATAAATAATGGATCTCAATTCTGTATAGCTTACCCATGACCATCCAGCCCTTAAGTTAGGAAGTTGTGAGTTCGTATCCTGCTTCAGTTACTTAAGGGCTGTGTAACCTTGGCAATTTATTTCATCTCTTTAAACCCTAGTTTCTTCATCTGTAAATGAGGGGCTTGTCTCAATGGCCTCTATGGGCTATTCCAGCTTTAAATCTGTGAACCTATAATTTTTGGATGCATAGAAATATGTGGATGGTAAGAACAAAAAGGATATGGTAGTTAAAATAATCATTTATTAGATGATCTACAAATACTAGTAGCTCACATTTATCTAGTGCTTGTTATATGCCAGGTACAAGTGTTTTGTAATCACTATCTCATTTTATCTTCCCAACAATCCTGGGAGGCAGGTGCAATTATTGTCTACATTTCACAGATAAGGAAACTGAGACAGACAAAAGTTAAGTGACTTGCCCGTAGTGTCTGAGGCTAGTAGTGTCTGAGGACAAATTTAAATTCAGGTATTTCTGACTCCTGACCTAGCACCCCATCCAAATGTGTCATCCAACTTCCCCTACCAACCTTATATGTCATCAGATTAAGTATACTGTAGTATACAGTTTGGTTATGAGTTGGGGGAGAAAATGCAAGACAAGTTAGAAAATTTTTGCAGTGGTCTCTAGGTCTATTTTTATTTTTGCAAACTAGAACATACCACTATATGTGAAAAAAATGTGATACTCTAGCTCTCTTATCATTCTATCTACTAATTCAACTGTAAAATTTTACGTCAAGAGGTTCTGACATTGGTAATTTAAAATGCGACTTCAGTTATCTATGGCTTTGATGAGATGAACTTTGAGATCTCTTCCAATATTAAGATTCTGTGATATGACCACTTATCAGATATGTTGCAGACACAATTCTGGGTCAGGTAACATTTGGTATGCTTATTTAGATGGCCTCTGATCTGGTCTGTGATCTTTGTTTAAAGATGAATGGTTTTGTTTTGCGACCTGTATAAACTTAGGCGAGTCCTATGGACTTGAACTTTCTCATCTGTAAAATGAACTAGTTTAACAAGATGGTATCTGAGGTTCCTTTTAGCTTCTGGAGGAATCAAGTGAATGGATAAATTTTGAAATTCTCACAGGTTCTTCTCAAAGAAGTAAATGATGACATTGCCAGAGTTGATTTCATCAGTTTGCCCAAAGGCGATGAGAAACAGAATTTTATGGGTAATTGGGCATCTTTAGCTTGTAGTGTCCAGGACAAGCATAAGCAAACAGCTAATCAAAGAGACAACTACAGTTTATGTGCCAACAGCTTAATCTCAGAGGATGAAGGGTAGAAAAATCCTGTTAAGAGCATACCAATAACCTCCAGACTGTCCTTTTAACATGTGGTGATTTCATTGTGAAGGTTGGCATAGGGGAAATGTGTAAAAAATTATGTTAGAAATTATGATTTAGGATCCAGAAATGAAAGAAGTCATTGGTATATGAACCATTCAGAAGCTTTACATCTTGAACACTGCTGTGTTACATACTGTACATCATGAATAATTTCTTCAAGAAGGGAAGTCAAGATGACGTAGTTAGTGTCAAGGAGTGAAGTTTATTATTTCAAATGAGGAGAAATAACTGATTTCCACAGCATACATTTCAGAATCAGGGATTTGTACAGGTCATATCATTCAAAAGTTAAGAGAAAGTGTTAAAATTAATACAAAATTAAAATAAAAGGTAAAATGAGAAGGTACTGGCTATGAATACAACAGCTTCAATCTGAATGTTTAAACAAGATGCTTATTCCAAAAAAAATGGAAATGGACAAAATGAAAACATTGACTCTGAAGATGGCATTGAATCTAGGCTTCTTCAGTGAGAAACATGGTAATTTAATGGATTAATATCACCATCCATTAAAAAACCCCAAAGCAGATGAAAAATGCATCTTGCTCATATTATAGCATTTGGATGGATTTTCTTGGTCACGTTTATCTGTTAGTATATTAAAATCAGATAGGTGCTGAAGATAGAAAATTAGGTGAGTCCAGAATTGAATAAAAGGAGATTGACCTGGATCTCATTTGGAAAACTAAACAATACTTTCATTGATTCTAAATTCAATATAACAAATATCCATCTTTTCAACAATAGTGTTTTCATGATGCTATATAGTTGTAAATTATGGAACAGCACAGTCTCGAGAATTTAAATTAAAGGTAACCCAAAGGAAAATGAAGTATATAGGGTGGGTTTTTGTATATTGGTGTTTAGTCACCAACAATAACTTTTGCATAAAAAAGTAATGTTTAAAGTCCTCACCTAATAAAATTTTCTATGACTAGAAAAAGGTATAAGCTAGTCATATCACAAGTCAAGGTTAACATATGAACAAACCAAGTATTCTACTCTAGCATCCTCAGAATCATAAAGAACCAGAGGGAGGTCTTCATCACATTAGGTAGATACTCTTTAGGAGATTTATGGAAAGTGAGAATCAACCAGCATCAAAAGGTGTATACCTACTGTGATCTGTGTCAGAGGGGGATGTACTGACACCAATGAAACCATGAATCCATCTAAACAACAAAATGTTTAAGAGCATGAAAGGGTAGTTCTGTTTAATCCTATACTCCTGATCTCAAAGAGACAATTGTGTATCCTGAAGAGAAAAAAAGTGGAGATGTCCCTTATTCCTCTACCAGATTCTCCATTCAGAATATTATTGAAATCTTAGCTTTCCCTCTTCTTTCCTTCCTTACCCATCTTTCAAGTTCCTCCCTGTGGTATCTCAATGTTATATTTTCCTTGTATTGAGAAAACATCTGAGTTCCCCTTGAATTTAATATTTAACTATTTTATGGGCATTAGAGTGAGCTAATTAAAGTGGAATATGACATTATTAATACAAAGAGACAGGCACAGATGTCATATAAATTGAATTGTGTTTGGCACCACATTGTTTTCTCTGCTTGGGAAGGAAAGATATCTTTAAGCAATAGAATTTTCACTTCCCATCTTAGAAATGTGGCTGTTAAACATTTCTTTGGGGCCTTCTTTAAAATTCATTCAATTTAGGTTTAAGGTGTGGGGTCTTTATTTGTGGATGAGGTTAAGTAAAAGCATTCCAACAATTGGCTATATTGTCATGATTTTTACAGTAATGTACAAGGTAATGAATTTTGGCAGTAGAGGACATGGAGTATAAGAAATTCTTAATGAGGAAATTTCCTATGCTAATTCAAGTTAGCACCTTCTCTGCAATTTATAACCTTAGAGTTACGTAGAACACTTAGGGATTGAGTGATTTGCCCAGAGTTCCATAGCCTGTATTTGTTACAGAACAGAACTGAAGCTTGGTCTTTTTGGCTCCCAAGGGCAGGTCTGCTACGTCAGTAGTGTCAAATTCAAATAAAAACAGGTCACTGTTATCATATATTGCCTCAGAAACCCACAAATTAGTATCATCTATGTAGGATTGGATTTTAATTTATTTTCTTAAACATTTCCCAATCATATTTTAATCTGGTTCCTGGCTGCATTCTGGAGTGTTAGCTTGTAAATTTGTCACTCCACTACATTACATTATCTCTCTAAATGAATTGAATGAACTCTGATTTGCCTAGCTATTTTTTAATTTAATTATTCCCCCCTTTTTTCCCCTCAGGCTAAGTTGTCCATTGGACACCATGGAGAAAGATCCTTGGAGAGTTTCTGTCACTGGCAAAATGAGGAATACGGAGGAGCAAAATATCTTGGTAATAACCAGGTTCCTGGTGGAAAGGATGACACCCCCCCAGTGGATGCTGCTGTTTTTGTTACTAGGTAGTATAGATTTTATTTAGTTGATATGAAAGAGAAGTAAACTTCTTGTGCACATTTAAAAATATTTGATTTTATGTATTTGAGAGTTTTTGTAGTTTTCAAAGAATAGTTGTAGTTCCAAATGAGTCTTGGTAAGGATTTGGAGCAAATTTGAGGCTATTTGTCATTTGATTTGGGCATAATAGCTAAAGATGTACCAACACATTTACAAGTGTACATATGATATTTATCATAAGGGTATTTGCTAATACAGATCTTGCAGAGATATGTCAGAACTATCTGATTTAAAGTATGTCCAGGTAGATATCTTCTCTGTGTGTTTTTAACTGAGCTCATCATGTGTCTGGGTCACAGAACTGGACCATACTTTCCTTAATTTGAGAGATTCTTTAGTTGTAGAAGATGGAAAGCAAAGATTGTCTTTTGAAAATTGATTTAAGCTATGTTGATGTAGTTTATGCATCTCCTTCCCTCCTTTATTTTCAAAACCTAAAATCATTAGCAATAATTAACAATAATGTCTATAAGAGATTCACTTCATTGCTGCTTGAAAGCATTCAGTTTATAAAGTATGCAAATGTTTTTCTTCCTAATTGAATTTATCTACTTGACTAAACTAAGTATCGTTAAATGATAGATAATACTAAAAAAATAAAACCCTCTGGATCTCCTGGAGTAACTTTTAGTTGTAGGATATTCTTTTTCAAATCAGGCACATCTTTTTTTTTCTCCTGGTTTGCGACCACAGTGTTGTAAACCAAGTAGGCACACGATTGATGTTTCTGCAACTGTGTTGAATTTATAATGGAGACATTGAAAGTAGGGGAATATAAAGATAGGACAACATAAACTAAAAATGTACCCTTAGGTCTCAAGATTATAGAAGCAATAATAGATTTAATTGTTTGGAATTGTGAAATATATATAAAACACAATGTATAATATACAAGGTATTAAATCAAAGTATATCAAAAAATATCAAACCAAAATATATTAAATTAAAATATAAAATATTTGAGCATTATATGTAGATATGTATCTGTGTTGTGTACATATATGGAGATGTATGAAGATATATTAATATATTTATATGAAGTATAATATACATTCATACATATTATGTATATATTTACTTATATACATTATTGTTAAATCATTTAAATAAACATATGTATTTCCTACACATTGACTGTATATATGTATGTGTATGTTTATATGCATACATACATACATAGGTATACATATATATATATATATATATATATATACATAATATATATATAATATATATAATCATCACCTTGCAACCTGAAAGTTCAAAGGCCCTTCAAGGTCTTCTGCGTTCTGCTCTTTCTAGCCTTACCTAAGGTTGTTCACTTTTAGCCACTCTTCTGCCAAATCAGGCTCCTCTTTGTGCTTGGACACACAAATACTACCCTCCTGACTCTTGGCCCTAGTTCACACTGTTCTTGGTGGCTAGTTTTCCCCATTTTCTAAAACCCAACTCCAATGCCACTTCACCCTCCCAGCCCAGAGAGGGAAGCTCTCATTCAGCCCTCTATTCAGTAACTATCTTCCCCTTCAGATTTTATATTTTGCTTCATTTTGTAAATCTTTCTTTCTATTAATGAATTGTCTTTCTTTTGAGGTTTTGTTTCACTTTTGAAAACAAAAAAGGAATTGAGAACCACTGATGAAAAAATGAGGGATAAAGTTGGGCACTATAATTTTTGATAAAAAATAGAGTGACTTATAAGAAGGTGACTTTTCTTGTGCGTCAAATCGTGACTGAATACATTTTCAAGAATCAGATTTCAAAAAATATATCTTGGGCAACAGTCATGTCTCTGGAATAAGTATATAGACTCCCAAGATATCTACTTTGATAATATTTCTTTGGATTTTATATATTTTGATATATTTGTTTTAAAGCAATCTCATTACATTATAATCCTATCTTATATTATTTTCTTCTTGCTGACATTTCCTTTCTGTGTTGAGTTGACAAAATTGTTGTGAATGAACTTGTTGGGAATATTTAGGAAGCACTGTCACCAGAACAAGAGCTAACAAAGCTCAGCCCTGTTCAAGAGTCATCATCAGACATGAAATCATCTTCAGGCATTGGTTTGGGTTTTTTTTAATAGTTTCCTTAACACGTTGGTAATATTTTGTCTAAAAATGCTTTCTTCTAATTGAAGCATATGGGGTAAGGTCATTTTAGAACACTGTGGTGCTTTGTGTTGGTATTCATTAAAGAAGAGACTAAAGGATTCTTTATGGTAAAAAGAGGGAATTCCAAGGTCTGGAAGAGGCAGCACTTCTTTAGCTGTAAGGGAAAGGGTGGACTGTTTCTACACCTTTATGGCGACTATATTTTAATACTGTTGGGAACGTTCTTAATTTCTATCTAGTCTATCTTGACTCTTCTTATGTACCAGTCTTTCTTCTTTGATTTCATTCATCCAGCAAACATTTATTAATTGCTTACTATGTGCCAGGAATAAGCACAAGTTATATAAATTAAGCTTTTAAAAAAAGGAACCTTTTTTGGAGAGAGGGAGGAGAAAAAATTTGGGGCAAAATCATGTACATACAGCTCCACTTTCGAGTCTTTGTCATGCATCACGTGAAAGTCAATAATGTGGTGCAGTGGAAAGAATACTGGATCTGCTGTCAGGAATTTAAATCCAGCCTTAGATACTTACTAACTTCAGCATCCCACCAAATCACTTAATTTAAAATTTAAGGTTTCCCATCTGTAAAATGGGGAAAATAATATGTGACACTTATATAGCCCTTACTATGGGACAGACACCACTAAGTGCTTCCCAATTCTCATCTCATGTGGTCCACTAGCAACCCTGAGATGTAGGTGCTATTTGTTATTCCCATGTTACAGATGATGAGATTGAGGCAAGCAGAACCTAAGTGACTTACCCAGGGTCACACAAATAGTGTCTAAGGCAGATTTGAACTCAGGTCTCAATGACTCCAGAATAAGGATGGGGAACAATGTGCCTCATAGCTGACCCTGGTTGTTGTGAGGATAAAATGAGATGTTGGTAAAGTGCTTGAAAAACCTTATAATGTCATATAAATACTAGCTATCGTAACATTGTAAACGTGGTAGTATTCAGTAATGTGAATGTAACTGTTGGGGGTCCCACCTAGACAAAAAGATAATTGATTAGCTGTTGGAAAGCTGTAGCCACTCAGGGAATGATGATGATAGGCATGAAGATGTCATTTTGTGAAAAAATTGGTTATGAGAATATTCCTGTCCTTTAAAAAGTGATTGAATTTTTCCAGGGCAATCTTACGTTACCCGAATATCTAGTTGTATGCTCCACAAAGGAGACAGTGTTTAGAGTGAATTCTTGCCTTGAGGGTCCTGAATCCTATGACTAGCCAACTATATAATCCTGAGGTTGACTCTATAATCCTGGATACTCACCAGCCTTGACAGATGGACCAGCAACAGAGGATATGAAAATGACATCATGTCCAGTCAAAGCAGGCGAGCCAGAAAAAGCAGGAGCTGGGCTTGCACAAGTTACAGCTGTGTAGACTAGAAACCGCCCCTGCAGGGACTGGGTTCTTTGGGAATGTTGCAGCGGGGAGGGCTGCAACTGTAAAGGAGAGTCAGGACCTTTCTAGGTTCCTCTCTCCATCCTGCTCTTTACTTATTAGGTGATCAACAACCATTGCACACAAATTAGGAAACAGTTATTTTCCCACCAACCCCTCCATTTCTAGTCAGTGTCAATGACAATGCAATAGAAATACTGGGGCAAATTCTTGTAAGGTTAATGAAAAAGAAGACAGTCCTGTCATGTGGCTCTCTGTATACATCCATTTGTTTCCTGCTCTCCTTCAGCTCCTAGTTTAACTCCAGATGCTGCTCAGGAAATTACACACACATACATACACACACGTATATTTTTATTTGGTTTTTTAATGCAACATTGATTTATATTTCTCAGTTGAGATGATATATAAAAGTACTTGGCAAATCTTAGAGCTAGTATGGTGATGATAAAGATCATTCTCATTATCATAGCTTTGTGAGTAGTGAGTGCCTAGCATAGATCTATTGAGGACCATGGCTAATTCTATCAGGTTTCCAAAAATTGGTGCAGAGACAGCGACTGCTTCCAGCTGCCTCTGTGAATGAATGCAGGATGGGAAAACTGGTTATTTGGTAAATTTCCCAAAGTTTTAGTTTCACATAAGAAATGAACAGATGAATCCAAGGATGGTTTTTCTGAGGGTAAGTAACCCTGGAGGGCAACTAGGTGGTAACAGTGGAAAGAGTACCAGGGCCTGAATTTAGGAAGACTGGACTCAGGCACTTGTTAGCTGTGTGGCCCTGAGCAAGTCACTTAACCTTATTTGCTTCAGTTTTCTCATCTATAAAATGAGCTGGAGAAGGAAATGGCAAATAACCCCAATATCTTTGCCAAGAAAATGCCAAATGGAGTCATAAAGAGTCTGAGATGACTGAATAATAATAAACTTTACAGGAAGAAATTTTGTGTCCCATTTTCTGAGGGCAAAAAATAATTAATACCACTCTACTTTAATAGATTAAGAAAAAGAATATCTTTCCTGACAATTATTTCTCTTGAGACTATATTTAGCCATAGCAGAAGAAGCCTCAGGCCAAACTAATAAAATAATTCTCATTTCTTATTTGATTGCAACTACTTGCTTTCTTTGAGGAAAGAGATAATCCCATCTCTTTGTTGAGGCATATTAATGTACTCCATAATGTACTGGAGTGTTGAATTACATATTTCAGGCCACCAGATTTCCTTTATCATGGAACTGTAGAACATGAGAAGCAAAAATACTGTAGTGCTTTATTCATTAGTCAGTCAGCCTCCTTGGGACAGATTTTCTCAAGGATGGCATCTTGCCACTTTCTAATAGTTTAGTTATCTGTTTTCAGGATGAAAGCAGCTTTTGGTACTGTAGCTGATGTAATATAATAAGCCCTTAAATAAACTCTAGTCCTGGAATGGATTTTTGTGCCAATTGTGTCTTGAGCAAATATCAGGTGATTTTTAATTTTTTGTTTTTTTGACATTTTAACTCTTAAGAGTGTTTGAAAAGCACTGCTAGTTGGAATGAAACAATGTATTAAGAAATTGTAACTGTTTCAGTTCTTGTTTTCCACTTATTAGGGCTCCTTCCTTCCCCTTCTTTCTTCCTTCCTGGCTCTAGGTCCCAAAACACAACCTCTTTCCTCTTCATCTGCTCTCCTTTGCAGATGGTTGTCATTAAGATCTCCTCAATATTAAAAGATCCTGCTATTCCTACTTCACTTCCACTTCTAGTGCCATCTCTTTTCTGCTTCCTGTCTTTATTTTGGATTTCAACAATATTGGCAGCCCCCCAGTATTTAGTAATTTTTTTCCACTACTTGTCTTTGTTGCTGCTCCAAAATATGGAAGTATCATTATGTAATAACTTGACTAACCTTAAAACTATATAGATAGAATATGTCTGTTACATGGATGATACTAAGAAGAACATTCTTCTAAAAAAAACCCAAATTTTCTTCTCATCATACTGATATGTGATATTTAATTGTTAAGAGTTTCATTCCTTTGACATCAGATTTTATACTTTGCCACTGGGAAAAGCAACTCGAAATTTCATCACTCTTAATAGGCTGTTAAGCAATGTACAACAGTGTGTACCTGGCACTGTGCTAGATGGCAGGATACAAAGATGAATTCAAGATGGTCCCTAGCCTTAAGGAGCTAATATTCTACTGGAGGATAGTGTGTCCACATATAAATAAATACAATATACTTGCAAAATTAACAGAAAGACTTTAGGTTGGGGAATACTCACAAATGAGACAGCAAATAGAGCAGGATTGGGGAACCTGCAGCCTCGAGGCCACATATGACCCTCTATGTCCTCTAATATGACCCTTTGACTGACTCCAAACTTCCCAAAACAAATCTCCTTAATAAAAGGATTTGTTCTGTAAAACTTGAACACAGTCAAAAGGCTGCACCCAAGGACCTAGAAGGTCCCATGTGGCCTTGAGGCTACAGGTTACCTACCCCTGAGTAGAGACTCTTGAAGAAAGTAGCATTTGAGCTGAACTTTAAAGGATGCTAGACATTCTAAGAGGCTAGAATTTCAGAGTGAGAGCATTCTAGACATTGGCAGAGAGGGGTGTGTGTGTGTGTGTGTGTGTGTGTGTGTGTATGTATGTGTGTGTGTGTGTATGTGTGTGTGTGTGTGTGTGTGTGATGGAGAACACAGAACCACAAAAATCTTAGAAGACAATGATGTGCAAGAGGAATACTAAATACTGTAGCAGAATTTGACTGGGATGTTGAATGTGTGTGTGGGGGAGTAATGGATGATCAGCTGGGAACCAGATGTAGGACTTTAAAAGCCAAATAGATAAGCTTTATCCTAAAAGCAATAGGGAGCTACTGAAGTTTTGTAAGTAAGGTAGGGATTAAGAACCTCTGCCTTAATTACATTTGCTTTCTAGTTCCTCAGTCTCAACTCCACTGATATGCACCTACCCTCCCACTCGTGCTCTAGGGATATCAATTTGGCAATAAAGGGGAGGATGGTTTTGAAGAAGAAGAGATTGGATGCAGGAAAGGAAGCCATTGTAATCCAGGAAATAATGGCTTTGAATGAGGGCAGTTTTGTTGGGAGTTAAAAGAAGGGGGCGACTTCAATCGAGCTGACAAGATGATCACTGCAGGAAGTCACCCTGACGTTCTGTAGCAGTAGGACAGGATTGAAAAAGGAGGACAATCGTCTAATAATAGTAGGAAAACAAGAAAAGCAACAACAATAAATATTGTTTTAATTAATATGATTAATATATATTTTATTGTTTTTTATTATGTATATGATTAATATATTAATAATATAATAAATATAAATATAATAGATTTAATTAATATGATTTAAATATAATAGCATAAATAAAAATTATATAACAGGCAAAAATTGCTAAGTGATATATATGTATAGATATGTGTGTATGTCTGAAATACATAAATGTGTGATATATGTATATGTATACATGCACATATATGTGTGTGTATATGTATGTGTGTGTATATATATATACATATATATATGAAATCTCATTTGATAATCATAGCAATATAGGAAGCAAGTGAATGCTGTTATTATCTATGTTTTACAGATAAGAAAACTAAAGCTGACAGAGGTTAAGTGACTTGTCCAGGGCTACCTAGCTAGCAAGTGACTGAAATAGTGATTTGAACTCAGGTTTTTCTGGGATTGATGAACACTACACAGTTTAGGTTTGGGGTATTAAAAGAGAAGAGAAAGGCAAAGACAAGGTTGGTAAGAGACTCATAAGGTAGCAGAGTAAAACAGAGCTGGTCAAATATAAAGTCAAGTTTTTGAAAGGAGAAAAATGAGGCCAGCCTTAAGTCTGATGGCCTAGAAAAACAGGGGAGAGATGGAGTGACTGGATGTTGTAGTGAAATATGTATAGGAGGAGTAAGATCTAGGAGATTATGGATTGTGGAAGGAAAACCCTTGTGAGTTATGATGAGACAGAGTAAGAGCATCTCCTTATGGGATTGAGTGAGAAGGTAGGTGCATATCAGTGGAGTTGAGACTGATGAACTAGAAGGCAAATGTAATTAAGGCAGAGGTTCTTAATCCTGGGTCTATGAATCTTTTTTAAAAAACTATTTTGATAATTGTATTTTAATATAATTTACTTTCTTTGTATTCCTGTGTGCCCGGGTTGCACAGCTAGTAAGTATCTGAAGCTGGATTTGAACTCAGGGCTTCCTGACTTCAGGCCCAACACTCTACCCACTGTGCCACCTAGAAGGAGTGGGCATCATTCTTTATGAAGGATACAGTCAAATGAGGAAAGCCAGGAATCAAAAGCATTTAAGAACATCGGAGGCAGGAGGAGAAGTGATATTGTTATCTGAGCATATTATTAACATAAAATATATTTTGTTTTATGCATGTAAAAACATTCTGAGAAGCATCCTGACTTTGTCATACTACCCGAAGGAGTCTATGACACGCAAATATGTTTAAAAACCCTTGATTTAAGGAGACAGCAAAATGTACATTAAAGTCTCCAAGTATAAGGGCAGGGAAAGAGAGATTATCAGCTGAGTACTCAAAGTGGATTCTTTTACTGAATATTATTGCCTCTAGGAGCCAACACAATATCCTCTGTTTGACTTTCAAAGTCCTTCATAAACTAACTCCTTTCCTGCCATACACATCTTTCCAGTTTTCAGACACCCTTCTTGACTGATTAATTAAGTTTGTGCAAAGGACCGTTCTAGTTATTACGTAAATTCATGGTAGCTGAATAAATGTTTGTTGAATTTAATTTAGAAATAGGGGAACTGAGGCTCAAGATATTGCATAGTCAAAACTGAATAATCCTAATCAGCCTCTGACAGTTTAACACTTCCCAGTATTTATAAATCATGTGCAAACATTCTGCTCATTTTTTTCAGCTGTCAACTGCTTAAAAATAATGAGGAAGAGGAGGGAAGTGGGTTTCCTTTTAAGCCCTGCAACAAATATAAATGTAATTTATATTTATTATTTAATATTTCAAAGTATTTAATTAATTAATTCAAGCATCATTTGATACTCACCTGCTGCAGGTCCTTCTATGTTCTTACTTCCCAGATTCTAAAGGATACAATAAAAATTGAAGCCTTCTAGACCATTCTGTGAGCAGTGACAAGTCTACTCTGGAATATAGACATGGGGGCTAGATCAGATTCTCAATCCTCACTGTCTACTGGTCTGACTGTCATCATTCCTTTCCCCACACCCTTCATGCCCAATAGTTTGCCAAACTTTCTCATCTCCACAGTGTTTCTGAAGTCTGTTCCCTCTCCTCTGCTCCATTTTTAAACAATCATCTTGACCTTGTAACCATCTAGTTTGGATTCTTTTCCGCTGGCTTGTACTATTAAAGCAGCTTCTGGTTGTCTTCACATCACTGCCCTCAGGCCATGAACTCCACCTGAGGTTTGCTTTCACTGGCATTCCTGGTTGTTTCTCCTTCAAGAGAAAGAAGGGGAATTACCTCATCATCCACATACTTCCGTGACTGTGAATGATATCCTTAAAGCCTAAGTCACTCCTTGAAGTGGCTGCTTTAGGACAATATATAACTCCCATCTGTGTCATTGAGCTGGAAGTGACTTCAACAACTGCCTAGGTGCCTCAGCAGATAGAGATTGGACCTGGAGTCAGAAAGATCTGAGTGCAACTCTGACCTCAGATGCTTACTGGCTGTTTGAACCTGGAGAAATCACTTAAGCTCTATCTGCCCATTTTCTAATCTGTAAAATGGAGAGATAATAGCATCTACGTCTCAGGGTTATTGTGGAGATAAAAACAGACCATGTTTGTAAAGTTCCTTGCAAACCTTAAAACATCATATAAATACTAATTTATTATCAGTTATTCCCATAGCTTACACTTTTGAAGCCCAGAAGGGCAAGTGAAATCCTTTCACAATCTAGCTCTATCCTCCGCTTCCAGGCTGATGATCCCCCTCACACAATCTATGTTTGAAGCGGACTGGCTTATTTTCTGTTCCTCTTGTCCAACTTTCCTTCTGTCACCTCCATACCTCTGCACAGGGTGTCTGCTTCCTGGAATGCCCAGTTCCCTTTAAGGTTCTGCTCAGGCTTCATCACTTACATAAGGACTTTTCCTGATTACTCACATGCTAAAATACTTTGGATTTACTTATCTGTATATCTCAGCAGACCAATGTAAGTTATGGTCTTTATATCTGTAGTGCCTAGCATAGTGTCTGGTTCATTAAGTCAGTCAGTCGATAAACATTTATTAAGCTCCTACTCTGTACTAGGTACTGTGCTAAGCTCTGGGGATATCAGAAGAGGTAAAAGACAGTCCCTGACCTCAAGGAACTCACAATCCAATGTGGGAGACAATAATTATATACAGGATAACATTCTATGTACAGGACAAATAGGAGATAGTTAAAAGATGGAAGGCACTAGAATTAAGAAGGATTGTGAAATATTTTCAGTAAAAGATGGGATTTTAGTTGTGACTTAAAGGAAGCCAAGGAGATGAGTAAGTGAAAGAGAGGGTAGAGAGAGTTCCAGACATTAGGTAGAGCCACATGATATTCCTGGAACTGAGAGATAGAGTGTCTTGTTGGTGAAACAGCCACAAGGTCAGTGTCATGGATCAAAGAGTACTTGTGGTGGAGTAAAGTGTAAAAAGACTTGTCCTTAAGATCCTGGTTCTAAGGAGTTTGTAGTTTGGCAGTGGACCCAGCATAAATGTGAGTAGTGGTATAAACATAATTGATGCTCATCAGCTTGGAAATGGCTGAATAAGTTGTGGTATATGACTATGATGGAAGGTCACTGTGCTATAAAAAATGAGGAACTCGATTTGAGAAAAACATGGAAAAACTTGCACAAAATAATGAAAAACAAAGTAAGCAGAACCAAGACAACATTGTATACAGCAGTATTGTTTTAAGAATGGCTTTGAGCAAATTACTTATTTTGACTTTTATAAATACCCACATTAACTCTAAAGGACATTTGGAGAAAGATTCTATCTGTGTCCAGAGAAAGAACTGATAAATAGAAGTATGTATAGAAAAACTTTACATACACACACATATATACACGCACAGACATGCACTCACAATACACATGTACATACACATACAAACATGCACACACATACACATACACATTCACATACGCATATACATACACACACATGCACACACACATACACATACACACACCTATTTGTGTCTCCAGGGAAGAAGAAAAAGAAATCTATGTGATCATTTTGTTGCACGTTGAAAGGAATAGCAAGTTGTACCTAGTAGATTTTCATTTTCATGTACAATCATCTTTTTTATTGTGGTCTGTTATGGAAATGCTTTAGTCCATAAATTAAGAATAGAATCTAATAATAAAAAGATAATTGAACATAATACGTATATGAGAGAATAATTGTGCTACCTGCAGAAAGTGTTTAGTTTTATAATTTTTACTATTACTCAAGCTTCTGACTACTAAATATATCACAGTGTGTGAATGATGGTAGACACCGATGACATGCTTGTGTGGTTCTATCATGTCATGGCGGGAGCTATATAAATCTGACTTCGTTGCATTTATTTTCTAGGACAGACTTCTGTGTACACAAAGACGAACCATGTGACACTGTGGGTGAGTTACAAAATTAGAAGACTAATTTGAAGCTGATTTTGTACTGGGGATCAACAATGGATACCTTAGTAGCTTCAGCAGTTTACTTGCAGTTGATTTCATGGGGATGTGGACTCAGGGAAATTTTTTTAAAGGCATCCATTTATTGAATACTTAATCATAAATGACATTATTTTTATTCATCAACAAACTAAAGAAACTAAAATTTAACTGAATTTTTAAATGGTAATAATTAATTATTTTTAAATACAAACAAAAAAAATTAAACAAAATACTAAATTTATCAAAACATTAGATTGTGACAATGGTCACTCCTTGCAAAATGAAGTGAGTGTACTAACTCCAGGGATAAAGGGATTATTACATAGGGCCAAATGTCATTAAGCAATTTAAAAAATGTTGGTGATGATAAAGCCTTGTTAAATGATGGAAGATTTATGGAAGAATTAAGCCTTAAGAACTGAATTAAGCTTAAATTTTATCTCTGTTTGTTGCTTTTGTTATCTTGATAAAACTTCCTACAACCCTGCTGGGTCAATTGCAAGTATCTGTCATTCTCTCTTTGAAGATAGAGAAGTGGGTGCAGAGAATTGAATTATCTTTTAGCCTTTTAAATTGGACATCAATGATCTGTTCAGGTATGTGAGTACATAGGCTAATTTTCCATCTTCTGCTACTGGTTGACCACCTTTATTTTCTTATCAGTGCTTAGGTACTGGCTTAATCTGTAGAGTGGCCCTTTCACACCAAGAAACTTATTACTTTTTATAAAGAATGATTTTACTACTTGTAAGATTTCTAATTGATGGTTAATAAATCATATTTAATTATAGAATAACAATATTGACTTCATTAGCTGTATATGAAAATTCTTCATGGATTCAGTGAGTGGCAAACTCCACTAACACACTAGATGGCTTACTCCACTCCATGTTCCACATCCATCCACCCTGGACATGACACACGTTGCCATTTGCTCTACTGCCATACATACCTTCTTCACTCCTTTCTTTCTACTGCTTGTTCCACGAGCAGTAATTTAATCAGTGCTACTGAAAAGGTCGTGACAATTACCTGCCTTAGGACTCCACTCACCACTCTTGTGACCCTCCAGATAAAAACTCCCTTCCCTAGCCACCATTTCTCTATGTTGTCTCTTCAGATTAGAATGCAAACTCCTCTGGCTAAGGAGTTTTTTTATATTTGTTTTTATTTGTTTTTTTATATTTGTTTTCATTAAAACATACTACAGAATTTGGCATACAGTTATCCTTTAATAAGTTCTCTTTTCATTTATTCACTCACAGTCATAGCAGTAATCTTCTCATGCAATGTGTTTGCTGAAATGATTCCCAAAAGTACAATTCTGAATCTCTCTCTTTCTCTTTGGTATTGCCAGTGACATAGGCAATAGCTGGCATTTGGGAATGCTCATGTTGAGATCAGGGTATTGTGTTAATAGGTGGAAAACTGGGAAAGAAAAAGACTTAGTAGCAAATATTGTGTACGTTCACTAGGAGGCTTAGAGATTGCATTACCCAAAACCAAAATTCAGAATGTAGCGTGCTTTTCAAATGAACAGATCCTTCTTTAGTGTTTTGAGAATGATAGGAAGGGACTGGGTAAGTAAACAGAGGTCTGAAATATATGTGTGTGTATATGTGTGTGTATGTATGTATGTATGTATGTATGATTTAATCTCATTAAAATGTATGCTAAATCTCCTTACTTTCCCTGGGGATTCTTTATGATATTACTTATTCTGTTTAAATCCAATGGAAAACATACTTCCAAAGAGGAAGCATTTAAACTGTAAGTCCATATGAAGCTGTAAAAATGATTACAGTGATTTCTGCACAAAAACAAAGGTAAGACCTAGAAAGAAGTGCTCTTTTTTTTGTTTACAATTCTTTTCATGCTGCCATACTGTAGTCAAATGAATTCAACTTGTCAATATCATAGAATACATTTACTGAATCTCTGGGCACGTCCATTCTTATACATTTTAAAAATATACATAATATTGTTTATAAAATTACACTTATAGCAATATTCTATTGCTAATATCCTCTAACAAAAGGAGAGGTCATGATAAATTACATGATAGCAACATAATTTGGTGATTCTCTTAGCCCATAGAACATATGGTCTATACTGCTTATTTGGCACTTATATTTTCTTGTATGTTGTTGCCTTATGTTGTTTAACTTTTATATGTAAATGTCATTCCTTCAATTAAGTCACAAATCTTTGAGGATAGGGAATGAATCCTGTACCTGACTATACATGTAATAAGTTCTTAATAAATTATAAAATATAAAAAATAAATATTTTAATACCTTGTAAGAATACCGAGAGGGTACTCTTCAAAAATCTATCACTAAATATATAATATATTGCATTTATATAGATCTTACTTGCTAAGAATTGTCATATAAAGAGTGTCACAAAAAATCTTACTACCATTCTAAGCTTTTACTGCTTAATATATAATAGTGTATCCCAAAAATCTTCATGGAGTTTTAAACTTTAAAGCTGTACAAAGACTTTTGAGATGCCGTGTATAAAAGCCCAATATTTTTTTCATTAAATTGGATGTACATGTTGATATCATATGTTATACTCTTGGATTGTCCAGGTATCCATCCCAAAGCACCTATTGTTTCTAAGTTGCGTTGAGGTCCCAATGATTTGGCCAAAGAAATGACAGCATGCTTGACTACAAAAAAACTCCTGAAATTTCTACTAAAGTCAAGAGAGTTGCAACCAAACTTTATTTTTTAAAGTTTAATCTAAAAGACCTTTTATCATAGATATTTGTGATTTTCTTTATCAACGTTGGTAGAGCGAATGACTTCAGGGATTAAGAAACCTGAATCCCTGAGGTCTGAGTGTTTTAAACATGAGTCAAGCTGACTGCTTGTCTGTGTGCCTGCTGCTTTCAGTCTTGGAAGGAATACACCAAAGGAGAAATGACAGCTCACAATGAAGAGTGTGGTGGAAAACCAAGGATTGCCATTTTTACTGAAGGAAGAAAAGATAATTTCTCCTCTTGAGGGTCCACAAATATCCACCAACTGTAGGGATTTTATGCATAGACTTGTATATTGTGTCAAGTGTGTGGGTTTTATTGTTTTCCTTCATACCATGCTTTTCAACATCCTGACACAGTCATGTATTAGAGATGGAAAGACATGGAATAGATGACTACATGGCAAGCAATGTGGGTTGAACCATTTGTTGGCTAGAACTGTAGTTTAGGGTGGAGAAGCTCTCCCTAGGCATAGAGAATGTCATCTCTACACTATGCACAGTTCCCACAAACAGAAATCTTGGGCTTTAGATTTGAATTTAAAATCTTAGCAGCCAAATAACTACCATAGTCCATCAAACAAAATTTGGTTTTTAATTACAGTAAAACTTTGTTCAACGTCATGGTTTTCCTTCCACAGCTGGTTACTGATGTGCAAGGCACTCCTTAAGACCCAATTTCAAGTTAGAGTACAATTTTCCCTTGCTTAGAAATATACTAGGCTTTTTGGTAAATGGAAAACCAGCCCTTTCCCTCTCCTATTACATGGAAGTGGCAAACCTGTGCAAAGGAAAATGGAAATGTTGTGTAGCATTTTGAGCTTTACTAACAAGACTAGTCTAGTTGAGCCAAGAGTCTTTGAGTCATGTACTTGTCTAGAAGCCACAATGAACATCTGCTGTGGTGAGAGTATCTACACTGGACCTAAGAAACCTTATAGATGTTATCTTATTAATCTTTACCCTTGGAGTGTGTCACTGAGGTAGGAAAGTAGTGAGTATTTTTGTAGATGGGAGAACTAAATAATAGATGTATCAAAGAAAGGAAGTTGATATTACAGAATGAAGTCTACACTCACAGATTCTGTTGAGGACAGAAACAAAATCAATAAACTATCAGTCATTATTATAAAGTTTAAATAATTCTGAATTTTGTCAATTAAATTGCATAAAGAGTGGATGTAAAGAAAAGAGGCCATGAGACTTTTGTTCTCTTTTTCAAATAAACAGGCGGTTGTAATGTAATAGAGAGGGAGCTGGTTCTGGAGGCATGAAAACCTGAAAATAGGTCCTGCCTCTAACATGCTAGATGTGTCACCCTTGGCAAATCGCTTCTCTTCACAGTGCTGTCAACAAATGAAAACAATAAGTTGCCGGAGATGGTGTGTCAACCTAATTTGGTAGAGGGAGTTTCCTCACCTGAGAGTTTCTTACCCCAATAAAATCATATTTCCAGTCCCTATCTCTTTAAATATATAAACCAGAATTCCTATTTGCAAATGAATCTGGCCACCTTGGTTGAAATATACTTACTACAATGATACTATCCTTGTTCAAGATCATTTTGGAACTTTTTGTTATAATTCTTTCAGAACCCCATGAAACATTCTTTGTAACATCTTTGATGGTGGGATTGTATTTTAAGTTATTTGATTTTTGGAAATAATAAAAAATTGTAAAAAAAATAAAAAAGTAGTACAAAGTCACCAAGTTTGGTGACTATGGTAAATGACTCAATTGACTAATACTTTATTTGACAAAAAATAATTACAATGAGGTTCTGTCAATAAAGTATACTGATCTCCTTACGTAGGTCATAATGGTGGAGTTTGATGCTTTGTGGCAGAGATTGAGAGAGGCACACAGATAGATAGCACCATTAACATGAAAAAACTGTCTCTAAGACTTGGTAAAGCAGAACAGCCACATAGGGTAGTCAGAGATTATAATTCTGGGGTTTACTTAGAAGCACCAGGAAATGAGCAGATTGTTGGTGTATATTGAAAGGTAGTAGATGTAGAGACTTGTCTTGGTGGGGAGCATAGTTGAAGTGACAGCAGTCATGGTTAATTGTGCTTTATTGCTTCTGTTTAATGGCTTGGAATGCCAAGAAGCAACAGGTAAGTTGGGAGAGTGTAACAGTTACTACAATTGAACACTGTGTTGGGTTTCTTCCTCTATTATCATGATGTATGTGGGGTGGTCACAAATATTTGTGTTACTTGAAATTCAAAGGTTGGTTGGGTTATTTCTCCCACTGCTTGAGACTATTTGTAATGCGAACTTTCAGGTCAGATGATTTTCTCCTGCTTCTTTGAATTGTCAGCTGAAACTTGTTTCAGATTGTCATCTCAATTCAATTCAACAACCATATATTAAACACCTATTGTTTGCCTATTTCTGAAGAAGAATGCCTGTGGGATGGAAGAGATGTAGGTCTAGCAAAATTGACTCTTATTAGCTCAGAGTAGTAGGATAGGATTCAGAGTAGAAGAAACACAGGTTAAAGCATGTGTAGGGGATTACCTACACAAGGGTCCTTCTGTCTATTCCAAAGTAATGTCAATCAAGATCTACTCTCATTGCATCATAGATTTAGATCTGGAAGAGGCCTACCAGGTCATCTAACAATGATGGTTAATTGATTTACCCTAATAAGAGGCAGGGACCCTGCAGTCTCGAGGCGCTTTGAATCCAAACTTCACAGGATTTGTTCTGTGAAGTCTGGATTCAGTCAAAAAGCCACACCTGAGGACCTTGAGGGCTACATGTGGCCTTGAAGCCACAGGTTCCTCACATCATTCATGTGAAAGATTTGGGATTTGAACCAAGCTCCTTTGAATCAAAATCCTTTCTGGTGTTCCATACTGCATTTAACCAGAAGGAGAAATGCTGATACAGAGGCTCATACAGTACTGCCCTTGAATGTGTAGCTTTCTGAGGGAAAAAATGAGAGACTGGATCTGAGTAGGACTTAAGGATGAAGCACAGCAACATAACTATACTCATCTTAGTTCCTTGGGTTTGTGTGTGTGTGTGTGTGTGTGTGTGTGTGTGTGTGTGTACACATGTGGTCATGGACATTTCTAGCTACTCAGTCCTCTGCAAGAGGAGACAGGAAAACTATGTGATTTTGTCACTGTGCTCTGATACCATAGAAGGACTGTGACTAGAGACTTCAAATGAGTGCTGTTCAGCCCTGTACTGTATATCTGAATTGATCAACTGAGACTACTCCTTATCCCTGGGAGGCCCTTGTATCTCTACTGGAATTCAGAACAGTATTTTGAAGTAAGTTCCCTCTTGCCTATTGAGCTTGCACGTCTTAATTCAGGTTCTGTGCAAGCTAGAGAAATAATTGCCTGAGTTGTAGACTAGAGAGAATCAGAATAAGTAGTTTTTTATATGCAACTCTCCCAGCTCCTTCTTCCTGTAACACTCAGAGTTAAGATTCTGCTTGTGTTTAAACTTGTGATTGTTCACAGCTACTTACTGAGGACACCAAAACAACAGAATCTGATGTTCACAGAGGATTTTAGAGGACATTTGGTCCAACTCATATCCACTGATAAGTGGTCATCCAGAATCAGCTTGGAAACTACCCATGTAAAGCCGTGGCCTAACTCCAAAGACCTCTCATGCCACTTTTGGAAAATTCTAATTGTTCAAAATATTTCCTTACTTGGAACAGAAATCTGCTTCTCTGTGATTTCCAGCCTAATCCTTCCCATTTAGGCCAAGCAGAGAAGTCTACTCCTCCTTCCCCAAGTCAAATGCTTGGTTATCATGTCACCTATAAATTTTTTTTTCACCAGACCAACTTCTGTCAGTGCCTTCATTATAATCTCAGAAAATTGAATTTAATTGATCAGACTGAGAATACTGTATTTGTTTTGACAACCACATTTAAGGAATATATAAATCAGAGCTCATATAGAAGTAGACAGTGAGAGAACTAGGAAGCATTCATTCAGCAAACATTTTTTGAGAAACTCCTGTTTCAGGAACCATGCATTGAGGATATAAAGATGAAAATGAGTCCTTCCTCAGGAAATTTACATTCTACTTGGAATGCACAACATTTACATGTTATAAATGTAAATGATAAGAAAATATAGGATGATTTGAGGAAGGAGATGGTACTAACAATTAGTGAAATCAGGGGATGCTTTCTTTAGGAAGTTGTACCCAAGTAGAGACATGAAGGAAAGAAACTGATTCTGTGAGTTAGGTATGAAGAAGGAGGATATTCTGAGCATCGTAGACTATCAGTGCAAGGTCTTGGAGGTGGGAGATGGAATGCCAAGTTTAAGTAATGAATAGTAAACAGGCTTTTTGTATGTCTTTTTGTGTAACTTTTTTTTGGTAGTCTGTTCAAGACTTTAGATCCCTTTCTAGAATTATGTTTTTAAATGTATAAGATACATAGAACTTAAAAAGGAAGCCAGTTATATCAAAATATAGTTATCAAATTATATATATATTTTTTAAAAAGTGGTTCACAGACTTAGGCTTAGAACTATTGCCCTAGTTCCAGTAGAAGTTCATTGAAAGATCTTGAGAAAGGGGGTGACATGTTCAAATTTGTACTTTAGGAAAATTATTTTGGTAGCTCTGGGTACATCATAATAGCTCTGTTTAGTGAATGAGAGATGTTGTGGTAGAATCTACAAGATTTGACAAGTGTTAGAATATAGGGGTGAGGGGGACTGAAGAGTAAAATGTGACTCCAAGTCTGTAAACTTAGGTTATTCATAGAAGGAAAATGTGCTCAACAGAAAAAGAGAAGTTTGGAAGAAAGAATGAGTTTAGGAAATGAGAAAATGAACTCAGTTTTGGCCATGTTGGATTTGTGATCTGATAAGAGGTAAGTACAACTATTGTCATCTTCTATTGGAACAATAGCTTTCCTTCATCAATGTGAAAAAAACGTCTTTTAAGATCCATACCTACACTCAGTAGATAGGTCAGACATAGGTAACATTAATTAATGAGAAATTAGAATGGATTATCATTGATTGAGTGGCTGGAGAAATGTATCATCTCTTTTTGTAAAACTATCAGTTTTTCCATGATTGGGAAGTATTAGTCTTGAATTTGTGGGTGGGAGTTTTGAAGTCATCATTTACATATGTGTATATATTAGTGACTTTTTCCAGTTGAGAACTATTCTGGACTTGGTGGAAAAAGTATCCATATAAATTTTTGAAAGTCACTACTGTTGGGAAAGATGTTTTTTTTCTAATTTTCCAAGTTAAAATTTGAATTGGTAGGGTCTCTGAGCTTATCTCATTGAAAGGTGTGTTGAAATTTTATAAATGAAGACATATACAAACATAGCCCTGAATTACCTTAGAGTTCAAGATGATAAGAGTGACTACGAGAACAAGTCAAGTAAAGACCAACGAATGAGCTAAGGTGAAGATGGAAGACTTTATAAGCCTTATTGTAGATACAGCAGAGATAAATTTTTGCCTGTGATTACCTGATTATTAAAATCAGGTGAGTGTTAAAACAGGGAAATATATACACACCAAAGGTGGTTCCTTCCATCATGAAGGAGATGCAATTCAGAGTTTTAAGTTGATGAAGAGTTCCACATAGATGGTAAAATCCTACAGTTTTTCATATTTTTCATCCACATAGTATCATCATGGATGATATTGTTCCAATGAGATCAATCCCCAAATCACTGTGAAGCTTCCTAAATGAGATTCATAATCATTCTAAGCACAGTGGGTTGTGTTCGTCCTTCGTTGCCAATGAAAACCATGCCATCAGAGAAATGATGACATGACTTGCACTTGACTTTGTTTTGAGTGAGAGAGGACTGTGCAATGTCACCAGCCCCACCCCTCCTCTAGAGCCATCTGAATCCAATGACCTGATATTTCTCAGGATGACTAGAGATGACCCAGAATGCACTGGGAGACCTTGGCCCTTTTAGACCAAGGTCTATGCAAGTACTCACTCAGGATGAGGTAACGCCCATTCATTGAATAAGCCTGTTTAAGAAGTAGCGAGGGCATGACCCCTTTAACGTTCTAGACTGTGTTCCTGAGTTGAATGGAAAACCTGCAGAGCCTATCTATGATTCCTTAATGATTTATTACATGATAGGAACACAAAGACAAAAATGACAGTCTCTACTCTTAAGGAGCTTGCGTTCTAGACAATGTATTCATCTAAGTAGATATAGAATAAACATATGCAGTACAGTGCATGGTACTACGGTATGTAGAGCACTAGCAGTTGCATTGTCAGGAAAGACTTGATCTTGAGGTATGCATAAGGTTCTATGAGGTGCAAGTGAGCAGGGAGAACATTTTTTTTATAATTTATTTGTTTTTAGTTTATAACTTTCAGTTCCTCAAGCTTTTGAGTTTTAACTTTTCTCCCCCTTTCTTCCCTCTCCCCTCCCTAAGACAGTGTGCAATATGATATAGGCACTACATACACATTCATATTAAACATATTTTCACATTAGTCATATTGTAAAGAAGAATTAGAACCAGTGAAATGAACTAGGAGAAAAAAGAAACAAAACAAAAAAGAGAGAGAGCAAACAGTCTGCTTCGATCTGCATTCAGACTGTAATTCTCTGGGTGTGCATAGCATTTTCCATCATGAGCCTTTTGGAGTTGTCTTAGAACCTTGCACTGCTGAGAGGAGCCAAGTCTATCCAAGTCAGTCATCACACGATGTGGCTGTGACTGGGTATAAGCTGGGAGAACATTTAAAGGCATGGAGATGGGGGAATGGAATTACATGCAAGAAGTGTTAGAAGACAGAAACGGATAACGAAGCTAGAAAGGGAGTTTGTAAAAGGCTTGCAAAGCTAAACAGAGAAGTTTATACGTACCTGTAGGAAATAGGAAGCAGTGTGTGTGTGTGTGTGTGTGTGTGTGTGTGTCTGTGTGTGCGCATGTGTGTGTTATATGTATGTTAACTAAGGTATGTAGTCCTAATTCAAAGATAAATAGATAGACATGGCAAATGTGTGCACTGATTCCGCCCCTCTTTCCTCTCTCCACTCCCCCCCATTAAAGGTTTAAGTTCAAACAATGGAGTTTAAACTACCAACCAATTTACTTCTGGGTCTTGGAAGGCATCTGCTAGTAGTGGGTAATTAGTTAGAACTAAGGGTCAACAGTACATGAATATTTTTAAAAATGAAAGGAGAAAAATAGCTTTCATTTTTTTCCATTCCTTTTATTGATGTGGGGTCTAGTTTTAACCTTATTTGAAGACAAGATTACTGGGAAAAATTTTTTGTTTCCAAAAATTAAGGCTTGAAAGTTTCTCATTTGTGCTTTCAAAAGTTCCACTGGTTCACATAATGAGAAACCTGACTAGAACCTCTGCATGCCATGCAGACACACAAAGAGAAAACAGCAGCAGGAGGTTTGTATTTGTGTCTTGGCAGAAAGTCCAAGCTAAAACCAGTTGCCCAAGGGATTAAGTTCAACTTTTCTTGGCCCTCCTGCCAAGGTAGTGCTAAAGGTTACATAATGGCTGAAACAAATTCAAAAATGGTGAAAATATGTAGGTATTTCTTTATGTGGGATGAGCTGTCACTGGCCACTTTGAGACAGAGAATCACAATTTATTTTGGATCTAGCATTCAACAAAATACATTGCTGTACTTGATTGCATTTTTGGCTGAAAAAGAATAGGATTTAAAGAGAAAGAAATTTCCATCTACAAAGTTTCCAGCCATAGCCTGTCTATAACATGCTATTCGCCTTTACAGGATCTTTCAGCATTCAAACAGCAAATGTGGATTTCCTACAGGAAAGCATCCTTCAGTGAAATCAACTGGTTAAAATTCTTTTACAAGTTTTTGCGTTTAGGCACCTACTTCTCTCCTGAGGGGGTTTGACATAGAACTGTGGTTTCCTGAAGAGTCTTCATTCCAGCTTACTTACTTTGAACCCAGACAGATCAAGAGTTTAACAGGAGCATATCAACATCAAGCTGAAGTTTGAATTCTTACATGTTATCAGTCTCCAACCTTGGTGTGACATAATCAGATCAAGATTGCCCTTTCGCTTGATGTTTCCATCCCTCTGTGCCAAGTAAGCAGCTTTATGATTCGTTAGGAATGAAGTGGATTATTTCATCCAGTTACAGCTTGGCTCTTGGTCACAACCATGTAATCTCAGAGCCAGGCTGAACCTTTCATTTATTTGGATTGTTGGGGAAAACTCATCCCAAACCCGGCAAATCATGGTAAGGAGGGTGGTAGTGTGTAGTCAGTATAAATGGAAAAACAGAAGTTTATGTAGATTTCCTTTCTATAATTGTTTTGTCCTTAGAGTGACTAAAGTCAGGTTCATATGCATCTAGTCTCTTGTCGCTCTGTGCCCACGCCCCTAAGGAACATTTTATAGACATAAGGGCACCACGTGCCACCAGTGAATGATGGTGTATTTGAGAATAAGCTTATTTTGACTTAGGTTGCATGAGCTGAAGGAATTGAAAGCAGAGAATTCCCTCTCTCCTATCAACTCCTTCATTCCCAAAATGCGTGAAATCTTTTTAGCAAGAGTATTCTTTGAAATAGAAGTGGTAGCTCCACTCTGCCATACATCAAGATCAGATTACTTTTACAAAAATATCCAGGCAAATTCTCATAATGTCAAACCACCAACTAGAATGTTGAATTGGGAATGAGCAGGAAAGGTCACTATAGTTCTGTCATTGAATACCCTGAAGAGTTTTGGTTTTGTTTCTTTGTAAGAATAGGTTGCTCATAGGTGTCTAGAAGAATGCTCTCTTGGGTAGTTCAACTCTGCTCTTTGGGGAGAAGAATAGTCCTCTACTCTGCGTTGTACAGCTAGGACTTCTAGATGATGAATCCCATAGTTGCATTATTTGAATTTGCACTGCATATTTCCACTGGGCTAGAGTCAATTACAATATTTTACATGATTACAACTTCTGCAAAGTGTGAATTCAAATACATGTGACCAATTCAGAGGATTCAATATCTGTACTAATTGGGATTTACCTATACTGTGCCTTTTCAATTCAAAAAACATTTCTCTTTCAACTGCTTTCCAGATTTCTTGATGTGAAACCATGTAGGTTTCTAATGGCTAAAGACTTTATACATAGTTGTGTGTGTGTGTGTGCGTGCGTGCGTGTATGTGTGTGTGTTAAGGGCAAACACCTAGACTTTTACAAATGTGTTTTCTACATGAAGAAGGCTAATATGGTAGTTTTCTTATCTCTAAGAGACAGAAAATCAAAGCTTCTTCAATCAGTGAATTAATTCAACATAGCGTTTAGATAATAAAACATCCCCAAACCTAGGAGTTTCAGAACTAAATATAATTACACTCAATTACCCTCTTAATTGCTGTGTAGGGGATGGGTGGTTAAATGTTTATAGTCCCACATGGCTATAATGCATTGCTGCCTCAAGTTAACAACATTTACTCCATTGGCAAATCTGCTACTCCTTGACACTGAGTACTCACCTATGCCAGCTACTTATTCTCACCTAATTCCATGTTTTCATTTTAAGTAATTATGTCCACTGAAGAGCATAAAATTTTGGCATCTTAGGGCCCATTATAATGCAACTTAATTTTAACATCTCCTCAGCAAAAATGACATTTTATGTTGTGCAGAAGAAACATAATACAGGGTTACAATCATAGCATAATAGAACATTTCACAAAATTACAGGAAAGGAAATTTTACAAATTTACACAGATCTCTTTAGGCACACTAGGCTTTGTCATATTCCCTCCCACTTACTCCTCTGCATATACCACCTAGCTTCCCTGCTATTCCCCAATCATATATCTTTTAGAAGTTACAAGAGGAGAAGTATGTTTTCAAATATCACCTATGGACCAGACAGTGTGGCATATTAGAGAGAGATTTAAACTCATGGTCAAGAAGATCCAAGTTCAAGGCCTATTTTTGACATATACTGGCTGTCTGATTTTGGGCAAGTCATTTGACTCTCAAAGCTTGAGGCAACACTCTAAGGGTATAAGTTGCAGAGAAGATGGTAGCATGCATTGGTAAAAAGAAGTTTCTCAGTCTACACTAATAAAATCACAATACCAGCCATCTCCCTAACTTGTCTGCTAGGTACTGTCCTAGACACTACAGGATGGAAGAAAGAAGCAAAGGAGGAAGGAGGGAAGAGAGGGAAGAAGGGAGAGAGGCTATCCTTATTCACAAGATTCTTATATTCTAATAATGGATGGTTTGTTCATACTTTAAACTTATAGAAACAAGGTAATCCCTGACTATACGGAATATGGTATAGAACAGAGAATTCTAATCCTCCTTTGTCCTCCATTTTTCATGTTTGACATTTGGGTATTTAGTTAGTTTCTTTAAATAATTTTTGACCATGTGCCTTTACTATTTGGTTACTAACTATTTTGTTTGCTTAACCTTTCCACTCACCACCTGCACACCACAACAAACAATCCCATAACACTAAACATGTCATCAATGCAAAGGAGTAAGACTCATTCAAAGGGCTAAGGTTCTGGAAAGCAGAAATCCTTATTTTTTTTCTTTCATTCAGGGATAAAAATTGGCTTAACTTAATTATAGTAAATCATGTTCATCGCCAGTGAAGTGGATATTATCATTCAGTTTAGAACATATCTACATGATGACAGAATAATAGTTCAACTTGGTTCGTTCAGTGGAAAAAAACTAATCGAATTGGTCATTTGGAATTATGAAAATAAAACAAGAATCCATTTGAGTTTTTCACTTTTTAACAAGTTGTTATGATCTCATGTAGAACACCCACTTTCGTCTTAAGTATTGAGATAATTGAGCCAAACCATGGATTCTTTATCTAATTTCTACCAAAGGATCACAGTAATGTGGACCTGAAATTGAGTAACCAAAGAAGTGCCACCTGAAGTCTAAGCATTTTGATCATCACATTTTTGATAGTAAACTTTATGGATCTATATTTGAAATTTGTACATAAAGGAGTAAGCTGTCTTTATGAATCAAGCATTTTTTTTTTTAAATACATTTATTTAACTTTTTACATTCATTTTCACAAGATTTTGGGTTCCAAAATTTTCTCCCCATTTGT
>CM053769.1:569021509-569215967 GCA_028658325.1 Potorous gilbertii | reverse complement strand
AAAGCTCACTGAAGAAAATAGTTCTCTCAAAATTAGAATGGAACAGATGGAGGCCAATGACTTTCTGAGAAACCAAGAAATCACAAAACAAAACCAAAAGAATGACAAAATGGAAGAAAATGTGAAATATCTCATTGGAAAAAACTGGCCAGCAGAGGTCAACTGACCACTTGTCAGGTATGTTGAAGTGAGGATTTCCTTGTGTACAAGTTAGAATAAATGCCTGCTGGGGTCCTTTCTAGCTCTCAAATTCTGTGATTCTGTAGACTTGAACAGCCCTCCTTCCAAACAGATGTGTGTATATCGTGTGTATATATATATCTATATATAGATATAGATATATAGATATATATATTTATCTGGAAGCAAAAGTAAAGGGCTTATAATCTCTTTGCTTTCAATTTGCGTCTTGTCCTCTTCCCCTAACTCTGCTTTCTATTCCCTTTTTTGAGTCTCCTAGAAAGTCACCTGCTCTCCCTTTCTTATTCTTCCTCTGGTGTTTCCTAACCAGGGATAGGCATCAATCCCTCTCTTATCAACCACATGTTTTAATAACAAAACTCATAACTCTAGCTTACACAAAGCCAAAGCAGATCCAATCCTTTACAAGCAGAATCACCTGAGAGAGCAGTACCTTTAGAGTCTGGTTTAGGCTCAAGGAGGCCCACCCTTTGTTCATACTTGAAAAGCATACCTATCTAATCTGGAACAAATGGGAGAAGGATGACAGTAACCAACTATTTACTTTTTTAAAAAAGTTATTTTCTCCCAATTACATGTAAAGACAATTTTTGACATTCATTTTTAAAATGTTGAGTTTCAAATTCTCTCCCTCTGTCATCCACCTCTCCCCTCTCTGAGATGGTAATTTGATATAGGTTATACATGTGCAATAATGCGAAACATATTTCCATATTTGCTGTTGCCGTTTGTCCTTCATTCTTGAAGATGACCATGACATCAAGATGATGACATGACTTGCAGTTGACTTTGATTTGAGTGAGGGAGGGCTGTGCAAGGACACCAGCCTCACTTGCTCCTCCTGAGCCATCTGTGTCCAGTGACCTGATATTCATCAAGATGACTGGAGATGGCCCAGAATGCAATGGGAGACTCTGGCCCTTTCAAGCTAAGGTCTCATCACAATCTCACTTTGAGTGAGATACACCCATTCAATGTATAGGCTTCTTTAAGTTACTCAAGAGATGACCCCTTTAATAAAAAAAAAGTTAATCAAACTGGGAGGGGAAGACCCTCAGGGTTCTTCGGTAAAAGAGAAACAATTACTATACAGTTATCAATATTAGTCATGTTGTGAATGAAGATACAGACCAAAATAAAACCACAAAAAAGTGAAAAATAATATGCTTAATTCTGCATCCAGATTCCATCAGTTCTTTCTCTGGCTGTAAATAGCATTTTTCATCATGAGTCCTTCAGAATTAGCTTGGATCATTGTATTGCAGGGAATAGCTAAGTCATTCACACTTGATCATCTTACAATATTGCTATTACTATGTACAGTGTTTTCCTGGTTCTGCTTGCTTTACTTTGCATCAGTTCATATAATTCTTTCCAGGTTTTCCTTATAGCATGATACTATTATAACTAAAAACCACAACTTATTCAGCCATTTTTCAATTGATGTATATCCCCTTTAACCATCTATTTCCCATCAGAAACAGTAATCTCCAAGAGCTTAGCCCTAAGAGCTTCTGAAGCAGGTTATTCTTAAGGAGATGTGGTCTTCTTTAGTTGATCAATTATATAACCAGTTTAAAACTTCCAGCTTTTTCTGCTATTCAGCACCCTCCCTAGCCTGCCACTAGATCTTAACAGAGCATGCAAGAACAAACCTACCAGATTCCCACCCAACCCACTGGCACGGAGATGCAAGTCATAGGAAGAAATTTAACCTCACTGTATAGGGAGTCAAAATATCCCTGAAAAAATAGATGTGGGAGAGGTAGAACTAATTCTTCAATTTATGAAATTCATCCTTTCTAACTGAAACAATATTCCCTTCAGCATCCATAAAAGAACTAGGTAAGCCTATAAGTCCTCTTTGCCTTCCTGCAATATTATAACACCAGTCATGGCAGTACACCTGAGGACTGCTGCTGTGAATAATTTTTAGGGTCCAATCACATAATATAATGAACTCTCCAGCAATAAACTAAATATTGTTTAATAAAGTAAAGCATAACATTCGTAGCAGCATCCTTAAGCATATCTCATAACACTCAGTATGTTATATGGCACATAGCATATATCATTTCATTCAGTAGCATTCCTCAAAATACTTGTTTACACAATCAAGGGGTCCCAGGCTAGGGTCTTCCCTAGCACAAAGCATCCTTAATGGGCAGCAGAAAATACCACACCCCTAGGTCATAATAAGAACAATCTTCTTAATCAATACCAAGGGTCCAAGGAAAGTCTACTTTCAAAATACCATACCAAAATACCATATCGCTTACCTGTCCAAGTTCCAGATCTCCATGACTAAGGGCTATGCATAAGCTTAAAACCATTACTGCAGAGCAATCTAATGAAACCCTTAAGGTCACCAGGGCAAAATAACACCTAAAACAGCATACAAGTACAAAAAAAAAACTGAGATCTTCATGCCCTCATGTAGCTTATATTCTACTAACCAACCCATTCATTAAGGATCTAGAAGAAAGAGGACTGGATTTGGACTCTGAAAATCTGGATTCTAATTTCCCTTCTGCTGTTTACCTGTGACCTTTGTCAAGTGGCCCAACTTCACTAATACAGTTTTCCTCATTTTCAAAGTGAGAATAATGATACCTTTACTATCTATTCTAACACCATTTTTGGAGCATAAACGGAGAAAATGTTTCTGAGAAGGTTTTGTGACTATAAAGTGCTATTGCTATGATCATTGACACGTCAAAGGGCTGAAATAATAGTAGTTATTCTTATTGCTAGTAATAGCTGGCATTTATGTAGCATTTTAAGATTTGGAAAGCACTTTGCAAATATTATCTCCTTTAATCCTTACAACAGCCCTGGGAGTTAGGTGCTTTACAGATGGGGACACTAAGGCAGGCAGGTTAAGTGACTTGCCCAGGGTGGCACAATTACTAGATATCTGAGAATGGAATTGAATCCTGTCTCTTGACTCCAGGCCCTGTGTCCTATACACTGCACTCTCCTGTTCAAACATTTTTAATAGCTCACTTTTGTTTATAGTTTAAAAGCACATGCTCCTTTGTCTCCAATATACTTTTGCAGCCTTCACATACTTTCTACTGCACTACTCGCTGTTTCCAAGTGTTCCTCTCCTCTCCTCTTCTATAGCCATGAATTCTTACAGGCTGCCTCTCAGCCTTCCTCTTCCTTCAGAGCTCAGTTCAAGGTTTCTCTTCTTTCACGCAACAGTTCCAGTTCACATCAACTATCTTTTGCCCTTGTCGTATTCTCTTTTGTATCATAAGGATCTGTGTGCCTATCTTATTTCTCTTTTAAGATTTGAAGGTCTTTCTGGGAGGAGGCTGTTTCTTTTCATCTTTGTTTGCTCCGCATCTATCATAATGTCTTGTATAAAGTGAGTCCTCACTAGGTGGTTTTCAAAGTCATATTCATTGAATTTAACCAGGTTTTTTGATTAAGCTAGTGAGAGCGGTCAAATTTGTTCATAAACAGACACATCAACGATCTGAATTTAACTTAATGTCCAGCTCACCACCCTCCCTCACTTGCCAAACAAATGTCAGGAGAGGGTTCTGGAATCACTCCTTGCTACTGTTTGGGAGTTATGAGGCTCAAAGTTTTGAGGCACATGAAACCAGTAGGAAGTTGGTATGATTGTGTGAGAAGAGTGGTAAGGGGACATTTCAACTTAGTAATCTTTGATAGTAAAGACTTACATCGTTTTTTAGATCAACTGCTGTCTAGCTAAGCCACTTCTCTCTTAAGTCTGTTAAGTGATTTAAAAAAAAAAATCCCAATCATAAGAGGAAGCTACAGTAGATAGAGCAGTGGATCTGGAATCAGGAAGACTCATTCAAATCCAGCCTCAGAAATTTATTAGCTATATGACTCTTTTTTAACCTCTTCTTGTTATCAGTTTCCTCATTTGTAAAATGGGGAATTATTTCCAATATTATATTATGTTATGTTATATTACATTGCATTACATCATGTATTATCAATTATATTTAATGTTATATATTAATACATGTTAATATATAATATATTATTATTAAATTTACACCTTCCTCTCAGGGTTGTTGTAGACATCAGATGATGAAATAATATGTGTAAGTGCTACCTCAGTGCTACCTAGTATTACTACTGTGTCATTAAAATGATACACAAAGAGAGGAAACAAGACTATATCTGCTTTCAGATATACCCTGTCTTAAACTTTCTGTCCATGTCATTTTGTTATGCTATTTTCTGTATAATATTTTAAGTGCCAGGTTGAAGAGTTTTCATTTTACTTTAGAGGTCATCAGAACTCCTTGAAGTTGTATGTGGTTTGGGGTTTCATTTGGTTTGGTTGGTTTTTTTTCTTTTTTGGTTTGTTTTTGTCTGTTTGTTTTAGCAAACGAGTGACTTGGCCTTGGATTCCTTTTAAAGTCATGCAGAGGTTGGTTGTTAGGGCAGGAGATACTGGCAGTGGGATAGCCAGTGGGGAAGCTATAATAATGAAGAAGAGATATAATGACAGAATGGTTAATTAATGTGAATGGAGAGAGGGGACAAATGTGACAGATGTTGTGGAGGTAGAATGAAGAAGATTTAGCAAATAATTGACTGGGTAGGAGGGGAGAATGAAGACGAGGAAAGAGCCTAAATCAACTGACTTTATCAGCTGGACTGAGGGGGAGGATCCATCTCCTACTTCTGACAGCCTTAGTGTAAGTGGGGATTGTGGGAACATAAGACATGATTGAGATCCAATCCTATTCCTTTGTTCCTAATGAAAGAAAAGTATTAACTAAGAAGATTTTTAGTGACAATTTGAATTGTGCCTGACCATGGCATCCATCGACCAAGCATGTTATTTTAATCTCATTTCATCAGATCTAACCTCACCCCTCCCTTCTTTGCCTAGGCTACAGAAAAGCAAGTGCTAAAGCTTAAAATTGTCCAAGCATAAGTAAATACACCTTAATTCATTTTTGACCACTAAATAAGAACTGGGGGCCAAATGTATGTTATCTGCAGAGCAACGGTAATGAATTTTTAAAAGAAAGGAAAAGAAATGGGAATGATGACATTTTTTTTTTTGCCTCTACTTCTGACTCCAAAATTAGACTCAAAGGAAAAATTGAAGAGTGTACTATTATACAATTCCTCTGGTAATTGTTATAAAATTACATAACAAACTTATGGATGTGTTTAGGGCCAAAAAATGTACATCCAAAAGTATGAAAGGAAGTAGCAACAGACAATAGCAGACATTTTTTACAAGGTTTAGTCAGGTCAGGAAAGCCTGGAAAGTGGCCCACAAAACAAGTGATTTCTAACAGTCTCTTTCACTAAGAAAACCCAGTACACTCCAGGAAATTATTTAGAGTTTAACTTCAGTTCTGGAGAAAGTCTCATAACCCAGAATTGGAGATCACATGGGGTAACACTTAGAAAAATATGGCTTGATTACAGATAGCCAGCCTAGTCTCAGGGAAGGAAACAAGGTCATGCTTGAATAACTAAGTGGAATTCTTTTCTATCACAACCAGCACAGAACATGTGATGTAGAGGATCTTATTGGATGAGAACTATTAGCTTTAGGATTTCAGTGGCTTAGCCACACTTGAAAATTTACCTCAGTGAAATAAAAATCAACTGGAAAGGATGATGTAAAGGTCACTGACAAAAGGCTTTGTATTGAAGTTTAAAATTAAACTTTTTATTGGCTTGCCTAAGAATTGGTAGTTGTGCCTTCAGGATTTTATTGTATCCCTTTGTTCATTTAGTCATTCCTTCAGCAATTGTTTATTAAACATCTACAACATGCAAGATATTTAACCGTGTGATAAAGGGCATGTATTTATAGTTTCAGTATTTAAAACAATATGTGCCTCTAAAGAATGTGCATATTGAGAACTGGAAATAATGAGCCATGGGGAAGTTCAGATAGCAAAGGCCTTAAATTACCCCAAAGGAAGTATTTATTCTTAAGACTGTTTTGGATTACATTCCCCCTAGGATGCTCTGACTCTGCATCTGTTTTCTGATTGCGAGTGTTTCAATTTTATACTTCTATTTGATGTCAAGAGAGGTTTGGGGGTAGAAGGAGAGGAGAGAAAGTGGAACAGTTCCAAATTCTACCTTTGAATGTACATCCTTTTTCTTTGTTCTCCCTCTGAAAATTCTTACCCTTTTTGCTCTGGGGGCTGACCTAATTGAGTCCTAAGGCAGAACAAAAGCCACCTGTGTTGGGAGGTGTTAATGTATATAATGTATTTCACTTTTCCTGTTGTTTTTTTCTACTTTCCTATCTAACCTTTTTTTCATTGTGTATGCTTTTTACCTGCTCTTGAAAGTATACATAATTTTCTTTCAAATGAATGTTTTTGGGTATAACAAAGCCTTTCATTTTAAAATCCTATTTGTTGATTAGAAGCTTTAAAGGATTTTTTTTTAAGATCAGTGTACTCTGCTTTGATGGAGTAACTGAGCAAAATAATGTGAAAATTGAGTTTATAAAATGTCCTTTGATTGGATAAATGCCTCAATACATAGGTTATGGCTTTTTGTGTAATATATTTTCTTCTCTTTTTCTTTTGAAACAAATCCAATTTAAAACTTTTTCTTAGGATCACAGGATCATAGATTTAGAGCCTGAAAAAGACTTGAGGGGTCATCTAATACAGCTCCTTACACCTGTGGATGAAGACCACTGAGTCCCAGAGATGGGAAGAGATTGTTCCAGATCTAACAGGCAGTAAACCACATCAGGATTCCAACACAGGTCCTCTGACTCTAAATCTTGAGCTTTTTCTACTGTCCAAGTCTTTGCTTCCATCTCTTTGTGATTTGTTTAGAATTCACTAAAGATCCCTAGTGTCAGCTGCAGCCACAGCTGCCCTCAGAACCCTTTCCCTCAGTCCCATCTTCCTCCCTGGGGACTGTGGCTGCCATGTAAAAGCTCTTCAAGTCTTCAATAAAAATTGGCTTCCAATAAAACTACATTGCAAAAGATGGGAAAGAAATATAAGGCAAGAGTTAGAAAGTGGAGGAAGTGGAACCTGAGGAGTTTGTGGTGGAGAAGGTGTTGGACCTGCAAGTAGTGAATGGGAAAATGGAATATTTCTTAAAATGGAAAGCCTTTACAGATACTGACAACACATGGGAACCCAAGGAAACTTGGATTGTCCAGAGTTTATTGAAGCATTTCTGAATTCTCAGAAGGCTGGTAAAGAAAAAGAAGGAGCCAAGAGAAAGTCTTTGTCTGACAGTGAGTCAGATGATAGATAGCAAGTCAAAGAAGCCTGAATCGGCTGACACGCTGCCAGGCTTTGCTCCGGGACTTGACACAGAGAGAATCATTGGTGTTATAGACAGCAGTGGAGAGCGGATGCTTCTCATGAAGTGGAAAGATTCTGACAAGGCCAACTTGGTGCTGGACAAAGTAGTAAACATGAAATGTCCTCAGATAGTCATTGCCTTTACGAGGAGCAATTGACCTGACACTCCTCTCCTGAAGATGAAGCACGGTAATCATTTGCATTGCTTTAAAATATATATATACATATATATATATATATACATATATATATATATGTATATATATATATGTATATACACACACACACATATGTGTGTGTATATGTATATGTGTATGTGTGTGTGTGTGTGTGTTTGTGTGTGTGTATATATATATATTCCATTCTTTAACTTGTTACCCACATGAGCATCATCTACATCTAATGTGGGACTGAGATGGGTTGGTTTTTAAAGCAGGTTTTTGTTTTTGTTTGGCTTGTTTTTGGTTTGGGCTGGTTTTTACTTTGCATCAATAGCCCTGTTAACGGAACAGGTAAATACAAGCTTTCTGCATTTACTTAACATTGATCACAGAAGACAGCATTTGACATTATGGAATTATTTACTTCCTCCACAATAGAGAAAAACTTTTATAAATACTGATTAATACCTTCTGTAGTCACTACTCTGAATCCTAAGAAATGTTTAGCCCTCATGTATGCCTAAGGTTAGCTGTCCAAGACAATATTGTGTCTGCGTAGAATTCTGACATTCACTTGAAGCCCAATTTATTAATAAAAGCTGCATTTTGCACCTAGAGGTAAATCTATTGGCAGTCATTTCCCATTATTGCTTGGTTCCGGGGAGCTGATAAGCTTGTTCCTCCTGATTGGCAGAAAATGTGCTGCCTTCACTTTTCCAAACACCAACTGTTTTTGAACAGAACAGAATGCTTTTGTGGGCACTTGGCAACCTTTCTGGAGTGTTCCCAGTAGTGTAGTGCTCAGTGTCTGGGCCCTCTTACGGTGGTGCTGAACATCGTCCTTCTGGATGCAAAGGACAACTCACCTTTATTATCCAAAAAGGATCTTCTCCCCAAAGCCTTGTTGGTCAGATCTGGCTGGACAAGAACCCCGTCTGCTGGGACTTGTGGAAGGGTGGTCATGCTTGTTGGCAACCCCTCCAGGGGTCCAACATCTCAATCCTTGATGTTGCCCAATCCTAGGTTAGAAATGTGCATGGGTAAATGCTGCCAGACCTTATTTGAACATTTATCTAAAATGTTAAAACAGAACTGTTTTGGCCTTAATTTTTTAAAAAAGAAAAACTTGGACTTCCTGCTTCAGAAAGTAGGGGTGTCCCATCTTATTTTACTAACCAAAGAATCATATCATATAGTAACATCCTCATCAGCTGGAACGTACATATTCTGCCCAAAGAGCAGACATTTGAGGGTGGGCGGTTATGTTTTCCTAACTATAGGCATAAATTGGGAAGAAGACGTACCTGTATGAGGTAGTCTTCTACACTATTGATGTGCACGTTTTTCCTTCTTTATCCCAACTCATCCCTTCAATGTAGGACCAGCCTTTTGAGTATTTGGGTCACTTGGCTCCATGGGAATCAGGCAAAAAAAAAATAACTTTGTAGTCATTGTAATGTTATACAACTATACATTGCTTACTTTATTGTAAATACTGGTGAGCAGTGGTCAATAAATAGTTTTATATTCTTCCTTTACAAAAAAAAATAAAGATCCCTAGTGTCAAGACTGGCTTCTCATTCAGCGCTATGACAACACATGGATTATGTCACACTAAGGCTCCTATGGAACTGTAGTAAAGTGTTAGAATTTAGCCTATATCCAACTCTGGATTATACATATGCAAAGGAGTTTAAAAAGTTAAAAGAAAATGCAGAAAGTTTGGATATTTGAAATCCACAAATATTCTCTAAGTTTCATTATAGTCAATTATGTTAACTTTTTCTCAATGAGATCTTTACTTGGGTTCATCATAATCTGTGAAAGAATGATCCACTTAATTTTATCTCCTTTTATCTCTGCTGTAGTTAATGATCGCTTTTTATTTTGTTTCTGCTTTAATATTAGTTTCATGAGTCCTGAAGTCTTAGTCGGCAAAATGGATGTTCTCTGAAAGGGGTCTTGAACCTAAGACCTCATTTTTTGGGTGGGGGAAGAGTTTGACGTAGTTATACTTGCATTTGACCTTCAGGGCCTTAGGAAGAAGCTCATCTTTTTACCTTTGCCTTGGACCACTTTGGCTATCAGTCAAATTAAAGTCCAGCTAAAGATCTATCTCCTCAGTGAGTTCAGCGTGATTTTTCCAGCCTATATTTTTGTCTCCTTCTCTGAAATTCCATAACCTGGATTAGTGTCTCACAAATGCAATTAGTTATATCAACAAGTCTTTACTGAACAAGCTACTTTGCAGGACTTTCTATTCAACCTGGGGGGTTGGAGTGAGGCTTTTGTACACTGCTCAGATTGTCAGTGTTTGTACTAAATAGTTCTCTAAATTAATACTATCTGTTACACACTTATTTTCCTGTCAGATTTTTACATAGAATTATAATAGAAATATAAAAATAAAATAGAAATTCTCAGATGAGAGCCAGCCTGCTGGCTCAGAAGCCCTTTTTCGTTATCACCTTGGTAACCACTTATCTCTTACTTTTAAGACACTTTCATCTTCAGAAGTACAAAACTTGGATTATGTGATTCCTGGAATCCCTTCCAGCTCTCTGTGAAGGAAGGAGATGTAAAGCTTCTTGAAAAGTAAAAAATAAAAACTATTAATAAAATTTCCCAGTATTAACCAATTACTAAGACTCTACAACATCTGTGTGCCAAGTACTGTATAAGGTGTTGATGATACAAATTCAAAAGCAAGACAGTTCCTGTTTTAAAGGGGCATATATTCAACTATAGGGATACAAAATGCTCACAGATGAGTAATATGTATATTGTATGTACAAAATAAAATCAAAGTGGGAGGCAATGGAACAAGGATCAGGAAATGTCTCTTGAAAGAAATAATACGAGCTGAATTTGATAGAGGCTAAGGTGAGGAGAGAGAGAACACAGTTATGTCTTCTACATGTTGAATTTCCTCATTGAGGTTTCACTAAAACACAAGATGGCATAAGAGATTAAATGGAAATTTTGGAGGAGTTTTGCAGAAACTACAGATGACAACAAACAAGCCATTAGGCAACACAGGAAAAGTTTAGAAACTCAGAAATGCATAAAATATATGTGTATAATATCATATAATATCAATATATTTTATCTTTTAAGGTACCATAAGCACCCCATAAAAGAAAAAGAAAAACTCAAATTTCTTCTCTGGTACAAAGGGAAGGCCAAAAAATTTTACACGGATTTTCCAGATTGTGGAGGTGCTGTGTCCCTAACCCCCTGGATGGGTAAGGGATAACTGTAGTAGGTATCAGGGGACGATTTATTCAAATGCATGGAGGCAATAGATGTAATGTTGCATAAAGGGAACGAAACAATAAACCAGTTTGGCTGAAGCCATGAGGATAGAGTGCATAAGAAGTCCTAATGTGAGGGAGACCTGGAAAATAAGATTTTCCTAAGAACTTTAAATGCCAGAGTAGTTGATATTTTATCCTAGAGTCAGGTACCATTGAAGCTTATTGAATTAAGGGAGTTATGTGGACCTACGTAGTCAGATCCGTGGGCTATGAAGATCTGTTAGCAGTTCCGTGGAAGATGAAATTGGAGAGAGGAGAAACTAGAGGCAGGAAACAAAAATGGGGCTTTTGCAATAGTAAGGTGATCTACTGGTATGATGGATCTGACTAATGAAGCTTAGTTAAAACTAACATGAGATATATTGAGGAGAATCAACAAACTTGTGTAAGTATAGGTAGGGCATAAGAGATACTCAGGAGGCAAGGATTGATTGCCCAGAGTTTGTGAACCTTGGTAAGTGGAATGATGCAGATAAGCAAACATTTCCCTCAAATCAGCATTCCATGGGTGCTTTGGAATATGTTAGAATTTTTCTGATGTTTTCCTTCTGCTTTCCTCTAGGAAAACCTTTATGTTTAAGTAAGATGGAATTAGCCTGATGTTGTCATTTATCTTGCAGTGACAAAGTAGGCAGCAGGTTCATTTCTTTTGTTGACTTTGCAGTGGCCCTAATAGCATAAGAGAGATTTTCTGCCCTTGCTTTTGACTGAACTGTTTGCATTAAGGCTCCTGTGTTCTATCCTTCTCACAACAATATATAACTGTATAAATAATCACACTCAGCTGAACCAGCTTAAATCTATTTCAATTATTTGTTAAGTATCCCTGAAAACTTTAAAATTAGTGCCCTATGTAAGAAGGCTTAGTTATTGCTATTTATAAGAAAAAACCTTTGGAATTATAGCAAAATTTCTACTGACCAAGTGGGAAATCGACAAAGGGACTCATAGTTTAGCTTAGAGGTATAAGAGCAAGGTGTAAAACAATGAGCCAATCGAAGAGAAAGGCAAGCCACAGAGTCCTCATCTATTTTCAATTAAACTTGGAAATGTGGGAAAGAGGTATTTATGCAGATGGATGTTTTGATAAACTGATTCATTATATGTTGAATGTAAAATCAAGGCAACACTATTTTCTCCCTATTCTTGCAGGCCGCTTGATCAGGTCCAATTTAAATATCTCTGTTGGAAATTCCTCAAACTGATGTTCAAAGCTTTCCATAATTTCACCCTGTCTTCCCCATTCACTTTTATTTCCTAGCATTCTATACATGAAACCCAGCGAGCTCAGTCTCCTCACTGTGCCCTAAATCCACTAATCTTATTCTTAACGTTAGCCCTTTCTTTATTTAGGATGGCCTGCCTATTGCAAATAATTCTTTTCCCTTCTCCCTATCTATTTTAATCCTTCGAAGTCCACCTACAAACCTATCTCCTCAATGAGTTCAACCTGATTCTTCCAGTCTACATTTTTATCTCCTCCTTTGGAATTCCATAACTTGGATTAGTGTCTCACAGATGCAGTCAGTTATATCAACAAGTCTTTATTGAACAAGGTACTTTACTGGGCTTTCTATTCAACTATGCTTCCTTGACGTTTTTATCTGTCTTATGGACATTAGTCTTACCTGGCCAAGAAGAATGTAAGATCCTTGAAGACAGGAACTATATATTGGTTTTCTTTTGCAATTTTCTTTCCCCTTGTGCCTCATAGAGAGTATTCTGCACATAAATACTAATTGAATAATATTAATAGCTAACATTTCAATAGCTAATAATTATAAAGTCCTTTGAAAGAATAATAAATTCAAATCTTTAGAGTTGGTTGGGCCTTTGGCAGGAAGATAAATGAAATATTATTTCTTTATCCTCCATTTTGGCCCTTGGGCTTTATGACTTGTGTATTCTTCTTAAGATGAAATAAAACTTTTTTGATCATGTTGCTGGGTACCCGAGGACTGGCTATAAAGAGGGTTCTAAGCTGCCATCTACTGCTCACGTACATAATCATACATAGAAGGTTTTCTAGCTTGTTAAACAAAAGTCTTCTAGAAGACTTGTCTTAACAGGTTTTTGCTTGAATTATAAAAGGGGTGAAAAATTAGTGAAGATCCTATATGATGTTGCAAAAGCAGCATTTACTCTCATTTGCATTTGGGCCTCAGAATTTAGTTTTTCATGGCAATAGAAAGAAAAAGGAACTGGTTGAACCAAGTGACAGACATTTCAATTCAATTCCATCACTTCTATTTTTAAAAATTGCAAGAATATGTTCTCTACTTTGATATAGTTTATATATGTATAATATAGTTTTTGAAATAGTGGTATTTCCTCCCCAGATGACATCCATTGAAACTAAAGTATTACCAAAAAATCAAAAGCATTATTTGTTTGCATTAATTAGATCCATTTTTAGTAAAGTTATCTTGAAATGCCTCAGTGCACCTTCATTGTACTTTTTCCTATTTGATACACCTTCAGAGTATTCTCTTTTTGATATGCAGTCTGAAGAGCATATTCAATTTAAACGTCATCCAAATCTGGAGAGCTACAAAGGACGAACACAACAACAAACTGAATATAAGAAGAATAACTGTCGCCTTTCTCTATAGTTCTTCCTGAGGAAAGATGGCTGTTCTTATAATAATAAACAATAATCGCATTTACATAGTCCTTTAAAGTTTATAAAGCTAGCAGTAAGCATATATTAAGAGCCTACTACGTACCAGGCAGTGTGCTAAGTGCCATGGATACAAAAAGATGCAAAAAGCAGTCCCAGCCCTCAAGGAGCTTACAATCTAATGGAGAAGAAGGCATGCAAGCAAATATCTATATAGCATAAACTATATATAAGAAAAGTAGGGAATAATAACTGGGAAGGCATTAGAATTAAGGATTGGGAAGACTTCTTGTAAAAGATGGAATTTTAGTTGGGTCTTAAAGGAAGGCAGACAGATAACTAGCACTTTATTTATGTGTCCTCTCAACTGTCCTTGGAGGTCAGTACTATGATTACACTCATTTTACAGATGAGTAAACTGAGGCATTTAGAAGTTGTGACTTGTTCAGGGTCACACAGCTAGTTATGTGTCTGAGGGCAGGATTGGAACTCAGGTCTTCCTGACTCTAGTTCTGCCTGTTAGACTAGTCACTTACCTGCCTTTTACCACGGCTTCTGTCTTTGTGAGATTATAGCGATACAGTATACGGGTAACCAGAATAAGCTTAGATTCACCTACAAAGTCCATTTGGAAAATGCCTTTGTTTAGTTCTCCTCCTGACCTTAGAAGAAGATAAGTATATTAATGTAAGGCTCTAAAGTAGTTATAGGAAGCAGGAGATTTCTCAAATTTTGAGCTTTTTGCATATCTCCAAAGTCTTGAGTGCACCAAAAGCCCAGTGGGCTGTAGCAGGTGTGAAAGCTTCTGCATGCCTGATTCTTTGTTGGCACAGAGTTGAGTATTTTCTGACCTTTTCCTCCTTTGGTAAAGATGCCAAGGAATTCAGAGTTTTTAGAAGAGCAGTAGAACAAAGCCATGCTTGTTCTTATCAAATCTTTTTGTTCAAACATGCCATGGCTCTTTTGATCCAGATGAGCTGGCAGAAAAATATGGCTCTTCTGCCAGGGTGGCATCAAGAAGGATCCAAAGCCGGATACTCAAACTTAGCGCAAAGACGCCTTTGTGCAAAATGGCACCTCATCAATGGTTATCCACCGCCCCAAGCCCCTCTCCTTCCCAACTGCCTCGAATTTCTATGAAATTATTTTGATCTTTAGAATACAGTCCAAACTGTTCAGGGCTGGTGATGGTGCAGTAGCTCTAAGGAAATGTCTGCAACAGAAATTTAGGTTGGTTATAGACAGAAAAATGATACTTCCTTCAAAGAACTCCTAGTGCTCTCTGAGTTTCAATTAATTGAATAAGATTTTTAGGAAAAACATTGAAAATGTAATTGATAGACACAAAAGAAAATCCTGATTGAGTTTCTTTTCCAGGGTCGATGGGGCTAAACTCAGCATCATCAACTTTGTGCTCACACAGTAGTTGAAAAACTTTTGAAGCTACCATGTGTAGCTGATGCCAGGTTTCCACTTAGTTTACCATTCCACTGGAAACATTAAATGAACACAGGCCAGTTAGCCAGCCAATACAGATTCACACTGGCTTTCATCTTGAGTCTTCACTTTCAGTTGACTCTTTCCTATCTGACTAAAAACCGTTCTTTAAAAAAATAACCAGCAACCATTCCCTCGCTTCTCCTATCTTCACTCCTCACCCTCCTTTTGCTCATCCCCTACTATGTGTCTTGGGAATTATTCTTTTTCTTTTCCTCCATTTTTTGTTGTGGTCCTGTTGAATTGCTTCAGTGATATCTGACTCTGAGGTTTTCTTGGCAAAGATACTGGAATGGTTTGGCATTTCCTTCTCAAGCTCATTTTACAGATAAGGAAACTGAAGCAAACAGTTAAGTGACTTGCCCAGGTTTACACAACTAATGTGTCCAAGGCTGGACTTGAAATCATGTCCTTCTGACTCCAGGCCCAGCACTCTATCCTTTGTATATCACCTAACTACCTCCCCCACCCCTCCACAATAAAAAAGAACCAGCAGTGCTTTAAAGGAGGTATATTATAGCAAATTACTATGCTACAAATTTCAGTAGATGTGGCAGGAAATTGTGGATGCTATGCTATTGCAGACAAAAGAAAAATATATAAATTATTTTGTTTGAAATAAATTTTACTACTTCTTATAGTTAGGCATGATAAAATTCATAAAATAAACAAAACTCACCAATTATACATATATACTAACTTCAAAGCACTTTGGAACTTGAACTCAAAAAGAACTGGACAAAAATGGTTGCTCTAATGGAAAGGAAACTGTGCACCTGACTCTCTTGTAGTGTTGCCAGTTTAAATATTCACTGTGCCATGATACAAAATAGCAAAGTACATTGCACCTTGAGTATGCACAAAAAAGTCTCTTTGAGAATCAGGGCTCTAGACACCAGAGCTTAAACTCTGTGTATGCATCTCACTTTTCAGTCCCTTGTGGTTTGGTTTCTGGCTCTACCACTCTACTAGAAATGCCTTCTCCAGTCTCCAGTGATATTCTACTTAGCAAATCCAAAGGTCTTCTCTTATTTCTCTTCCCTACATTGGCCTTTCTGTAACATTTGATGCTATCCATCAACTCCTCTCCCTTTTTGCTTTTATGATGGAACATCCTCCTGGTTCTCTGACCTGACCATTTTCTCTTTGCTTTAATCACTGGCTCTTCTACTTCTTCCTACTCCATAGATGCGGACATCCACCAAGATGTTGTCCTTGGATTTTTATTCTCTATCAACACCCTCTACCTATGGCTTCAGTTAATGACTATGTTACACACACCCACACACATCTGAAATGACAGTCCTGCATTTTTACATTCCTGCCATATTTTTTTATGGATGCCCAACTAAACCTCAAAATCAATATGTCCAGAATCAAAAGTTATCATCTTCTCCCTAGAACCTATTCCTTTTCTTAACTTACCCTGTGTCTATTGATGCTACTGTCCCTTACAACAATAGCTATTATAATAAAAAACTAGGAAGGTGTTTTATGAATGATTTCTCATTTTATCCTCACAATAAGCCTGGGGAGTGGGTGCCATGAGTATCCTCACTTTGTAGATGAGGAAGCTGAGATAGAGAGAGGTGAAGTGACTTGTCCAGTTTCATGTGGCTGGTCAGTGTCTAAGGTTAGATTTGAACTAAATTCTTCCCCACACTATCTAGGGTGCTCAGTCCACCATACCATCTAACTGCTTCAATTGCTAATCACTCACATCATATACCTTAAAGTTATCTAACTTTTTCCTCTTTCTTAATATCCCTGATGTGCACTTAGCTGGCCTGTTGATCCTACCAATTTTTGAATTTATCCCCTCCTTTCTGTTCTCATTGCTATCACCATAGTCTGGGCCTTTATTGCCTTCTACTTGGACTGTTGTGTTAACCTCATCATTTGTCTCTTTGCCTTTGGTTTTTAATTCTCAATTCTGTCATAACAATTGTTTTCTAATGCACTACTCACATTACTACCCTGGGTAGAAACTTTCAGTAGTTTCCTGTTGCTTGCCTCATCACAGTATAAATTCTCTAGCTTGGCATTTCAGATCATCCACAATCTGCCTGGATCTACCTTCCCAGCTTTATCTCCCAGTGCTTCCCTACTCTGTAAACTCCAGCGGTTTTCTATTACTTCTAGGATCAGATATAAACTACTCTCTTTGATATTTAAAACTCTTCATAACTCGACACCTTTCTACCTTTCTCACCTTTAGATACATTATTTCTCTCCATGTACAGCTTGTCAGCCATTGACGTTCCACATAAATGATTCTCTCCTCTCATGTCTGCATACATTGAACTGGTGATCCTTAATATATATAATGTCTTTCCTTCCTTCCCTCCTTCCCTCCTTCCTTCCTTCCTTCCTTCCTTCCTTCCTTCCTTCATCTTTCTCTCTCTGTTTCTCCAACTATACTTCTTAATAAGTTTAGTTTCCTTCAAGATTAAGCACCTTCTTCATGAGGTCCTTCCTTTTGTAACCTTCAAGGTTACCTTTTATATATGCTTTACGTGTCTAGATACATTTGTTTTTCATATATTTCTATTTATGTATTTTCTCTCCCCTACTGAAGTATAAACTCCTGGAAGGTGGGGCCTGTTTTGCTTGCACATTTGTATCCCCAGGATCTAGCACTTTACCTGGCACATAATAGTCACTCATTAAATACTTCCTTGAGTGCCAGCACATTAAAAGCTCCTTTTTACATCTTTCTTATAGGTCAGCTTCAGGTCAGTTTCAAACAGCATTTAGTATGTTGGGTTGCACATGCAGTGCATTTTTCGTAAATGTTACTGAGTCAACACTACTCCTCTTAGGATAAGGGGTTACTAGTTTAGATTTTTACAGTAATTTAAGTTTAGCAAAATACTTTTTATTTTGACTTCATTTTATTAGTACCGTATTAGGTTAAATTAAAAGGTTCCTATAGGGAGGTTGGAAATTGTGATCAAATCCCGTGTGTTTCCATTTCTCTTTGTCATTCAAAAGCTTTATAGAAACCATAGGATTAAGAAGTTATAGCCTTTTACAAAGGGTAGCTGCTTTCTTTATTTAAAAAAAATTGTTTACACAGATGTATATAGAATATCCTTATAACATGACTAACTGTACCTGTAATTGTACCTGTACAGCCAAATAAAACTGTAGTATCTGTTGTAAAGGCTGCTTTTGCAGGCTCTAAAATTCTTCCAGTAAAGAGATAGAGGTGCCAAAGACACTTGTAAATTGACTAGGATAACTGGCATGGTTTTAATGCTGGCAAAAACACATTCAACATATTTATGCATGCATCAAGGAACTCTCTGTGTCATTTTTGAATTCAAAGAATTTGTTGGAAAATGTTAGACATTTCATCACATGGTATTCAACATATGCCACTAGGACTAGACAGCTAAGGAGAACTAACTTTTAAAGAATCGATCTGTCATGAATTCACAGCTGTTAGATTGCAAATTAAAAAGCGTATTTTATTGCTTCTTCCTGAAGGATTCATATCAGGAGGATGATTTATACGAAAGAGAGGAAGATGACAAGAAAGAAACTGGACGGGCTTTCCAGGTTGCTGGAATTTTACTCATTTTTTCTTAAGAGGAATCTGATTCTGATTGTGTAGTCTAGAGTTTAATAAACCTCAAGTGTAAATATTTCTGTGATCCATTTGTGAAAATTATGCTGGATACAGCTATTAGCATTAGGAATTACTTTCAAAAACCAATGGTCATTAAAAAAATAATTGAAATAGCAATGTTATCCTAAAAAACTACAAGGTATCTCAACCCAACAATAAAATGAAAGAATGTATAGAGTAGACTGACCTTTACCTCTTTGAGTATTTTTTGGTTCAACATTTATGAATTCATTATGATTTTGTATTTCCATGTATCCCTAGCTTCCCTTTAATATGCATTGACTCCATGATGTAAATAATTTAACTCCAAAGTAACTTCAGACAAGGGAGATCACCATAATTCCATGCCTTCTCTACCTCATGGATTCTCTTCCATGTCTTTCCATAAACCCTCATGAAGCCCTTTCTTTGCTACTTTTAATATTTTGGAAGTATCAGAGTATCACTAAGACTATCCAACTATTTTCTCCCATGTTACTGAGTGGCATGTGCCATTTTTCAGGCATGGAAACAGTTCTTGAATTGTTTCAGTCATATCTGACTCTTCATTTGGGGTTTTCTTGGCAAAGATACTGGAGTGGTTTGCCATTTCCTTCTCCAACTAATTTTACAGATAAGGAAACTGAGGCAGAGTTAAGTGATTTGCTTAAGGTTATACAAGTAGTAACTTTCTGAAGCCAGATTTAAACTCATGTCTTCCATGTTGCAGGCCAGGTGATCATCCACTGTACCACTCCTTTTCAGGTATACTAGTCCTTAATGTCATATGTGTCATTTTTTGTATACAAGTCACATTGTAAAATACTACAATCTACTTCTACCTCACTGCATATCTGCCTTCCAAGACACAAGTCTGAGTGTAATGAGACCATGGTATTTCATGATGCGCAGCTATATATCATTACCTAGAGAATATTGACATTAAAGATAGCTCCAAGTCATAATGAACTAAATGACCCTCTTCTGTATTGTATTGCAGTTTTTAAAAATACTTCAACTTCTTTGCTTTAGGCAAAATTATCCATACTTTAGACAGCTGCAGTATAGGTCATTGCTGTGCTTTCTTCTTGAGTTTACTCTTGAAAAATGCCCAGAAAGTTAAGCTCATCCTGAAGTTAGAAGTTAAGTTTCTTTGCCCATACCTAACATATAACTCTGGTGCATCCAAGTGCGTAGTGGTGATTAGTTTCCTTCTACCAGACATGCGTAGCTCTGAGTCCTGACTATCTTTTTTCATGGATAATTTTGATGGTAAAGTACACAGATAAAGAGTGTGATGCTATGTTCTGTAATGGAATTGTGAGGAGTCTTTTTTTTCAGTTCTTTCAGACAGATGTTTCTCAAACATTTTCTTTATTGCCAGAAAAAGTCCCTGATGTCTAGTTATCAACTTAACCACTAATTTTTTTTTTCTCGAAAACATCCTTCTTGGTCTCCGGAAAATTCATTTAATTTCTCATTTTTAGAACTTGATTTGACCCAGTGAAAAATAATCCCAACAAGACTATTTCATCAATACTTTCACAAAAGGGAAAGTATTTACTGCATAGAGAAAGAGAAGGTACTATCTGTACTAAGTGCCTTTAGTTAATTACATTAAGTTGAAATGGAGTCATTGGGTTGGCTCATTTCACTCATTTACTCTAGACAGTAGAATTATTCATCACATGTTCTCTTCTCCCCTTGGCACTGCAGGAAAGTTATAAAATCTAAAGTAAACAAATACTTTCCCTTTTGTAGAGCTTCCCTGTATGGAATGTGAGAATAGAGAAATCTGTCATATTCCTCAAAAGGTGAATTTTGAAGAAAAATGCTAATAAAATAGCTAGCATAGCTAATAGCTAAGATTATAGAGTATTTTCCATGATGCATTTTATGTTATCTCATTTCATCCTCAGAGCATCCCTATTAGGTAGGTGCTATTAGTATAATATCCATTTTGAAAATAAGAAAAACCAGTGTTCCTTATGTTCTGTAGCTACCCACGTGATGGTATGGCAGGTATCGTGCTGGATCTGGAAACAGAAGGACCTGTATTCAGGTCCCAACTTTGACATTTACTAGCTCTATGACCCTGGTAAAATTACTGAACTTCTTTAGGCCGTAATTTCCTCATTTATAAAATGAAAGTATTGGAATCAACCCCTGAGTTTCCATCCATATATTTCTTTGATCATTGAGTGATTTAGAATAAAACACCAGCATTTAGGTAGACTACCTTAACAAGATTTATGGGACAACAGTCAGACAGGATGGGTAAGCATGGGCAACTTGTGATAGGTACCATTAGAAGAAGTATCTATATTGACCATTGACCATTGAAATATAAAAGGATATTTTCTGTAAAAAAGAGTGTTTTATAGAAGCCCCAGAGGCCTCTAATATTTAATTCAGTATTTCTCAGATCTTTGATTTTTTTTAAGGTAATCTATCCACCAATGGCAATCATTCTCCTCCTTATCTTGGACTTTGTAAGTTTCTGTGGGCAGAAACATCCAGTCATTTCGTTGCCCTCTTGCTGGTGAGGAGCCTGTCTGAATTTAACTAGTCAGGACCTCTGATGACAGCAGAATTTATCACCAAGTCCACCATACCTAATGCCTTTACAAGTTGGTAGGACCTGCCAAAGCTCATTTATAATCTGCTGATATAGTATCTTCGCCAAGATTAGGCAACAGAACAGGGATTTAGAGATCTATTAAATTACACTTTGTAAATATACCTTATTGAATGAGAAGAAACTTCAGATGGATAGGACACTAATGGTATATTGATTTATATGTTACATTTATGGAACTTGCCCTCTGAACACATCCTCGGGCCTCAGATTACTTTTCATGGTATAATTTGAAAATTTTAATTAAATTATTTTATTGTTTGCTGCTCTTTGAATTAGAAATCTTAAATGGAGTCACCTAAGGTGAATCTTAAAGCAAAGTTAAGCTAATCCAACAAATTCAGAAGAATTATGGACATAATGGATTCAATAATTTAAGCATTTTAAATTGTAGACTCAAAAGGATATAGAGTGTTGCCCCGTTGCTCAGAAGTACAACGTAAGTGAGCAAGTTGCATGAGACTCACACACACTCTGAGCGAAAAAATATCAGGATTTCCATAGGTATAATAAGTAAACCAAAAGAACAAGCAATGTTTTGTCAGGATTTACAAAACTAAAACCTATAAGATGACCAAGAAAAGGATTTTCATGTTAGCAATAGTTCAAGACATCAACAATTTGTTTTAGTTTGGCAAACTTTTCTCTTCTCATCCCTGGGAGAGACTGTTATTTTCATTTTCATATCCACAGTATCTTGTATGTAGTAGGTGATTAATAAAGGTTTATTGAATGTCATTGAAATGGCAGAAATCCTCTGATTTAATTTCTCATATTATTGTCTATTTTGCATACTTTAGATCATTTCTAAGATATTCAAAAGAAGATAACTACTGTAAGTAATTATAGTCAATACAGTGTAATATAGTCAATAGACTATGTTTTTGCCTATTGCTGAGCATACCAGGTCAATAGCATCATTCTCAAGTTTTAAAATATATACATATATATGCATGTATATATTTTAATAGAAGATTCTACAGCTGAAGGTTGGTATCAAGTTTACATTACAGTTTAAAAAGCTCTTTTCCTCTCATAAAATGATACTATTTAAAATGGTAATGAATTTGTCAAAATAAAAGATCACTTCAAGCCTTTCATGTATAAAGAGATGAAATCAGTTCACCAAATCTAGTACTTGTAAGTCACAGTGTTTCGTACTAGAAATATATAGACAAAACAAATAGACCCTGCTGTCAGGGGACTCTGCATCCTCAGGATCTTTTATATAATAGATACTTAATAAATGTATGATGGATCAAATTGAATTGCCAGGTAAATTCTGATGACCAAAGTTGTTACTAGCTTGGGAGTGGGGTCTGGGATAGGCACAATCAGAGATGACAGTACTGAGATAACTAAGAAATAGCCTCCATTCCTTAATAAACTTACATTCTGGGAAGGGGATATGTACAAGTAGATAGAACATGTGTGTGTTTGTACTTCTTGCCAAAGACCGTGCCATCAGAGAAATAATGACATGACTTGCACTTGACTTTGTTTTGAGTGAGGGAAGACTGTGCAGGTCACCAGCATCACTTCTCCTCCAGAGCCATCTGAATCCAGTGACCAGATATTCATCAGGATGACTGGAGATGACCCAGGATGAGGCAATTGAGTTTAAGTGACTTGCCCAAGGTCACCCAGCTAGTGAATGTCAAGTGTCTGAGGTGAGATTTGAACTCAGGTCCTCCTGACTCCTGCACTGGTGCTCTATCCACTGTACCACCTAGCTGCCCCTAGATAGAACATAAAGCAGTGACAAGCATTATTAAGTACTTACTATGTGCCAGGTACTATACTAAATACAAAGAAAAAGTAAAAAGATATAGTAAATGCCAGTAGATATACAAGTAAAACACTGTGGGACACACAATGAGAATCCACATTCAATTAGAGACATCAGGAAAACAAAATCATACAGGAAGTGGCATCAAAATTTGGCTAGGATCTTAATAAGTAGAGGTGAGACAGATGATAGCAGAGGTAGGAGAAATGGGAAGTCCTGGGAAGTGTTGGAAAGAACCACATTGTCCAAGACCCTGGAGACATCAGTGGAGAAGCACTTAGTGTTATGTGTCACTGGAGAGGATAGTCTGTTTGGAAGGCATCCAGTAATGATGCCTGAGGGCTAGTGGAGAAAAGCAAAGTCAGGAGAAATAAGTCAAAGTTGCAAAGTGCCAGGGAGACTACAATGGTGGGAGAGAACAGTGAAGGTATTCTTTGATTAGAGAAAAACCAAAATTCTCTGAGTAGAGAAACCAAAAAATTCTCTGATTAGAGGAAACCCAAAGCTGGAGCAAAATTCAGTCCATAGAAGATAACGTGGCTATGTGGGTGCTGTTAGGCAGCTGATTTCTTCAAAAACATCAGGCTACTCTATAAGTATACACTAGCAGCTTGTGGCTTGGCTCTTAAAGGCTCATATGCAATAGAATCTGGTTATGTGAGGATATTCCATGCATAGGGAATAGTGTAACGATGGAGACAGAAAGTCATGATGATGGGAAAGCTTTCAGGGAAGGGTGGGAGGAATATTTTGAGAATAGTATATAAGATAATTTGCTTAGAGAAGAGACCGTGGGAAATCAGAAAGAAAGGTGAAAGAGTAGAGTGGCCATGCATCAAAGTCTAGCAATAATGGAGTTTTATGACCTCTTACATTGGCGAAGAGACTAGAAAAAGACTCCGAAAACATCATCAACCACTTGGTTGTAACTGACATGACTGTCACAAGGCACTTTGTCCTTTGGATTTCTTGAGCCTAAGACCTCATACAGCTTGCACACAAGACTTGTGACTCATAATATTTAGAGCTCTAAGGGGCTTTATAATTCATCCAACCCCTTCATTTTACTGAGACTCAAAGAGTTCACACAGTTCTATTTGTAGCTAAAATTTGAACCTAAGTGTCCTGACTACAAATCCAATTTTTTTCTTTATTCCATATGAACCAGGAACATACAGAAACAGGAAAATCAATCTTTTAAATAATATTTTATTTTCCCCAATTTCATGGAAAAACAATTTTTAACACTTGTTTTTTTAAATTTTTGAGTTTCAAATTTTCTCCTTACTCCCCTCTCCTCCCTCCTCCATGAGATTTCAAGCAATTTGATATAGATTATACATGTGCAAACATGCAAAATATATTTTTACATTAATTATATTGTGAAAGAAAACAGACCAAAACATGAAAAATAAAGTGAAAAATATAATGCATTAGTCTGCATTTAGACTCCGTCATTTCTTTCTCTGGAAGTAGACAGCATTTTTTCATGATAAATCCTTTGGAATTGTCTTGGATCATTGTATTGGCGAGGATAGCGAAGTCATTTACAGTTGTTTCCTTGTATAGTGTTTCTGTTACTGTATACAATATTCTCCTGGCTCAGCTCACTTTTCTTTCCATCACTTCATGTATGTCTTTCCAGGTTTTTCTGAAATCATCCTGCTCATCATTTCTTACAGCACAATAGTATTCCATCACTATCTTATGCCATAACTTGTTCATCCATTTCCTACCTAATAGACATCTCTTCAATTTCTAGTTCATTGCAACTATAAAAAGACTGCTGCAAATATTTTTATAAAAATAGATCCTTTTCCCTTTTTTAAAAGAAATCTCTATGGGATGGAAATCAATCTTAGAATATCAGTTCTGTGTTGCTCTGCTTCAGAAAAGCCTCACCTGAAAGAATTATAGGTTAGACTAAACACCTTTCTGGGAATTCAGTATGTACAACTTCAAAATAAGAAATATATCTTCTTGTTAGAGCTATTTTCAATAACTGCTTCGTTTCAGCACAATATACCAACTAGCTCCCTTGTCTACCTGACTAGGATAACACCTTGAAGGTCAAATGGAGAAGTTTGGGTTTAATTCTGTAAACAATGGGAGTGATTGAAGAATTCTGATTGGGGGAGCAGTATGATGAAACCCATGCCTTTATAATGTGCAAGGTAGATAAAGAGACCAGATAGGCAGAACAAAGTTCAAAAGCCTGTCAGAATTCTCTAGCTAGAACAATTATTCATATACTGGGGTCTTTTTAAACAGTTTCTTTACATCAATAATCCTCAATCCCTTTTCCATTTAAAGAAATATGTCCTTTGAAAGGCTTAACTTATTCAGAGGGAACAAGTTCTAAAAATGAAATTGAGTATCTGACCATAATTAGGTGACAGTTGAACTAAGAGAACAAGGAGAGATGGTAGAGGATAAAACAATGTAAAGAAGTCCAGAAAAGCCTTCTGGGGAAAGAAAATAAATGCATTAAACAACACTGATTCCAGAAAGAGTTGATGGATTTGGTGTATATTGGGACATACCCTATATCTTTTGAACCTGGACAATGCAGGAATTACTTTTGCTTAGGTATGCATATCTTTTGCAATGGTTTTGTTTTCTTTTGTTTTTTTTCAATGTAGTATGGAAATGGGAAAGACAGTGATTTTTGTTTGCTCAAAAAATTTAAAAATACATGAAATACCTAGGATTATAAAGGAACCCAATTATATTGAAATTTAATTACCAAAAAAATGTATAAGCAAGTTCACGAACACCCCATCAAGATCCCTTTGTATATGATATTGTTGTATCCTGTGTAGGTGGGAAAAGTATTCAAGCCAGCTACCAAACTCATAGATCTTTTGAAGAATTCAAGGAGGTACACATATCAGGGAGTGTTGCATTCTCTGTATAACACATTATTCTTTATTCCTTTAATTCCCTATTTTTCATTTTGTTGCAGTTCTACAACTATATAACATGTTATTTTATTGTGACATAGTTTTTTTTCTGAGAATATTTTACCACAATAAATTTCAATCATTTTTGAAGGTTTATTATCCCTGGTTTATTTGTTAATATCTAACTCAACATATGTTGACTCCATGAGAGCTAATTAGAAAACACTATACCTCTCTTTTTTGTCAATTGTTTGTAAGAGCTCATGTTTATTGGAGGGAAAAATACCATGAATTCTGTGTAACATAATTTCAGAATTATAAGTATTAAAATCCTGTGCATTTTGTGCACTGAAACATTTCATGAAGTATAGATAAACTGTCACTTGGGTTTTTTGGGGGGTTGAACTGAAACTCCCTATCTCTCCCAGACTGGAAGTGCAGTGGCTACTCATGGGCCTCATCCCACTCCTGATCCAGGTAAGAGACTGATCTTTCTTGATCTTGACCCTCCTTAGGCAGCTTGGTGCCCTCCACCCCCAACTCTCAGATGTTCACTATATTAGTGTCAGACGGCTTGATCTATGACAGGTCAGAACTTAGAGTTCAAATGATTCGGTGTAAAGATCAAGTATTTGAATTCTATTATGCAAAGATAGAATCTGTGAGTTGGCTTTGCTGAAGTACTTTTCCTTTTTTTATTCTTTGTTACAAGGCTGAATCTCTAAGTAGAAGGAATTTGGAAATTAAGTTTACATAAAAATACAAGATCAAAAATGTTTTTAAAATAAAATCATAGAATATTTTTAAAAGCATGTAAAAGGAGATAAAGTAGAGACAGATGTTTTGTTTATCCTTCATCCCTAAAACACTTGAAGGGCAAAACATATCTTTTTAAAAATCAGATGGCAAGCAAGAGATAGAAAAAGAAATCCCATTTAAAGCTAGAGTAGACACTACGAAATATCTGAGAGTCTTCCTGCCACAACAAATCCAGGGACTGTCAGATATAAGTAAGTGGAAAAACATCAGTTGCTTGTGACTAGGCTGAGCCAATATAATAAAAATGACAATTCTACCTAAATTAGCTTACTTATTTAGTGCCATACCAATCAAACTATCAGATAATTATTTTCTAGAACTGGAAAAAATAATATTAAAAATCAGATGACAATTTTTTGGTATAAGAGACTCTCTATGAAGAAATGTCCCTTCCTAATGTAGATCAGCAACTATTCTGAAACTTAGAAGGTATTTTTTTACAGGTGAAGTCATGCAAAATATACTTCCATATTAGCCATGTTGCAAAAGAAAAAAGATGAAAACGTAAAACAAAAAAATAATTTTTTTTAAAAGTAGGCTTCAATCTGCTTCAAAGTTCATCAGTTCTCTGTCTGGAGGTAAATAGCATTTTCCATCATGGGTCCTTTGGTATTGTCTTGAAGCATCATCTTGATCGAAGTGACTGAATCTTTCACAGTTGATTATTTTTATACCGTTGTTACTGTGTACAGTGTTCTCTTGGTTCTTCCTCATTTCACTTTGAATGAGTTTGCATATGTTTTCCCAGGTTTTTCTGAACCCATCTTGCTCATCATTTATTATGCCAAAGTACCATTTCATCACAGTCATACACCACAACTTGCTCTGCCGTTCTTCACTTGATGGGTATCCCCCTCAATTTTCAGTTCTTTGACTGGTAAAAAGACCATAAAAAGCCATAAAAAGAGCTGATATAGATATTTTTGTAAAAATAGGTCCCTTTTATCCCTTGTACCCTTAGGGGTACAGATCTAGTGATGGTATTGCTGAGATAAAGGATATGAACAGTTTTATGGCTCTTTGGACATAGTTCCAAATTATTCTCCCAAATGTTTGGACTAGTTCACAATTCCACCATGAGTATCCCAATTGTTTTCACAGCCCCTCCAGCATTTGTCATTTTCCTTTTCTGTCATGTTAGTCAATCTGATAGATATGAAGTGGTACCTCAGAGTTGTTTTAAGTGCATTTTTCTCTAATCAGTAGTGATTTAGAACATTTTTTCATATAACTTGATAGTTTTGATTTCTTCTGAAAACTGCCTATTTGTATCCTCTGATCATTTTTCAACTTGGGAATGGCTCTTATTTTTGTGAATATGGTTGTTTCCTACATATTTGAGAAATGAGACTTTTAGCAGAGAAACATATTGTAAAAAGTTTATTCCTTCCCCCCACCTCCAGTCTCCTGTTTTTGTCAAATATTGAGATTTTAACCCAAAAGTTTTAATCTTTGGGTTTATCAAATGCCAGATTAATATGATTATTTCCTACTGTGTATTGTGTGCCTAAACTAGTCTGCTGATCCACCATCCTATTTCTTCCCTGTACCAGACTGTTTTATTGATTCCTTGTGTTGTAATTTAGTTTGTAATCTGGAACTGCTAGGCTACCTTCCTTCACAATGTTTTTTCTCATTGATTGCCTTGATGTTCTTGAACTTTTGGTCCTACAGATGAAATTTGTGGGTTTTTTCCTGGTTCTATAAAATAATTCTTTGGTAGTTTAATTCATATGGCACTGAATAAGTAAATTATCTTTGGTAGAATTGTCATTTATATTATATTGGCTCAACCTACCCGTGAGCAATTAATATTTCTCTAGTTGTTTGCATATCACTTTATTTGTATGAAAAATGTTTTATAATTGTGCCCATATAATCCCTGGAATTGTATTGGCAAATAGACTCCCAATATTTTATATTATCTGCAGTTATTTTAAATGGAATTTCTCTCTCTCTTCAGACTAGGTTTTGTTGGTAGTATGGAGAAATGGTGATGATTTATGTGGGTTTATTTTATATCCCACAACTTTGCTTAAATTGTTGTTATTTCAGTGAGATTTTTAGTTGATTTTCTAGGCTTCTCTAAGCATGCCATTACATCATCTGCAAAGAGTAATTGGTTTATTTTCTCACTTTATTTTTATTCCTTCCATTTCTATTTCTTGTCATATTTGTATAGTTAGCATTTCTAGTACAATATTGAATAATAGTGGTGACAGTGGACATTCTTGCTTCACCCCAGTCTTATTGGGAAGGCTTCAAGCTTATGCTGTGGTTGTTCAGTTAAGTATAACTCTTTGTGACCCTGAGGACTATAGCATTTCTATACTTCATTATGTTTTTAAGTCTCTTTAAGCTTATATTCATTGCTTCCAATCACACTATCTAGCCATCTTTTCCTCTACCATCCCTTTTCATTTTGCCTTCAATCTTTCCCAGCATCGGTCTTTTCCAATAAGTCTTGTGTTCTCATCATGTGGCCAAAATATTTAAGCTTTAGCTCCAGTATTTGAACTTCAGTGAATAGTCTGAATTAATTTCTTAAAGCATTGACTGATTTGATTGCCTTGCTGTCTAAAGGACTCTCAAAAGTCTTCTCCAGCACCACATTTCAAAAGTTTTGTTTTTGTTGTGCTTAGTTTTCCTTATAATTCCACTCTCACAGACATACATTGCTACTGGAAAAACCATAGCTTTGACTACATGGATCTGTGTCAGCAGGGTGATGTCTTTGCTTTTTTAGGATGTTGTCCAGATTTGCCTTAGCTTTCCTTGCAAAGAGAAAGCATCTTTTAATTGCATGGCTACAGTTGCCATCTTCAGTGACCTTTGAGCCCCAGAATATAATATTGTATACTTCTTCCATTTCTTTTCCTTCTATTTATGAGGAAGTAATAGGACCAGTTGCTAAGATATTAGTTGATTTTTTTTGATGTTAAGCTTCAAGCCAACTTTTATGCTCTCCTCTTTCACCTTCATCAGGAAACTTCTTAATTCTTCAATTTTTGCCATCAGTGTGATATCATCGGCATTTCTAAGATTGTTGATATGTCTTTGGACAACCATAATTTCAGCCTTTGATTCATCCAGCCCTGCATTTTGCATGATGTATTTTGTATATAATTAAATAAATAAGGTGACAAAATACAGCTTTATATTTCTTTTCCACTCTTAAACCAGTCACTTATTCCATCTTAAGTTTTAACTGTTACTTGACCTGCATACGTTTTCCTAAGGAGACAAGAAAGATAATTTGATACTGCCATCTCTTTGAGGAATTGCCACATTCTGTTATGATCCACACAGTCAGAAGTATTAGTGAAATCAATAAAGTAGAAGTAGATGTTTTTCTGAAAGTCCCTTGCTTTCTCCAGAATCCAATGAATGGTGATAATTTGGTCTCTAGTTCATCTGTCTCTTTAAAAGCCAGCATTCTCTTCTAGTAATTCATGATTCACAAGCTGCTGAAGCCTGGCTTGCAGAAGATTAAGCAAAACCTTGCAGGCATGTGAAATGTGTGCAATTGTTCAGTAATTTGAACATTTCTTGGCATTGCCTTTCTTTAGGTTTGGGACATATACTGATCTTTTCCAATCCAGTGACCACTGTTGTGTTTCCAAATTTGCTGGCATGTTGAATGCAGCACTTTAACAGCATCATCTTTTAGGATTTTTAATAGCTCAGCAGTAATTCCATCACCTTCAGTAACTTTATTGTTAGCAGTCCTTCCTAAGCAATCCTTCTTTGACTTCATTCTCCAGGATGTATGACTCTAGATCAGTAACCACACCATCATGGTTGTCGGTGATGTTATGATCTTTGTGTATAGTTCTGTGTATTCTTACTGTCTTGTCTTAATGTCTATTTCTGCTAAGACCCTACCATTTTTGTCTGTTATCATGCCCATTTTTGCATGAAACATTTTCTTGCTATCTTTAATTTTCTTGAAGAGATCTCTTATCTTTCCCATTCTATTGCTTTCTTCTATTTCTTTTCATTGATCGTTTAAGAAAACCTTATCTCTCCATGCTATTCTCTATAATTCCTCATTCACTTGGGTATACGTTTCCCTTTCTCCTTTCCCTTTCCTTCTTTCCTCAGCTATTTGTAAAGGCTCATAAAACAGCCATTTTGCTTTCATGCTTTACTTTTTCTTTAGGATTTTTTTTGTTGCTTACTGTACAGTGTTGCAAACTTCTGTCCTTAGTTCTGCCAGCACTCTATCTACCAGATCTAATTCCTTAAATCTATTCATCATGTCCACTTCATATTAATAAGAGATTCCTAGATTGCTGTCATGTTATGGCAGTATTACTTGCATAGCTCATTGAAACTCTTGAGTTACGCAAGATGAGCAGGTCATACTAGAGACAAAGGGTGATCCCCCAGAGAAGGAAATGACAAACCACTCCAGTATCTTTGTCAAGAAAACTTCATGGATAGTCTTAAAATGATAAAAATATGACACTGAAAGATGAGCTCCTCAGATCGAAAAGTGTCTGACATGCTACTAGGGAAGAGTGGAGGACACCTATAATTAGCTTTAGTACTAATGAAGTGACTGAACCAAAGCTGAAAGCAAACTCAGTAGTGGATGCATCTGATAGTGAAAGAAAAGTCCAATCCTGTAAAGATAATATTGCACAGGAACCTATAATTTAAGATCTTTGAGCCAAGGTAAAATGGATGTGGTCAAATAGGAGATGGAAGGATTGAACCTTAAAATTTTAAGTGTCAATGAACTTAAATGGATGGTAGTGGTGAATTTAATTCAGGTAGTCACTATATATGCTATTGTTAGCAATAATCACTTAGAAGAAATGGATTAGCCCTTGTGGTCAATAAAAGGGTGGGAACTGGGATATGATTTCAAAATTGACAGAGTGATATCTGTTCAAATATCTGTCCAAATCCAAGGCAAACCATGCAGTGCCACAGTAATGCAAGTCTGTGCTCCAACCACTGATGCTTAAGAGGCTAAACTTAATCATTTTTATGAAGACCCACAACATTTAGAAATAAAACAAAAAAAGTTACATTCATCATAGGGAATTGAAATGCTAAAGTAGAAAATCAAAAGATAATTGGAATGATAGGAAAGTTTGGCCTTGGGGTACAAAATGAAGGAGGGCAGAGGTTAATAGAATTTTGTCAAGATAACTAGCTGGCATAGCAAACACTTGAAAGGTGACTCGACATATAGACATCATCAGATGATCAATATCAATATTGTATTGATTATATACTTTGAAGATAAAGATGGAGAAGCTCTATATAGTCAGTCAAAATAAGACCTGGAGCTGACTGTGGCTCAGATTATGTGTTTCTTATTGCAAAATGTGTTTGTGTGTATGTGTGTGTGTGTGCGTGTGTGTGTGCGTATTTTCCCTTTGAGTCAATTCAGATTAAGTTTCAAGCTTTGCTTGCCCCCTCCCACCATATTCTCCTCTAGTGTAAAAGCTCTTCTATGTGTGCCTCTTTTATATGATTTAATTTTCCCCACTCTTCCTCTCCCTTCTCCCTTCTTCCAGGGCATCTATCTTACTCTCCTATCATTTTTTTACATCATCTCAACATAATTGTTTCACTTTCATGACATCTTTCTATGTAGAATCTTAATAACTGCCCTAATAATGATAAAGTTCTTAGAAGTTACATGTATCATCCTTCCATGTGGAAAGGTAAACTGTTTTAACTTATTGAGTCCTGTATGATTATTCTTTCTTGTTTACCTTTTTAATGTTTCTTTTGATTCCTTATGTTTGAAAGTAAAATTTTCTATTCAGCTATAGTTGTTTTTCATCAGGAATGCTTGAAAGTCCTCTATTTCAATAAATTTCCATTTTTTTCCCTTGAAGAATTATACTCAGTTTTTCTTGATGGATTATTCTTGGATGTAAACCTAGCTCCTTTGTGCTCCAGATGATTATATTCCAAGGCTTCCCATCATTTAACGTGGTAGCTGATAAATCTTGTGTGATTCTGCCTGTGGCTACATGGTATTTGAATGATTTCTTTCTAGTTACTTGAAATATTTTTCCTTTGACCTGGGAACTCTACAATTTGTCTATAACAGGGGTGGGGAACCTGCAGCCTCTTGGCCACATGTGATCTTCTAGATCCTTGGATGTGGCCTTTCAGGTGAGTCCTAATTCTATAGAATAAATCTTTTTATTAAGGGGATTTATTCTGTGAAGTTTGGATTCAGTCAAAGGCTGCTCTTGAGGACCTAGAGGGTCACATGTGGAGGCTACAGATTCTCCATCCTTGTTCTACAATATTCCTGGGAGTTTTCATTTTTGAACCTCTTTCAGTAGTGATCAGTGTATTCTTTCAGTTTCTGTTTTACCTTCTGATTCTGGGATATCCTGACAGTTTTCCTGTATAATTTTTTGAAATATGATATCTAGGCTCTTTATTTGATCATAATTTTTAGGTAATCCAATAATTCTTAAGTTATTTCTCCTTGATATATTTTCTGTCAGTTTTTTTCCAATGAGATATTTCATATTTTCTTCTACTTATCATTCTTTTGATTTTGTTTGATTCATGGATTCATTAGCTTCCCCTTGCCCAATTCTAATTCTTAAGTAATTGTTTTTGTTAGTGAGCTTTTGTGCCTCTATTTCTATTTGTCCAATTCTGCTTTTTAAGGAATTATTTTTATCAGTGAATTCTTGTACTTCTCTTCATTTTGCCAATTTGGTTTTAAGAAGATTTTTTCTTCAGTATTTTTGTGCCTCTTTTAATGAGCTATTAACTCTATTTTTATTATTTTTTTCTCTTTGCTCTTATTTCTTTACCCAATTTTTCCTTATTTGGGTTTCAAAAGCAGTTTTAGCTCTTCCAGGAATTCCTATTGGGATTGTGTCCAATTCACTTTTTTTTCCTTTAAAGCTTTGCTTGTAGCTGTGTTGGTTTCATTGTCTTATTCTAAGTTTCTGTTTTGATCTTCCCTATCACCATAGTAGCTTTTTATGGTCAGGTTCTTTTTTGTCATTTGCACATTTTGCCACACTCTTTCTTGATTTTGAACATTATGTTAAAGTTGGGCTCTATTCCAAGAGCAGGGGAAGAGAGAGTGTCTCAAGCTTCATACTTGTTTGCATTGCTATTTTCAAAGCTAGTTCTGGGGATTCGGGAAGTTGTCAGAGCATCCAAGATGTAATCTGGGAAGTGATGTGATCACTGTTCTGGTCCGTTACCCAGTTACAGTATCATTACTCTAATCCTTACCCAGTAATGACCCTGAACCCCTCTGCAACGTAGTCTTAAGGAGATACGTGGAGGTATTAAGAGGTTAAGTCATTTACTCAGTGACACACAACTAGTATGTGTCAGAGGTGGGATTGAAGCTATATCTTCTGAATTCTGAAGTTAGCTCTTGAACCACCATGCAGGACTTCCTGTAAACTTGTCATAGCTCAGAATAATCTTATGTTACTAACTAGCATGTTGGTATTAAATTGTTTAAAAAATGTAACAATAAAATATGACTCTATACAATATGACCTTGACCCCATACATACATATGTCTAGGTTCTGCTTAACCTATCGACATTGGTCATCTGAGCTGTGATAGAAAGAAATAACTATGTCTTGGAGGGGAGTGTTCATATTTTGTTCTAAACCAGTACCCACAAAATAGCTTATTTTGCCTTTGAAATCTGAATAGTTGCCTAGCTTCATGTTACTTTATTCAATGAAAATTTTTAAAGTATTTTTAGTATATTTGAAACCTGTAAGCAGCACAGAACTCCATACTTTGGACCCTCTGGGGTATAAAAAGGGAAGAGTTGTTTTGGAATGTAGACCTTAGCACTTGAAAGTTGAATAAACATTCAAATGATACCCTACTTCCTGTGTTTTGGTTACTGCTATAATTGAAGGGCTGCAGTGCCATTCAAGATAGGGAGAATTTATGAATTTGCTATCATTAGGGGAAGAAGGGATAGCAACAGTGTGCAGATGCCTGTACTAGCTTGAATGGTTCACTCACAGCCAAGAAAACCAGGTTGGTAGATGTCTTACTAAACAAAGAGCAGATTGGAAGTAAACTGTCATTTGCCTCGTTGCTGAGCTCCACACTTTATCCCCAAGAAGACAACTTGGCTGAAGCTAAATATCTAAACATACACATGTACGTGTGTGCATGCATACACATACACACACACATGCATGCACATGCACAAAGGGTTTCTTTAATTAGGGTTGAGACAGTTTTGTTTTGCTAGTTTGGCAAATATTTGTGCCCATGGCCTTGTATTTTATTAATCTTGTAGAAATACAGCTGTTAGTTGAAGGCAGAATGAAGCTATTTTTGAAAGTTGTCTTTGGGGAATTTCAATAACCAGCACTTAAAGAACATACAGAATACAGTATTGAACTTCATGGGGATATGATAGCTGTCTCCAGAAATTGAAGGGCTGTCATGTGAGAAAGAGATTAGACTGTTTCCCTTGGCCCAAGAACTAAGAGAAATGAATAGAATTTGTACAGAGACAGATTTTGGCTCAGTACATGGGGCAGCGTTTCAACAATTAGAGCTGCCTTAAAGTAGAGTGGACTGCCCTGGGGTGGGCAGTGTGTTCCCTATCAATATAATTTTCAAACAGAGGCTAGCTGACTACTGGTCACTATGTTGTAGAGATGATTTTGCTGAAGTTAGACTATCAGTTCATGAAAAGATGTTTATGTAATACTCACTCTGTGCATAGGCCATGGGGCCTAACTGTGCTGGAGACAAAAATAGAAAAGTCCCTGCACACATACTCTACAGACCAGATGACCACTGAAATCATTTTTGGCTCTGGGATTCTGTAGGAACTATAGGAGCATTTTCCATTTTATTGTAAATATTGAATACCATTGCAAAGACTGATAAAATGGCTAACAATTCCCTTGACTAATTAATATAACTTCTGTCTTGTGAACCTACTGCTCTTTGTTATCAACCATCACTAAAACTGATCACATATTTTGACCACTCTCAGATTATATGTAGAATGTCTACACTGCTGAAAGATATGAAGAATATAATATTTCATTGTGCTTACTTAGCACTTGTTGATTATGAAAAAGCATTTGATTTTGGTAGAACAAAACATGGTCTCACAGGCTATTTTACAGGTGTGTATCTCTCAGTCATACATCATGATCATTCAAGATTCATTGACAACAGAAATAACCTTGTTCAGTGACCCTCTGATGAGAAACATCAAGGGAGGCATAAGTCAGGGATTGCCAAAGGCATTTGCCATTGTAATGGAGACACAGATCCTGAATCCGGGAGGAAATCCAGATACAGGATCTAGACTGTAGATCTGATTATGTTCGCTTGTATGTATGTCTTTCAAATGAAACACACTAAGGATGTTTTAAGGAGATCTGCATCCAGTTAGTCAGTTATTTAGTGATCTCTAAGCCAATAAGGGTGCGAAACCATTTGCAAATAAATATCAGCTTCAAACAAACACCTTGTTCTTTGTTTTTCAGTTCTGTATGAAAATGCTAATGAAAGGTTAAAGTAGTAGCCATGTGATTTGATTTGAGCCTTAATGTTGTTCCTCCATCTGTAAACATATTCAAATAGGTCTGTGATGTCATTGGTTTAAGAGTTCCCTCTAATGATGCAGATTGCATATCATTTGTGTCTTCCCAACCTGTTTGCTTCTCATTCCTTGCAAAAGTTTACTACAGGGGAGCCCACTCAACATGCTGAAAGCTTTCTTTGCTTTCTCTCGAGGGTCATGAGGTTATGAGTAGAATACCCTGGCTTTTCACCTGTTCTTCCTTGTCCTTGACACAAAATCAGCTCATGCGGTTCTTTGATGACATCTTTTACTCCTGCTCTCCTTTGGAGTTCATTAGTTAAGCTGAACCTTCCTCATAGCTACCATATGTCTCTCCATTGTGTTCTATGTACTTACTACTTCAGGAAAAGATGATTCTTTTCTTTCATGGAAAACTTGATGATATTAAAGGAGCTTTGCAGTGTTCCAAAGGAAATCTAGCCTGTTCTCTCCCACCTTTCCAACTTCTTCATTGGCCCAACTCATTGTCTATCTGTATATCCCAAATTTATATCATATTGGATGACTTCTGTAGAACGCCCATCCAGTGACCAACTGTGATAGACAGCTCTTCTCAGCAATACAATGATCTAAGACAATTCCAAAAGACTGATGATAGAAAATGCTATCCACATCCATATCTGTTCTGGGTCTCTTTCTTCATACGAGCATATCTTTGATGAGTGTATGTCTCTCTGTTTTATACCTTCCTAAAGTTTATTTTGAAAGAGTCATTGAACAAAATTATTTCTGGCACATTTTCCACGGAATCTTCAATGATAATGATATATGGATAAGACACGCCTTGTTGTAAAAAAGCTTGAAAAGTTTATCAAATTGAATGCTTTTTTCATAAACAATTAACATTAAGTAAATTTGCATCTTTCAGTAAACTGTGAGATGATAAATCTGTGGTTCATTGTTGAATACCATTTTAGAAAATTCCCACTAATGTCGTTGGTGACTATGCCATCAATTGACACATAGATAACTCTCAAAGTTTTTTACAGATGGAAGAGTAGCCCTATATGTTGAGAATTATTGACGTTCTCCCAGTCATCCTTTTTTGGGTGTTAATAAGTTCTAATATTTTTCCATGCATTTGGTTTTTTGCCCCATCTTTAGATGTAAACCTTGAATATTATAGGTTCATAGTATGATAGTGTCCAGCAGTATTTCAGACTTTTTACCTATGTGAATCAGGTAACTTGTTTGACCGAGTAATAAAGAGAGGTGAAAAGAAATATAATAGACTAAAGAAAGGGTCCCTTAATTGAAAAATGTTCAAAGAAGGAAGTACCTCCCCTCTTCCCAGCTATCAAAGTGATCTTCCTAAAGCAAGGTATGCTTAATAATGGTTTATTTTCAGGAATTACAATAATGAAAGCATCAGATTTTAATTCTACTATATTAGTACCCAGCGTATTATGAGAAAATGTAAATGGCACTTGGATGACATTAGGAAGAATGGCTGGACTTGACTAAAAACAGATAATTCATGCTGGCAATATCAAAGGTATTGAAGGATTAACTCTCAAGATTTCTCAATAAGAGAAAGATGGAAAAGATTTTGGATGGTGACTTTTTTTAAAATTTCATTTCAGTTGTTTTAGTTGTATTCAACTCTATGGGACCCCTTTTAGGGTTTTCATGGCAGAGATATTGAAGTGGTTTGCCATTTCCTTGTCTCTCACTTATTTTATCGATGAGAAAATTGAAACAGACAAGGTTAATTGTCTTGTCCATAGTCACACAGCTGGAAAGTGTCTGAGGTCAGATTTGAATTCAGGAAGATGAGGACTCTATCCACTGTGTCACCAATTTTTAAAAGTACTCACCGAGAAATCAGCATCTACTGATCCATTTGCCTACATTTTTTGCCTATAAACAAATTTTAAAAAAAATGGTTTATCTATCAAAGGTATCCTGGATAATTATCTGGCCTTTCCCAGATGGTTTTCTTTATTACATAACATCTTCAAAGTCACACAAGTGAGAGGCATTGAGAATATGACTTTCTATTTCCTATTAGTTGATTTTAAAAATTCTGATGTAGTTGAAGAAAATATGCCTTTAAAAGTGCTCCTTAAACAAAGTTATATTGAGTTTATAAAACCTTTTCAATGAAATAGTTGAAAAAGGACAGTCTAACCATCTATGTTGAAAAAATAAAGTTCATGAAAGATGCAATTGCCTAGATTATAGCAATAGCTGACTGATTATCTCATTGAGCTAATCCTGTTCATGTGTGTAACCTGAAAGAATTGCTGTAGAAAAATAGTAAGTTGGAGCCAAGATCAATTAACCGGAAGAGATGGCAATGAATTGCATTAGGTAAGTTGTATATGGTGTTTTAAATGATCTTAAGATCCCCATTGTCTCAAAAAACCTATGTTTTAAACACTAATGTGACTTTGGGACTCAAATTCATGTGCCTTTGAATATCTTGGCATTCAAGGACATCAAGCTTTTTCATTCCCGTGGCCTGTCTCCACTCTGTTGTTATCACCCAGAAAGGTGGTTAGAACTTGGGACTTCAGAATTCCTCCAAATCATTCCACCTCTATGATCTCAAATTCATGAAATTCCCATGAATATAATCATCTGTCATTCTATTTTCTCACCTCATTATTTCTAAATGTAGTCTTTATTTTCACTGAGAGTCTTCATCCCTCCATTTTTCCTTGTTTTTTCTGTATTTCACCCCTTTTCTGATTTTACTTTAATCTATTTACAGTCTTGAACCTATAGTTCATTAGTTTTATTGTGTACTTCTACCCTCAGTCCTTTGGTCCCTTGGCTTTCCATTGATCACTCTCTAAGAACCTTCAAACCTGACTCATTGCTCATCAGCTTTCTTCATTCCTACTAATGAACTTCTGATGACTCCTATAATCAAGTAAAGAAAGTATTTTGACTAAGTTCACTGCAAATTTGTGATATCTTTAATTGGGCCTTTACTACTTTACAGTAATTCTTTTATTTATCTCTGTTCTTTCCTATGCTCCTCTTATCAACTGTTCCAATCCTTTGTCTTCAACCGTCTGAGCCTCCTCTCTCAGGAGATGATTTGTCTCCTGTTTAGCTGGTACAGTGAAAGCTATATGTCTTGATCTCCCTTCTCTCTGATGTTCTACACCACAAAGCTTTATTTCACCTTTACCTATCCTCCTCTTTACTTCAGTCTGAGAGCATGAGATAGTCTTTTTTGCCAAGGCTAGCTTCTCAACTTACGATCTATTATTTCATCCCTTCCAGAAACATTTCCCATGAATTTCTCCTCATTTCATCTTTACTCTCTATTTACTTACTTATTTCTTATTGCCTACAAACATACTCAGGCCCCCATCTTTTATACTTAACCCTCAAATGATCTCCCTATATTTCTCTTCCCTTCCACTACCAAACTCTTGGAAAGAGTAGTATTTACTCTCTGACTCCTGTTTATGATTGTCAGTTCTTTCTTCCACTCCTTGAAACTTGACTTCTGGTCCCAATGTTCTACAAGAATTGCTACTTTGAAGATTCCCAATCATTTCAGCACTTTTTGACATTGTAGGCTATTTTTTGTTAATCTCTTCCCTAGGCTTTTGGGACACTGGTTAGTGCTTCTACTATTACAACATCTCCATTTTCCTTTCTGGGTCATTACCTATCTTCAGTCCCTTTTAATCCCCAAGTCTGTATTCTTTTTCTTTTTGGCTTCAGTGGGGAACTACATGTTCATAGGAAGCAGTTCAAAATAGAGATGCAAAAGAAGACAGAGTCTTAACAAGGGAGAGAATGAAGGAATTCAAAGCCTTAATGAGAGAATGTTGAAGAGAACATGATACCTCAAGTCTTAACTTGAAAGATGGAGAGTTCCGCAAATCACACCATCTATGTATTCCCAAAGGGGATGAATTATTACCATAGCAGTAGACCATACATACCACATTTATCCCTTTGTAGTCCTGTGGAATTCATTGTTTCAAAGGAAAGGAGATATTCACTAGAGAGGAACATTGAATGATGCTTTGTAGAAAAGAGGAAGGTGAGTTTTCATAAATTTTGAGTTTACATATGAACCTATTCTATTTATTTGTTAGGTTAAATAAGATCTCTCCTATCACTAATGTCTTATTCACCTGATTTCTTATAGGTACCTTCAGAGAGACATGAACAAATTTTGAATATTTTCAGGAAAATCCCAGGGTTCAGGGTGTATGTGGAAGAGATAAAATGAGATTTAAAGATTATTACTGAGAGAGGTACCCAAGGTGAACCTGATCTGTTATATCATGGGCTGAGACATAACTGACAGAATACTTCTGAATTTTATAGGTATTGGAACAGAAAAAAGTAAGCATGGCATTCTGAGGCACTTATTTTTTAAATAAATAATATTATTTTATAAATAACTTTTTTATGTCCCAATCTATTTTTGGAATCTTTTTTCACCTGAAATTGGAAATTCCTAAGTATTCCAATGCAATAATAATTCATAGTATTTTAAGGTACAGATATATCTGAAATAGGCAAAACATCTCTAAAACACTCTTAGTTATTGTAGACTGCACCAAAATGGAAACTACTTATCCCAATGTACTCTATGCTACTGCCAAATAAATGGTAGAACATCACCTTTGGGTTTCACAATGCAATTGGCTGGCTCATGTTAGTATTTTAACTAGAAATCTATCAACACTTTTAAAATTTCCATACACTCACAGGGTCATCATTTTTCACTCGTCACTGTACTATTTTTGTAAAATCCTCATAACTTTACTTAACCTAATGCTTACACAAGTGTTCAAAATTATCTCTTGCTTTTAAACAATGATAAGAACCACAGTATAGCAGATAGAGGTTTGGTATCTGATACATACTGGCAATGTGATCCTGAGCAAGTCATTTAACGTTATTTCTCTCTACAGAACTTTTTAAGACTAAATTGCCTTGTCCTTTTTTTCTTAAGTTACCTTTCATTGACTTTGCTTATTATGGGTTTGTACTCCTGCTTTAAATGGATTATACTCTCCACTGCTTCTTTTTTCTCTTTTACCCTCCTCTGCTTCTACTATCTTTCTTTGCACAATTTCACAAAAGATTTCATATTCTAAAACAGTGATAGCTTGGCCACCATTGTGCTTTGGCAAGTAAATCATTTGTTTTCTCACTAAGGTGCATGTTAGACTCTGGATTTCCTTGTTCGGTCAGTGAGTTCATAGGTATTAAACTTCTGTATGTGATTGCCAACTCTCATTAACCTTAGAGATCACTGAAGCAAACAACATACATAAGAAATGAAATTAAGAAATTCAAAATCTGAGAGATCATAGCCTTTGAACATAAGCACTGAATGAACTATTCCTTTCTCTTCTGTGGTACTGATAGGAAAGCATCAAGAAATTATCTGTGAATTCAGGGGTTCTTCATCTGGAATCTGTGAACTTATTTTTTCTTAATATTTCAATAAATGTATTTCAATGCAATAGGTTTCCTTTGTAATCCTATGCATTTTATTTAATGCATTTAAAAACATTATTCTGAGAAGGGATCCATAGGTTTCACTCTTCTCCCAAAGATATCCATGATACACAAAAACACTGAGAACCCCCTGCCTTAGGTGAACCTTATTTGCTGTATTTGATATAAACCCATTTCTGAATGTAAGAAGTAGCTTTTCCATATGTTCCCTTGTGACCCTTGGAAAGAAGAAGGTGGTATACAACACTGAGTAGTTGGTCATAAGATTCAGAGACATTCAGTCATCTTCCTGTTTTCTTTCTCTGCCTATCCCCGCCTATTGTTAAACTACCACTGTTATGAAACTGTTACCATCTCTGGAAAATAGAAATACTTACGATTATTTCTACACATTTGGTTCCAGTGGATGAATGAACCTTCAGGCTGTTTGGAGTCTGCTGAATATCACCACATATTTATCCTTTTTCCCTGCCCTAAGTGTTTTGGCCTGGGCAAAATGTGACATGCATTCTTCTAAGCAATTTTCCTTCAGATTTACAAACCCCAGGGAATATAAGCTGTCTGTTCCTGATTCTTTTATACTTAACTCATAAAAATATTGTTTTGTGAGAATCATTTGATCACACCCAAAGAGACTTATAAGACTCTATAAGGGTTTGATCAGGGTCCATATCTCTTTTTAATTAAAGGCAAATTTTGTAGAAGCTTGTTTGATTTCAAGTACAGAATCTAGACATTTCAAGTAGAACCCTTTCTTTTCTCCTTTTTAAATCCTAAGGGTACTTTTTCATTTTCTGGTATGGTTCTCATTAGCAAAATTGATAAGGATGTCATTGACAAAACACACTTATGATCTTTCATGATTATAAACCATATGAAAGAATATTACTGAAGCAGAAATGAAAATGGCATTTCAGCAGGCAAACTATAGCTAACCAATTAATTTATAATGCTCCAAATGCTTTTATTGCTTCCAGTTAATATAATACTATAGCAGGGGTATAAAGGTAAAGAACTTTTTTCCTTAAAATAAGAGATTCACGTGTTTTCATACAGAAAAATATACCTCATTTTCTGACCCTCAACTATACCTTCATTGTAATGGGAAATGTGCTTTGGATGAGAATTCAAAGTCTTGTAAAATTACAGCAGGAACTTTTATCGTATTGGTTTATGTGCTAGTTTGGAGGACTAGGACTAATATTCATGTCATAGATTAACTGTGTTTTCTTAGGATTTTGGCTATTTCCATGAATTTGGTGGAGTACAAGGAGAAGAAGCAGGAGAAAGAATTGTAAAGGACAGAAAAAGAATTGGAAACTTTGGAAGAGATTTGAGGTCAGGGAGAAGGAGATGGAGGGAGAAGGAAAAGGGTAAGAAGAAATCAAGCTGAAGGAGAAAAAATGGTGTAGAACTAAAAAAGAAGAAAGGCTAGAATTGAAAGAGAATGAAGCAAGGAGAAAGTGGTATTCAAGAGAAAAGATTTGAACCCAGGATTCTCCATTGGAAAATGGAGAGGTTGGATTATATGACCTCCAAGGTCATAAAGCTCTAAATATCTAATCCTATGAGATTATCTGAGAAAGATTAGAAGAGGCAGGTGAAGGACATGAATAGAAGGGGATAAAAAGAATTTGAGGTGGACAGGGATTATACAATATTAGGGACCATTCAGTAAAATGCATACATGTACCAGAAACAATGTATCCAAAATCTATCATTGTTTGAACATTTTCAGTGAAAGACAGTCTATTTCACTTTTAGAGAGCTCTAATTTTTAGGAAGTGTTTCTGGACACCAAGCCAAAATCTGAGTCTTTACAACTTTTCCTTTTGTTCTTTATTCTTGGGTCCAGAAGAATAACTTGAATCTTTTTCTATGTAAAAGCCCTTTAAATCCTTGAAGACAGTTATCACGTCCTCTCTGCGTCTTCACCAGGCTAACGATTGTAATTTCCTTCAACTTGTGCCGATATGGAATGATCTCAAAAACAGTGGTTGTTTTCTTTTTTGTCTTTTTGCTGAGTTCCTAGCATAGTACTTGGCAAATGGTAGTTAATAAATGTTTGTTGATTGATTAAATTATTCATTCTGTTTGCACTCCAGTTTATGAATATTCTTCCTAAATTGAACACTAGAACTGAACTTAGGGCTCTAAATATGGTCTGAACAGAGGTATAATACAACAGAACTATCATTTCCCTGTCTCTGGACACTAAACTTCTTCTTACACACAGCTGAGAAAGGAAAAGTCCTATATTTTTTACAAATGAACTGCTCTCCAGCTACGTTTCCAATCAATAAACATTTATTAAGGGCCTACTTTATGCTACAAAAGGAGCCAAAAAACAGCCCTTGCTCTCACTGAGCTGGTCTCTATCTTGCACTCATGTAGTTGGTTTCTTGAATCCAAGTATAAAATTTTATACTTACCCCCATTGAATTTCATCTTTCATTTGCCCCAATATCCTCTCAAGATTGTTTTTAATACTGACACTCTCAACTCATGTATAAGCTATATCTACCTACCACTGAATTTCATCTTTCATTTGCCCCATTGAATTTCATCTTTCATTTGCCCCAATATCCCAACTCTCAAGACTGTTTTTAATACTGACACTCTCAACTCATGTATAAGCTATATCTACCTACCACCTTTGTGTCATCTGAATTTCTAAACTCTGACGCAGTAATGTCTGATAAGAAGGGCATTAGAGCTCAGGAATATTAAATTGGGAAGGATAACTGGACTTGGATAAACAAACCAAAGACATCTATGTGATAGGTGGCATAACACAATCAGGAATTGATTTTCCAGATATCTCAAAGAGGGAAATATTTTAGAAGAATGGGAAAGATCACAGATGGCATTGTTAGGAAAAGCAGGGGGGCAGGGAGGACAAAAGAAGATGTCACTGAAATCTAATAACTACAGGCAGTTAACTCATGCAGTGGGCAGAGTACTGAGCCAAGAGTGAGGAAGAATTGAGTTCAATTTCAGCCTCAACTGCTTACTGGCACATCACTTAACCTCTGTTTGCCTCATTATTCAACTATAAAATGGTGATAATGATAGCACCCACCTCCCAGAGTTAGTGTGAATAACAAATAATGCAATATTTATGAAGTGTCCACTGCCTGAAACATAGTAGGTGCTTAATAAATGGGTTTTTTTCCTTGCCGATCCATATCTGCTTTCATATCTCTATAAAGATTACATTTGATGAGAAGATGAGAACTGTCAGTCTTTATTGATTATTTATTGATTAACTAAATGAAAAAAGAATTGACTTGATAGAATGAAATACTCCTCAATAACTCTTCTCCAAAAAGGTATTTCTCATGCATAAAACAATAAAAGGCCCTTCAAAAGACAGAACCATAAATATAACTTTGATTAATTAATTAAATTTAATTAATATAACTCTGATTATCCACATGAAACTGCCTCTGATGAGAAATTTTGACTAAAACTTTATGCAGGTGACTCTCAAATCTTCTAGTCCTACCCACTCTTGTAAAATTCAGACCAAAGTCTTCAGATGGCTATAAGGTATCTTCATGTGACTTCCACTGGCCCCTCAAACTCTGAGCTCATTATCTTTCACCTTGAACCTGCTTCTCCTTATGACTTTACTGTATCTGTCTAAAGTAGTGCCCTTCATCCTGCCTCCTTTCATTTTCAGAAGCCTATAGTCATCGTTGATTCTTTGATCACACTTCTTATCCACTCAGTTGCCAAGATGTGTCAGTCATCTCTCTACAACATCTTTGGAATCTCTTCCTTCTCTCTATTCCTACTGCCACCATTCTAAGATAAACCTTTATGTTGCTTGTCTGAACTACTACAAGAACTCCCTTACAGATCTTCCCATCTCTACACCCCCACAGTCTACTACATAGGCTACTCCCCAAATAACATTTCTTAACAATAAATCTAGTCATTTTTCTCCTATGCTCAAAAGTCTTCAATGGTTTCCTAATATAAAGTTCAAACCCCTCTTCTTGGTATCAAAATCCTCTACAAATGAACACCATCTTTCTTTTCCTATGTTATCTTTCATTTTACTCACCTCCATTCATGTAATATATAGGCAAACCACAAAACTCTGTTTTCCCTGAGCATGCAGTGAACTATTTCCTTAGTCTTTGCTTACATTATTCCGTATTCCAGGAAAAGCCTTCTCTCCTTTCATGCTGAACCATCCTTGATCTTCTCATATTTCAGTGTTCATGATAAGCATGAGTAAACAGCACCCCCATGAAAAGAATTGTATCTTGTGTGACAACATCTGTTGCCAAAGATGAAAATAGAAGAATTCCAACAAACATTTGATGTCTTCCAAAAGGGATCAAATATACATAAATACTCAGTAACATCCATGCAAAAGTGGGACTAAGGGAAAATGTCAAAATTATGTTGAAAAAAAGTTCAAAAGAATAAGTAAAAGAGGGCAAAGGCTTGCAGATACAAAGAAGCCCTATACTATATATGTATATATAGGGAAGAGAGTTAAGAGAAATCCGATATTGCAGGCACCAAGTAAAATGATTAAAAATGAAATTGGCTATATTTCAACTGAGAAGAATTGACTTATTGTGGATGTAAGAATAACTTAAAAATGAAATGTCTTTGTATAGTCAACCCAGTGATCTGCTAGAATAAAGATTTAAGATCATTGCCAAATTAGAAGGAAAAATGTGAGGAGATATGATATCCAAATAAAAAAGCTCCAACAAGGATTATTTCAACAAACCCTTCACATTAGAAAAAAAGAAATAAATAAAGGAAGAGAAGGAATAACTGAATATTCCATTGACACAAATTGTCACTCTTACCTAAAGGGAGTTTAATAGGTAAAACAATCACCACTGTTTGATTGCTGTCCTTCGTTCTCCAAGAGGACCAAAATTATGTCATTATGATAAAGTCAAAGTTTCAGTGTTTCTGGCTGTGACTGATCAGACCAACATGAGCTCGGAATGCTCTACCACAGACTGGGCACAGATAGTCCATGTGAACACTTGGGGTGGATACTCTAAATGTGCACATCTTTGAGCTGTTTCAATTTTGCTTTATTGTAAGAAGGGTAATGATGACAGATTGTAAGAAGTATTACCTTGCAACACAGGCGGTACAACTGAGTTTACAGAGCTTGATAGGGGCCTCATTTAAAACAAAACATCCTGCGATCATTTAAGGATGAAGCTGAAAAGATGGTGAACAGATGAAAATTTTTTAAAAATGTATCAGGACTGAACTATTTTATTTACCTATTTAAATATTTTACTTATCTGTGACAGTAAAGTAACCTTATTTAGACTCTAGTCTCATTATTTAAATATCTAGGCATAAATATTTGTTAAATTGAATGTGTCAGTAGTTATTGATATCTATCTGATAGCCTTTTAAAAAAATCAACAAGTATTTATGTCCATGATATTTAATGTACAGTGGTAGTGCTGGGGATACAAAGACAAAAATGACGTAGACTTTGCCCTCAAGGAGCTTCTGTTTTTCTGGGGAATGGAAATGATAACAATTAAAATATTTCTGTAGCACTTACTGTGCTAAGTACCGTGCTAAGCACTTTACAAGCATTATCTTACTTTGTCCTCACAAAAGCTCTGGGAAATGGGTGTTACTATAATCCCCATTTTACAGATAAGAAAACTGAGACAAGCGGAGATTAAGTGATTTGCCCAGGGTCACAAAGCTCATTAGGGTCTGAGGCCAGATTTGAACTTGACTTCCTTTGCTCAAGAATTTCCAGCACTCTGTCCACTGGGAGTGCAATGTGTATAAACATAAAACCATGGCATTCGAAAGGAAAAGTAAAGAATTTGGGAAATACACTGGCTTTCTCAAAAATGACAAATTATCAAAACCAGTTTAAGGATTTTAATAAAATTCTTCAACATCTAAACTCTAAAATGTAATAGCCCCATTGTAGGTATAATGGAAACATTATGTAAAGGGCATTGATGTGAAAATGAGTTTTCTTCTCACAGCTGATTTGGATTCCTCCTAGTCATTGGATATAGTTTATTGGCTCATCTTCATGAGCTTTTTTCGCTTGTCAGAAGACCTGAAATAAGAATACAGTGTGTACAACTATGTACTGTGACTATGCCAGATTGCAATAAATTTGCTTTCAAATGCTTTTTACAGATTTTTTTCTAATATACCTTTAGCAAACAATTAAAATTTAACATACAGAAAGACTTCATGAAGATCTTGCACATGTTAAATCATTTATTCTTATATACTTGTCTGTAACTATGATTTTGAAATAAATATGTTAAAGATGACATCCTTTTAACTTGTAGTACAGCATTACTATGACAAGTATGTGATGTCATGTAAGTACCTAATTCAGTCAGTAGGAGAAATTTAATAGTTCCTTTTAGTGACATAGCCAGCAGAGGTTTCATTAACTGGCAGCAAGGCCAACAGCTGCAAACTGTTTACATGTGACAACTTGTTGGACAAATCAGAGTTTATACAGTTGTGTGTAGTTTTCTCCTTAAGTCAAGATAGCATCATATGGCCAACTCCCTGTTCAGAAATTGCTTGCATTAACTCTGTAGTTTTCTTAAGGAAAAGAAAGGTAGCATTAAGTACATTTTTTGCATATTTTCTCTACAAAACTGTCTCCATTTAGATATCTATAGTACCTTGAAACTGTTGGGAGGAATAGAATTGTTTTGGGGATACGTATAATTTTCTGAATTAATATATAAACTTTGTCAGATTTCAGAAAAGTTACCTTAGTCTCTTCATTATTTCCACAATCACCTAAAAATCTGGAGAAGAAAATTTATTTTATGATCCAATAGTTAAAGCACCAGAACACCCAGGAATCAGATTCTCTTGACATAAGGTACAAATTCACGAAGTGATGGGTGTAAGGGAAGTAGTGAGTTTCTTACTGAAATCATTGAAGTTATTCATGATTTAAATGTGACATTTTTTCCTTTTAAAAATACTAATTTTAGCAATGTCGACACACCTGGAGATGCTGTATTATTAGGTACTTTAAAAGTCTCTCCTATTTCTTTCCTGTTGTTTCTTCTTGATGAGCAAATTTTTCATTGAATTTCATAGGAACATAGAACATGATTATTCAATAGGGTAAGCAAAGGTATGCTATACCAAGAGGAATATTGAGCCAATGAATGGCACAGTGGCTAGTTTTGCCAGTTATTTCTTACCCGATCTTGACAAAAATCACTTTATCTTACTCTAGGAGTTCATTCATTCATATTTCTTGTATGCTGAAAAATTTATCAGCTGCTGTGAGAGAGATGGAAATAGGAGACCTGTGATTTCACTGTTCTAGGGAACTCTCAGGTGCAGAAACTCCCTCTATCAATGCAGATCAAAAATTTCTTTGAACCTTAAGGAAAACAATAGAGAACATTGAGGGATTAAGTAAAGAATTTGGGAAAGTGCTTTTTAAAAACATGACAAATCATCTAAACAATTTTTTAGGATTTTAATAAAGTTCTCTTTCTAAACTCTAAAATGTAATAACTCCAGTTGTGAGTATGATGGAAATAATATATAAATGGAATTGATGTGAAAATGAGTTTTCTTATTCCAGCTGATTTGGATTCTGCCTAGTCATTGGATATAGTTTATCAGCTCATCTATGCGTCACTATGTTTCACTTCTCAGAAGTGAGGTATATACTTCTGTGTGTCAGAAGTATGTACAACTATGTTGCCCAGAGCTGGGACTTGAACTCAGGAGGGTATTAATAAAAGGCTGTATACCTGCAAAGACAAACAATTTTGCTCAGGAGAAAGGACAGTAGATAACTACACAATTATAACAGTGCTGTCAACAAATCCAAATTAACGTAATATTAATTAAATGTAATCTTGCTGAAATGTCATTAAAGGGCCATAGAAAGGAAGATGGAAAATGAGTTGAGCAAATATCACCAGTCAAGATTAGTGACCCACCAGTATATCATGAGATCTTATTGGATAAATGCCAAGCCAGTTGTCCTCATATTTTCCAGGTCAACAACTTCACTTTCAATACACAACTTGTGATCATGAGACCCGAAGGGAATGAGAAGTGATTTCTCATCATAAAAAATGTCGAAAATATGGCATAGAGTTATGATGAAGGAGGAAAAGGAGCCAAAATAAAGCGAGACAGGGACATGGGGTTGAGGAAATTAAAGGCTAAAAATCCGAAGGTAAAACTGATGTCCAAAGCAAGCTAGTTAAAGAAGAAAAATCACTAATTGATATTGTCCGTTCTCCATGTAATGAATTCCCAGATATACATGTGCTTGTATTACAATATCGTAGTCAGAAATCTGTGGGTCAAAAAAGGCCATTCTTCTTCACAGTCTTTTTCTCCCCCAGTGCTAACCTGTCCTTGCATATGTGAAGGTTTGTAAAGTTCTTGGAACTCCTCAGAGATAATTAATTTCTGTTCAATTGCATAGCCTCATTGTTCCAAGTGTCTGCTTAAACACATGGAACTAATGTCATCATTATAAAACCAATATGGTTTTGGATGCACAGAATTTTAAGTGATGGAAGGATAAAAATTTATTGAAGGCATGGCTACAGGGACTAAATCTTGGTAGAGGTAATCTGAGTTTACATATGACAACTTTTCACATCTTGAATGTAAAAGTTAACAATACATGGGTAAGAATTTCTTTAGAAGGGAGAAAAATAATGAAAACAGGTTTCTAACTCTTCCTTTTTAAAACCAGATTCAAGAATTTGGTGATATCCCTGGCCTTCACATCTAGGATGGGAACAATTCCAAACACATGCCTTTTCCTGCATATAGCAATTTGATAAATCCTCAGTTCTTCTAGGAAACCGTCCATATACCACTGTTTCTTTATATGAAACATTAAATAATTGTGAGATTTGTTTTCCTTAGGAAGCTTTATAGTTCTCTGTTTATTTCCCACAAGCTTTTCATTTTAAGACAAACTGGACTTTTTTCTAACCTCAGTTTTTTTCCTCATTTAAGCATTTCCAGTAGCTATAACTCATAAACTTGTACATTTGTGCCTCGATAATCAGAGAGGTAGTTTTCTTTGGTGCTTTTTTTATTTGTCCTACTTTTATGGTGGGGCTGTTCATGATTTACTATAATCATTAAAAGCAGACCTTAATCCACCTCTGTGTGAGAGCATTTCTTGTAAATAAACTGATTCTTTGTCTTCCAGAAAAAAAAATCTACGCCTTGAAAAAATTAAAATGCAATTATTGGGAACCTCTCTGCTTCACTTTTTCCTTGGCATTGTATAACACCCTAATTAGGGTGGAAATTTAATACTCCGCAATTAGTGGACTGTGTGTGACTAAGGCCATTCTGTTTTGTAAGCACATTGGAAGTGTTTATGTGGCATTTAAGGTCTGCTCATTCAGCATTAGGATATTCAATGAACTTCAGTTAACATATTCAATACACGTAGATTTACTGAATCCTCAGTTTCCCACATTCAAACAGTAATTAAAAAGCTATTTCTCCCTGCAGTAACCACATTCCTAACTGCTCCCAGTTTTTGCATCTATACACGGCCATGTGTTGGACAAGTAGAGTACTAAAGTATGTGTGTGCATACCATCAGAGCTATGTAGATAAATTCCACCTAGTCAGTACTAGTCTTTTAACAGTGACCTAGAAAGTGTTTTTAAACAAAACCAGATTAATGACCTTGAAAGCATTGAAATGCCAGATCCAGTACTTTGTCGATTTTTTTTTTACTCCTAATACTCTAAATTGTTGGACTATGATGTCCAAGTGCAAAAAAACCATCTTGAGACCAAATAACTAAAAAAAATGCTTCAACTGTGGCCAAACACATTGCATGTTTCCAAATAAAAATAGACACATGCTCTCATGCTTAGCTTTCATGTGCCAAGTATCAATTGAGTCAGCCTCAGAAAAGAATCTCACCATAAAGTTATGATAGAATGGAGCAAGTGATCAGATGTGAGTTGGTAAAGTGAATCCTTGTTTAGAAAAGACCACATAAAAGACTGGTACTGGGTTAATGGAAATGACAGAGGAGAGGGATGAAACTATTTCAATAATAGAAAGAAAAGGATGAGTGTGGTCTATTTGGTGGAAATAACCAATTTTCTGATAATGAATATATTACTGACATCGATGGGAGGCAACATAATAACAGTGGATGTCGGAGACCTGAGTGCAGATCTTGCCTCAGACATTTATCAGCTCTGTAATAGTGAAGTCGCATCTCTTCAGAGCCTGAATAACTCTAAAATAGAGACGATAAAAGCAGCATTATCAACCTCAAAGGGCTATTGTGAAGGGGAGAACCTTATAAATCTTAAAGTGCTGTTTAACTAGGAATGTTTTTGTTGATGTTGAGTTATTTTTCAGTCATACAAAGCTCTCCATACCCCCATTTGGTTTTCTCAGCAAAGAGAGTGGTTTACCATTTCCTTCTCCAGCTCCCTTTACAGATGAGGAACTGAGGCAAACAAAGTTAAATGACTTGCCTGGGGTCACGTAGCAGCTAATAAGTGTCTAAGGCTGGATTTGAGCTCATGAAGATGAGTCTTTCTGGTTCTAAACCAAGTGCTCTATCCACTGTGAAACTGCTACTCAAAATCAGAAAGGACTTTGGTTTGGATATGTTTCTATCCCTAGATAATTCATCCAACTTTCCTATTCTATCTAGTATCAAGGCAACATGATTCTTAAAATTAGTTTCAATTCAATTTAGAAAATACTACAGTTATTCCCATCTACATCATGACTTTCCCATCATGGTTTCAGTATATCAAGGGTCAGCATAAGAAATTAAGTGAGACTTTTTGAATTTTGTGGAAGCCACAGATGACATACAAAGATCAGTAGACAGTTTAGAAACTCAGAAATGAATAAAATATATGTATAATATTGTATGATATCATACCAACCCACAGTTTACAATGAAGTAGTATAAATACCCCTTAAAGGAAAAAAAAAATCAGACTTCTTCTCTGGTATGAAGGGAGGGCCAAAAAATTTACGCAGGTTTTCTATATCATGAGGTGCTACACCCCTAAACTCAGTAATATGGAAGGGAAAACTGTAATTAAATATCTGCTAGGTCAAAAGTACTATAAAGGGAACTCAGAAGTAAAGATCTAAAAGATGAATCATGCATGTTATCAATGAATTCATATTCTTTTCAAAGATAATTATATCCCAGGGATAGTCCTGGTACACGGTGGAAAGTACAGGGTGATTCGGTTGTCTTGATACAGAATTAAAGTAGCAAAACTTCAAAATACAATAAAACTTTTGGGACCCCTTTGTAAAGAGGTGGGAGAGTATTTATATAATGCCTACTATAGACCAGACACTGTGCTAAGCAGTCTAGAAATATTAGCTCATTTGAATCCCCATAACAAACCAGTTGGTTAGGTGCAATTTTTATCCTGATTTTATGACTGAGGAAGTGGAGACAAAAGGAAGTTGAATAACTTGACCAGGCTCATAGAGCAAGGAAGTGTTTAATGCTGAATTTGAACTCAAGACTTTTGACCACAGGCCCAGCACTTTTTCCACTGAGTCATCTACCTTGTTGCCCCATCCTTGATGTTGTGGAAAAGGGAGAATTCAAACCAGAGTACTTTAGGAAAATTTGAAAAGGAAGTAAGCATTCTCAGCTGGAGAGGAGAGTCAGGAAAACTTAATGGAAGAAATGGGACCTGAGGACAGCCAATAAATGAGAACAGTGAGAAGTGGTTGTATTTTGGGCATGGGGATGTCCAACATAAATGCACAAATATAAGAGACAGTGTACGACTTTGGGGAATAATAAGCCAGGTTGGATAGAATGTAGAGATGAAGAAGGTAAGTAACAAAAAGTAAGGTTGGAAATGCAAGTTAGAACCTAATTATTGAAGTTTTTAATAATGGTGATGACCATGGAAATAGCACTTCAAGTTCTGTGAGTTACTTTGCACATATAATCTTAATCTTCACAAGACTGCTGTGAAATAGGTGCTGTTGCGATCACCATTTTTCAGGTGAGGAAACTGAGGCAAAAGAGGTTAATGGGACTTCTCCAATATCACATGCTGGCCAGAGTCTCCACTCAGATTTCCCTAATTCCAAGTCTAGGGCTCTATCCATTATGCCATCTACTTTAAATTCCAGGCTAAGGAATTAATAAGGGCAGCTAGGTGGCATAGTGGATAGAGTGTCAGACCTGAGTTCAAATCTAGCCTCAGATTCTTACTAGTTGTGTGACCCAATCCTGTTTTCCTTAGTTTCCCTATCTGTAAAATGATCTGGAGAAGGAAACGGCAAACCACTCTGGCATATCTGCCAAGAGAACCCAAAATGGGGTCATAAAGAGTCAGACAAGACTGAAACAACTGAACAACAAAGGGATTAACATTTTGACTGATTGGTTTGGGAGGAAACCACTGAACTTTAAGTAGGGACATGATGGACTTGAAAGGTCTGGAAACCAATTAGAAACATACGAATTTATTACTTGCTTGCATTATGCTAGAAGGAACAGAGATGAGTCTTGCCAGTAGTAGTAGAATGTAGTATGTTAGACTTGGAGTCAGCAAAGATGTGGATTCAAGTCCTGACACTAATAGCCATGTGACCATGTGCAAACTGCTAAGATTTCTCTCTGCTCTAGTTCTCTCATCTATAAAATGAAAGTAATTATTCCAATAGTATCTAATAATAATAGCCAACATTTCTGTAGTGCTTCTTTGTGCCAGGCACTGTGCTAAACCCTTTCCAGTTATTACCTCAGCCCTGGGTACTACCATCCTTATTGCACAGTTAAGGGATACGCCCAGGGTCACACAGCTAGTATGTGTCCAAGGTAGATTTCAACTCAGGTTTTCCTGACTCCAGTCCCAGCATGCTATCCATGGTTCTTTGTAAGGTTGTGGTGAGATTCCCGTGAATTAATTAATAGAAAATGTTTTGTGAAAATTACATTCTACATAATTCCCAGTTGTTTATTGTGGCCCAGGAGAGATTCATGAAGGCCTCAACAAGGGCATTGCCCATGTGAATGGAAAGAGTGGGGTTGAGTGAAGAGAGATCGTGGAGGTAGAATTAACGGGACTTGGCAACTGATTGAAAGTAGAGGCTGAGGGAGAGAGAAGAGTCTGTTAGAGCCTGGAGATGCCTTGGTTGAAAGTAGGAACAGCTGTGCCCCAGAGGCTGTGCAGCTGCTTATGATTTTGTGGGCTTATTTAAGAGGCTTCAGGGTGTACCCGTAGCGCTAGTGTTAGGTACTGTGGGAGAAACTTGGCCTGGGGTGTATGGAAGGAGGTGGGAGCATATGGCTTGGGATGTTTTTTCCTTCCTATTTTATTTTATTTACATCATTGTAATTTCCCCAGCCCCTTCTCCTCCAATTCCCCGAGAAAACCCAAAGGGAGGCAGAGTGCCCCAGGGGAAAGACTGCCAGCTTTTGGAGTGGGAGGCCCTGGGCTCCAATCCTGTTTCTGTCACTACCTATGTGTCGTTGGGCCTCAGTTTCCTTATCTGAAAAATGAGGGGCTAGACTAGATGGTGGCAAAGGTCCATTACAGCGTTAAGTCCATGATCCTCCCTTGTAAAAAGAAGTACAGAAGACTAGTTCTAGAAACCCAAGGGAGACATTTAAATATGAAAAACTAACAGGTAAGAGTAAAACAGAATAAACCAACACATTGACCTTGTCTGATGATGAATACCACATTCCCATAATCAGAAGTCCTCTACTGGAAAGGAGAGAGGTATATTTTAGCATCCTTCCTCTGGTACCAACATTGGCTATTGCATCAGTCTAAATTCTGGTCTTTTGGTGATGTTTTCTTTTACAGCATAGAGACTCTTTTGTATATTCTCTTAGTTCTCATTATAGTCTTACAAGTATATATGAATTCATACAAATCTTCAAGTCTCTCAAATTCCTCAGATTTGTAATTTCTTTTATTGTGATTAATAGCACTCTATTATATAAATATTCCATATTTTGTTTAGCTTTTCCACAATTGGGAAGCATCTAGCCTGTTTCCAATTTGAGGATTCATTTGAGTTTTGGTTTTTGCTAGCCTAAGAAAGTACCACTACAAAAATTTTAGTGTGTAGGGGAATGATCTCTCTGTCTTTGATTTCTTGGGAGCGCAGGACTAATAATTTTTCACTGGATCAAAAGGATGTGAACAAATTAGTTTTCTAGCAAAATTCCAAATGTTTATCGTAAAAGTTGGATCAATTCACCGTTCCACCAAGAATGTATTATCTTCTGCCTGTCTTGTCTCATGCTGACAGTTGCTAATGTCTATCATCTTTGAGAGTTCAATGGGCAGAAGGAAAACTTCAGTGTTGTTTTAGTTGATTGTTGTCAGAGGAATTGGCAGTGATATTCAGTTGCAGATCATCAGTCAATGAGTATGAAGGAATTTGGGGAGCTTAGAGTCCTGGCTATTTATGCCAAGGATCACAGTTTGACATAAATATGGTTGGCATCCATGCCCCTGTTCTAGAACATAGTACAGGTATGAGCATATGCACTAGGGTATTGTCTTGTATTCTAGATCCTGGTGCCTCCCGCAAAGACCCAGAGGTGAATCCTGGGAAGCTATGACGAACAGTTTATATTGCAGTGTATTTGCATGTCAAGTTATTGTTGTCTCCACCGGGGAAGAGGAGATTTCTAGACATGAGTTAAGTAGAAATAAGGAGACCTAGAACACTACAAGTGTTCTTAATAAGAAGAATGATTTCAAAATCTTGAATCTAGGTGTTCCCGAGGGTGGCAGGGCCATCCAAAGAATTAGAGCAATGGAAAGGAGAGGAAGGTTTTTGGGGCAAAGATGATCACTTCAGTTTGGAGATGAAAAAAATCAGCTTCGCAAGTAGAGGATGGGGAAAGCATGACTAAACAATATCTGTTGAAAATATTCGATGGTTCAGAGGACTGTATGCTCTATTTAAGTCAACTGAATGACATGGTAAACAGAAAAAAAAGGGCAATATAGGTTTAAAAAAAAACTTCATTTAGAGAACAATAGTGAGTTCAATGTAGGCTGTGATAGTTCTGCTGGCCTCAAGCCATACTGCGTCTGGAGTCTTGCGTTCAGTTGTGGGTGGCACATTTTAGAAAGGATGTTGACAATCTGGTATATATCCAGAGGAAGGAATAATTATACAGAAAAGAATAGGGGCCATGACATATCAAGACATTGAAAAGACTGGAGATGTTTAACCTAGAGAAGATCATTGAAAGATTACCTGATAACTGTCTTCAAGCATGTGAAAAAGATTTGTTCTGCTTGGACTGAGAAAACAAAACTAGGAGCCATGAGTAGAGAAGCAAGTTTTGGCTTTCATGGAAGGATAAACTTTCTAACTACTAAATCGGTTCTAGAGGGAGACAGGCTACTTAGGAGGTAATGGGTCTCATTCACTGGAGAATTTCAAGTGGAAGTTGGATGATCATATATTTTCAATATGTGACATAGTGCCTTTCATGAGACTGAATGTCCAGGGAAATTTTTTAAAGGAGAATATTTAATGCTGAAATGTAGGATATTGTCTTTATTTATCAAATTGAAGTTTAATGTATGCATATATATGTAGGCACACATATATATTTATATACACACATGTAGTTGTACTTCAAAGTTGTATGTGTGTGTATATGTGAATGGGTATGTGAATGTGTATACATATATATTCATTTACAGTAAGATGATAATTGAACTTAGGGCAGCTGTTGAGATCACCAAGAAAGGGAGTAAAGAAAAAAGAATGGCACATACAGGGCTGACATTTGCTGGATACCTGTGATTAGGAGGGTAAGATTGAATCAGTGGTGGAGATCAAGGAGACAAATTTTGACCATAGAGCCCAGAGTTCTATCACTGTATTTTGTAACTCTGAATAAGTGAGTTAACCTGTCTTTTCCTTTTGACCTTTTATCCTCTTGAAATGAGTTATGCTGATTCTTTCCATCTACCACTTTGGAAAAGTTCTCATTGTTATGGAGTTTTTCCTTATATCAAGTTTAAATTTGCCTCTTCGCAACTTCTGCTCGTTAGTCCTATTTCTGCGTCTTGGACTGAGGCAGAACAAACTTAATTCATCTTCTTCTTAATAACCTTTCAAACATTTGAAGCATTAGAATTAGAATTTCTTCTTCTAACTTCTATCATATTTTGAGTTTAAGTTCCTGGGCACTCTCCTCCCTCTTTCTTTCTCTTACTATCCTTTAGGAAGCTTACTTCTATGGTCTTTATTCATCATCATTTGTGGAATTAAACCCTAGAAATCAGGAGGTATATATTACATTCTGTAGCATTAACACATGTTTACATTTCAATGTGAAATTTCAAAACAGCATATATTGACCTATTAGTCGTTGTTTTATCATAATTCAACTATATTTAAGCATTTGCTCAGTTTTTTGTTAACCTAAAACATATGTACATTTATTGACTTTATTGACTTTTAGACAATTTACATTGCAATTGTGTGAAGTGTCTCACAAACTCCAAAGTACATATGTTTTCCATGTTTTTTTTTCCTCTAGGAATTGCTTATTTGGGAGGAGTATGCAGTGCTAAAAGGAAATGTGTACTTGCAGAAGACAATGGTCTCAATCTGGCATTTACAATTGCTCACGAGCTGGGCCACAAGTAAGCATTACACTCTTAATTCTGCCTCTTAAAATACTTTTCACTTTGATTTACTTTGATGTAAGTCCTGAAAACTGTATTTTAAAATAATGTGTTCCTAAAACTCTGTCTTTTTCACACGGGATTCATTTTGAGAAAGTGTTTGATGTGCATCTCTCTCAAAAGAAAAACTGTGACAAAAATTGGTTTGTAAACAAGCAAGGTGTTCTGGTTAGTGAACAGTTTAATCCTCATGGTTGAAGATCTTGAATTCGTGGCCTTTTGCTTGTTTTTAAAGTCAAACAGAAAAATAGATATTTCTTTGGGTTGTCTCACTTGGACACCATCTTATGGAATGGAATAATATTTTGCCCTATAAATGAATGAATACTACAATTTACTCTATATTTCAATTAATGGAATAATTCTTTCTACTTCTAACATTTTCTTATCCATATTATTTCTCATAAAACTCATATTTCTGAGTGTAGACTCTAAATTCTAATTTCTAAGTCCTGGATTTAAATAAATACATATCTCCCACCTCCCAGGACCCCATGAAATCCTTTCCTTTTACTTCTCATGTTCTTGTACAAAGTGACTTTATAGTTGTAGAGTCCATTCTCTTCATTTTACTGGTAATGAAACTATAGGTCAGAAAGATTAAGTGATTTGCACAGTGTTTAATAATTCTTTCCTCATAGGAAACAAGGTTTCTTTTAAAAAATAATTTGAAAAGTTTGCTTATTCATGAAATAGCTATCTGCTTTATGTCTATTAATTGTATGTTTGTTCCTGAAGTGGCTATGTACTTTATGTCTATTAATTATATCTGTGATAAGTGAGAGAATCTACCAAAAGAAACAATTGTGGTTTGAGTGATTGATAATTTACACTGTATTTAGAAATATTTTTCCTAGAATGGAGTTTAATGAAATGGAAATATAGCTTGCAGAAAATTAATATTTCAAGGTAAAGTCTCAAATAATCCACACATTATAGCATTTGGGTCCTTAATTTGGAAGTCTAGTTTCCTACCATGGAAAATCTATATGTACACTAAAGGATAATCATTTCATCTTCAAATTTATTTATTCCATTTTCATTGCTTCCATTTAGGAAGGGGGATTTTGGTAAGAGATATTTCTATAGTTATTAAACAGTATAAGCAGAAGATAAATTATGGGTGCCATTATGTGATATTATATGTATTTCTTTAAATAAAGAAGGGTGTTGTGTCTTGTAAGTTTAGTTCCCTTAGCAACAGATGAATGAGGGACCATAATTAGTGTTATTTTACCTAGGCAGTATTTTCGATATCAATGACATTAGCTTGTGTACTTACTTTGATCCTTGGACAGGTCCTTCGACTGTCAGCACAGGTAAGCCTTCTGTCTGTGCGGATCGTGCACTGTCTTTCTTCATTCATCCATACCATGATCTTGACTCTCAGACTTCTTTCTCTCCCATATGTCCCCCACTGCTTTTCAATTTCCTTTTATGGGTTGTATTCCCCCATTAGGATGTAAGCACCATGAAAGCAGGGACTGTCTTTGTTTTTATTATATTTGCATTCCCAGTGCTTAGTATACTGCTTGACACAGGGCTTAATAAATGCTTATTGTCTTAACAGACTCTATATAATTCCTCATTCTTTCAGAAAAATCATGTTTTTGTTTAAAATGCTGGCTACCATTATAATACTGACTTCCAATTCTGAGAACTGAAGAAATCCTGGATAGCTTCTCACATTTATGAATACACTGGCCAAAATGCTTTGGACGAGATCTGTCATATCTAAATTCTTTGAAATTTCCACCTAATTTGGCAATTTTTTGCTATCAAATTAAATTTGTGTTATTGAGAAGTGATGTTCTGAATTTCTATGTTCCCTAGCTTCCTATAGCATACACACACACACACACACACACACACACACACACACACACACACACACATATATATGCACATTAATACACTGAATTTGAAACATTTCTTCTTTTTACTTTAAAAACATGTGTGACAATTTCTCCCATTCCCAATTTTACCATTTGAAATCAAATATATGCTCAGTTAGCACAGGATATATGATGAAAATGGTTAATTTCAGTCATATTTTGTGTTAGCTAAAATCTGTTTATAAACCTATTGTCCTTGATCATTTACAATAACAATCACAAATACCTTTTTATTAAAATCCATGTCTTGGTTTATTTTTACCTTTTCTTACCTTGTATGATTAAAGTCCTCTTAAGAAAGTCTGTTGCCTCAGAATTATTTGATTTAGTAAGAAACGGATGCGTAAGGTCCCACTTTTAAGAGTAAAACAATAAATGCTTCATCTGTAGGAAGCTTCCAACTATATCATATATAGTCTAATCAAACCAAATAAAGGAAATTGGGTGATTTTATTATTTAAACTAAATGGTACCCTGCTGTACATGTATGAAACTTGAAAGTGAATTCACCATCCAAAACAGGATGGACCTTGATGAGTCCTTTTCTTCAGATAAACCTCCTCCATTACTGACATCTTGTTTACTAGGCAATTGAACTCTGCAGCAAAAATTTTCTCTACGGTGAGCACATCTCAGTAGTATTAAGGGATATATCAATCATTCTTTCTCAAAATAGGATTTAGAGACCACTGTTGAATACTTAGAACCTCCAGGTGGTTCATTGTTCAGCATATTCATGTGTATTACGGCACATATAATTCATACAATATTTTTTATTTCTTTCATGAATGTCTACAAATAGTAGCTAGAAAAAAACATTACTTCCTTGATCTCTGATTAGAAATAGCGTGGATTTCTTTATTCATTCTGATAAGTTTTGTTTTGTCTTTTTAATATGAACTATAGAAATAGAAGCAAGGTGGGATAGCTATTCACTGAGGGCGTTGTCTTTTTTTCCTTGTCAAAGCAGCTCAGTGAACAAATAAATTTGGGAACAAGGGATGTGGATGACTTCTGACTCCTCCTGACCTCTTTCTTTCACTTCAGCAGAAGAGAGATGGAACTTCCTTATAATCGGATTAACATTAGCAGAAGGAGGCTTTCTTTTCCAGAATGCCCTCTTTTCATGGTGAGACAGTGTTAGGCATCTGCACTATGGCTTTCACAGGATTTCCTTCTACGCAGAGGGCTAGGAGAAAAAAAATAAAGCAAATCATTCAACTGGACTTCAGTCAGTGTCATCTGAATCTTTAAGGATCATGACCACATTAAGTGAGGATAAAGGGAAGAGAGAGAAAGAGAAGACCAACATCAATTTTCACTGGTACCTTTCACATACCTTCATTTGCATTTTGGAATCTCATGTGTAAGAAAAAGACATAGCCTCATCTCTTTTTTCTGATTAATTCCATTGGAAAAAGTAACCAGTCTCTAAATGGAATAATGTATCATTAGCAATTGCCTAGATTCTCTTTAAACCTATTGTTTTCATTGGAGCTCACTGGTGAATTTCTGGTTTTAATGTTAAAAAAAGAAGCATTCATTTGACCGACCAATTGGATTTTGACCAGTTAGACCCCTTTGGATCAGAAGTTAGAGACTTAAACTGAGCAAATCTAAATAGGTTTTGCAAGCTTTATCAGACTAGAGAAAACAGAGATAGCTGATAGTCAATGGACTACCATGCATAATTCATTTTAGATTCTGTACTTAAAAGATTTTTAAGTATCGGTGATCCTGTGGTTTACTTATCCAATAAAGCAAAACAATAATATAGTGAGGATAGTTTAACATGCCAACCTGTGTTTTTGATCAACAAAAGCCATACTTAAAACCAGAAGTCTTTTAACATAAAAATAATCCCTGGAAAAATCAGAGGCATTGTCCTAGTAAGTTTCTTTGGTATTTGGCTTTTTTTTCTGGTACCACTAGGAAGTTGTGGCATTGAAAGTGTTGATACAGCTAACATTCATTGTTTCCATTTTTTTTTTTTGGAAACAAAAAAGTTAATGACTGTGACTGATTAATATTAAAATTGCAAATGGTGAAAAGTAACAAATAATCTCCAAATTCTTATAAGAAATAATAATAGATAATCTTATTGTAGATGACATGGCAATTTTTTGTTATAAATAAAAAAGCCAGTACATCTATTTGTTCTTTTCATAATTATTTTTTTAAAAATTAAATACAAAATGAGAAAAGAAAACAATTGCCTTGTACATAGCAGACCATAGCTGAGGATTCAATATAAAACAATAAATTTCTATTTCAAAAAAAGCTACGTAATAAATACTACATATTGTTTTCAAAGCTGCCAAGCTTTTCTTTGCCTCCTTGTTGGTTTTCTTTTGTTCTCTGCTATGTGCTTTTGACTTTATTTTTTTTTCCATCTTCCCTGCCCCACCCTAAAGAAGGCAACAATTATAGATAGACAGACATACATAGATACGTACATACATACATACATACATACGGATATATACACACATGTAAAAATATCTATAAACATAAAAACATATATATATATATATATATATATATATATATATATATATATACGCACACACATACACTCAGACACATATATTAAAATTATGCTATGCTTATTTCCACCTTTCATCTGTTTCTCTGAAGGTAGATAGTATCTTCCTTCATCAGTTGAAGTCGTTCCATGTTTTTCTAAATCATCATTTCCTGTATTCCAACTCAGTCACATCCTATCTGAGAGATTTTCTTTGAAGGTTTATTCCCCACTTTTCTACATTTCTTCTGGTCTTAACGACATAGGTATTATTTATACAAGAAAAATTTAATTTAAAAATCAATATTATCCTTTTTACACTTCAAAAATACTCTCCCTTATAATACGTTTTAAAGTCTGAAACTATTGAATCTAACTTCCTTTACATTTTTTTCCTGGTTTCCTTGAAGATCCTGACCTTTTACTCTTCCAAATGAACTTTGTCATTATTTTTTCTAACTCAGTAAAATAATTTTTTCAGTAATTTAATTGAAATGATATTGAATAAATAGGTAAAATTTATCATTTAAAAATTACATTGGCTTTACCTATCCATGAACAATAAGTATTGTTCAGTTATTTAGATCTTACTTTATTTGTAAAAAAAAAATGTTTTATATTTATATTCATATCGTTCCTGTGTCTCTTTTGGCAGGTATACAATCAGGTATTTTATGATGATCTAGAACAATATTGAGTACATAGTGTAGTTTCTTTATTTTTCACTTTGGATTAAATCTATTTTAACTTTAACTTTGAGGTCACTATTACTGTCCCTACTCTTTTTATATAATAACCTCTACTTCTGCCCTTTATTTTATCTTTGAATGTATCTCTCATTTTTATGTTTCCTGAAAGTAATATATTGTTGAATTCAAATTTTTAATCTGCTATTCATTTCTATTTTGTGAGTAAATTTGTCCCATTCACATTCTAAGCTACAATGACCAGTTTTTGTTTTGTTTTCTTGCAAGGTGATCAGGGTTAAGTTACTTGCCCAAGGTCATAGTAGTAGAAAGTGATGTGACAACTGTTCCTCCTGACTCCAGGGCCTGGTATCTCCAGGGCTATCCAGTGAGCCACCTGGCTGCCCCTGCAATTATTTGTATATTTTCCTCCTTCCTGTTTTTCCTCACCCTTAGCCTCTTTGCCCTGTTTCTCCTCACTCTTCTGCTTTAGTTTTACCTACTACCTTGTCCTGCTGTTCCTTAACCTACCCATTCCTCTAAAGTCCTTTCTTTATCTTCTTCTCCACCCTATCCTCTTGCCCTATTATTTCTTTCTGAATTTAGAAAACTTTTATACATACATCTTTATCTATCTATCTATCTATCTGTGTCTATCTATCTATGTCTATTTATCTATGTCTATCTATCTGTCTGTCTGTCTATGTATCTATCTATCTATCTATCTATTTATCTATCTATCTAGTTCCCTCTTTAACCCATGCCTGATAAGAGTAAGGTTACAACACTACCAGCCCCTACTAGCTTCTCCTGTATCTATTATATTATATTATATTATATCATATTATATATTTCTCCTGTATGTTATATGTCTAATTCTCCTTTAAATTTTAGGATTTTTGTCATAAAAACCTGAAAGTCTTTAAGTTTGTTACATGCCCATTTTTTTTCTAATTCAGAATTATAGTTAACTTTGCTAGGTAAGTTTCCCTTGGTCATAACTAAATCTCTTTTGCTCTGTGAAATATAGTATTCCAAGACCTATGGTCCTTCAGTGTAGTAACTGCCAAATCTTGTATATCCCTATCATAGCTCTATGATATTTAAATTGCTTTTTTCTTGTTACTTCCAATATTGTCTCCTTAACCTGGGAGCTTTGAAACTTGGCTATGCTATTCCTGTGAATTTTTCTCCTGGGATCTCATTCAGGTAGTGATGAGTGGATTTTTTTTTATTTCTGCTTTGCCTTCTTGTTTTGGAGCTTCAGTGCAATTTTTCTTGACAATTGCTGGTAATATTGTATCAAGGTTCTTTTTTTTATCATAATTTTCAGTTAGTCTAACTATTTTTATATTTTTTCCCCTTTATCTGTTTTCTGATCAATTGTTTTTCTTGTTTCATTTTCTCTTCTGTTTTTTTCATTCTTTTGATTTTATTTCATGATTTTTTAGTATCGTAGAATGTCATTAGCTTCCCCTTGCTCAATTCTAGTTTTCAAGGAATTATTTTCTTCCTTAAGTTTTTAAGTCTCTATTCCAAGTTGGTTGACTTTCATAACATTCTTGTGTATTGCTCTTTTTATCTAATTTTTCCTCAATCTCTCTTATTAATTTTTAAAGTCCCTTTTGAGTTCTTCCAAGGATTCTTTTTGTGCTGTGGACCATTTGACATATCTCACTGAAAAAGGGGTGACTTTTAAAGCTCCATCATCTTCCTCTGAATATGGATCCAGATCTTTTCTATCCCCACTGTAACAAGCTATGGTTAGAGTCTTTCTCTTTTGCATACTCATTTTTTGCTTTTATTTTGTTTTTACCAGCTATTAGTTTGATCAAATTATATATATGGGGAATGATGCTCCAAGTCTCAGGTCCTTCTTACTCTTATTTTTTGAGGTCTGTCTTGAGTCCTAACATTAGGCTCTCTCCCCTCAACTCCTAAGCCATGGCTACAGCCCCTAGCCACTCTATGGCACAAATGATCTTGTTTCCTGTGGTCCCTCAGAGGGCTGAAAACAAAACTGTCCTTTCTGCCCTGGAACTGAAAATAAGGACTCTGTAGTCCAGCAAGTGTCCACAGCCAATAGGGGCTACTACACTTCTCAGGTGTGCGCCAGCTCCTTCTCTCTGCAGCCACAACCTGAAATGGGTCTGGTCAGCACAGCTGTACTTCATGACAGTGAAAGGTCCTTCAGTGTTTTATTCAGCTGTCAGACCCCGACACTGTCTACCAGATGAAAGTGTCTGAGGATGAGGCTCTCTCAGCAGTCTTGTTGATTCCTTGGCATTGGCCTGGGGGTGTTTGCACTTTGCTCAGGCAGAGAAGGCTGGATCTTTCTTGAAGTCTTTTCACGTCTCAGAGGATAACTGCTTTACCCCCATGCTTATTTGTGCTCAGACTCAGGACTTCCTGACTTCAGGCCCAGTATTCTATCAGCTTATCTCTCTCAGAGGCAGTATTTGAACCAAGATTTTCTGATCCAGAGTCACTATGCTTTCCACTGTAACACTCTCCATCTGAAGAAGAAGGCTTCCAAACCCATTTTACTACCAGATATTCAACGGTCTCCAATTTCAGGGTGCTTTTTCAGAATTCTTTGAGTATATAAGATTTCACTTTGTGTCACAATGGGCCTTAAGAAGGAAATGGAATGCCTAAAATGGGAATCCCAAAGGTAATTTTTCAGCTGTAGTAAAACTTCATTAATATGGATTTAACTAATTCTCATTCTAGGATCATTTGAATAGGGATTAGGCAGTGGCTTGGAATTATTTATTAAGAAAGGGTTTGCTAAACAAAATATTATTATTAAATGTAAAGTGGGGAGTCTTTAATTAATTGGTTGATCTAAAAATATTTATTAATTACCAACTATGTGCCAAACTTTGCTAGGGGCTGGGAATGTGAGTTCACAAACTGAATCTGTCTATACCATTAAGAGGCTTGTATTCTCCTGGGGTAAACAACAGGTACACGAAGTCAACAAAAGCACATACAAAGTAAAAACAAAATAGTATGAGAATAAAATGTTTTTAAGTGCCCTTAGAATATCCATCTGTATACATATAAGCCTAATGATTATAAATAGTGCTTATTTCTTAATCAAAGCAGATCCTTCCATATGTCAACTTACTATCAACCAATCAATAAGCATTTATTAAACACCTACTAAATATGCTCTAGACATTGCGGTGGTAAGGAGGCTAAAAAAACAAAATAAAGCAGTTTCTGTCGGGAGGAGGCAGCATGTTCTTATATAAACATGTGATGTTTTGTCTTAATTTTGTGTGTGTGTGGAGGAAATTTGGAGAGCTGAAAGTTTTCTAACCTCTGCTTCATCTATTTATTTCTGATGAAAGTAAAAACAAGTAGCATTTTAGAAAGATTTTATGAGAGATCTGAAAGAGACCTCAGAGTCTATTTCGTCCAATCCCACTCATTTTACAGATTCAGAAACTGAAGCTCAGGGAGATTTGGGGACTTATGGTTATCTAGGTTACACAGTGTCTATTTTGACCCAGTTATTTAATTGTTTAGAATATAATCTCAAAGCACTGTGATTTTTTAAAAGGACAAACTATTCCAAGATTTTTATAGCAATATTATTTTTAGTAAGGGGGAAAAAGGAAACTACCTAAACGTCACAACTGAAGCATAGTTAAATATATTCTGTCATATTCACGAATGTAAAACATTAATACAATTAAGATAGACAAGTATAAGGAATGTAAAGAAATATGGAAAAACTTCATGAAATACTGCAAAGTGAAAAAATGTCAGAAGAACTAAATATGTAGTATAATAATGGAAGATGATTAGTGAAGAGAAAGGATTCTGATGGAAACCAAGAAAGTCTGAAAAGCCATGATATTTAATGTGTTAAATTCATCTGTACAATAACTTGAAAGTAAATTTCATTGGACATAATTATTTTCATATTAAATGTACTATAAATCATTTATCAAAAAAGGAGAGAAATGTGGAAGAGCAGAAGGAGGTTTTGATTCGCATCAGGCACGTAGTGATAGCATTGTTTAGACAATTGTTCTTTCTTCACTTGAAAAAGATAAATGATGTCCTCATTGCGTAGCAAGGAATCAGTTACATTCATGCAGAATGTATAATCTCCACTGTGAGAGAAGTGAACCAATAATTAATGTGTCTAAATCATAGAATAATAGGACCTAGAACTGGGAGAGATGGTAGAGGGCATCTAGTTTAACACCTTCATTTTACAGATGAGGAAGCTGAGATATAGAGAAATTAAGTGACTTATCTAGAGTCACTTGAAGTAGTAGAGTCAGAATTCAAGCTTAAAGGTATTTACAGCAAATAAAATGGCACTGCATGCTTGCTTTTGGACTTATGAGTTCCTTGTAAAGGAATGATTCCCATATAAATCACAAAGAGAAAGTAAGTTGGGTTTGACAAGTATTTGGAGGCTGTCTGTCACATCCTGCAGGAACACTTCCCCAAATGGTATTTTGTAGTTAAGGGACAAGTGTTCCCAAGTATGGATTCATTAATTACCACAACATAGATTTTGTTTCTTTAGCTAGTAATGGGTGATTGTGTTCCTCATGGCACTTACACATAGGCCTTATTATTCCTAGGAGCATAGGAAGTTGCTTCTTCCTCAGAAGGTACAAATGCACCTTATAGGAAAAAAAAGTCTTATGGTAACTTTACCTCTAACTGTTCTTTAGTTCTTCTTTTCTTTCTTCTGTATGTCACATCCATCCCCCCTCCATTTGCTTGACATATGTTTGGATCTTTTGTTAGTATCATAAGATCTAGAGGTGAATGAAGTTATTTTCTTAGGTTCACACAGTTAGTTGTGGAACTGGGATTTGAGCCCAAGCCTGCAGATCATTTGTCCAGTGTTCTTTCCACTATACTTCATCCTCACTGATAAGCTGGAAATAGAGTGGCTTTCTTCCAGTCATTTCACCTTTTACTCTGACACAGAGATTAATTTGCCTTTAGCACACATGGTTGTTCATTGTCTATAAAGATAAAACCAAAAGAATACACGATATATTTGAAACGGCTTCCTGACTCTCCATACTGCCACTGTCTGAAATTCTTAGCTCTTTGTGGCCCCCTAACACTGACCACGCCTGTGGCTACAGTTATCCCTTTTCCATAACAACTTGCCCCATCGCAATTTTGCTGTATCACAGGATGGTAGAAGAAATTAAAGGGGAATTGGGGCGGGGAAGTTTTGCAGAAGTACAGATGACCCACAAAGGTCAGACAACAGAGAACAAATTTAGAAACTCATAAATGCATAAAATAAATGTATAGTATTGAATAGGATCAATATATTTTATATTTTAATGTCATAATAATTCAGACTTCTTCTCTGGTACGAAGGGAGGGCTGAACATTTTCCAGATCAATGCTGCAATGAGGATTGGATAACTCTACCTATAAATTTGTGGATACTCCTCAGTTTACTAATAACTGTAACTATCATTCTCTTGTTAGTGAAATGAGTGCCCATGGTAAATGTTCACTTTAAAACACATGTTCCATTTGTATTTGTATTAGATAGGGAAAACAATTGAACATGATACTCTTTTTAAAAAACTCTATTATACACATATAAATGGATAGGGGACCAGATTTATGATTTCACAGATATAGAGGACTTTTAGATGAGGAAATTTCCCCTATCAATACAAGTCAACACATTCTCTGTAACTTTGTCAAAAAAGTTGACCACTGATGAGTTTATAACTTTCATTTTGTGTGTTTATTTGAAAAAGAATGTAGTCACTATGACTTTAACTCTTTTATACAACATGAAACATACAAATGATTTTTCAAAACTCTCTTCTTTCCTTATGCTTTCACCACCCCCTTGTTTTTATTTAATGCCCCCCCAATTGTACCTGCTACTACAGCTCCCCTCCCCCATCATTATAAGTCCTCCCAGGGAGCGGCATCACACACTTTGGGAACCTCTGTTCCTGCCTTTGAGCTGTCTATCCCCCATGCTGCAATATTCTGCCCATTCACATCTCTCAATTTGCTTAGCACTCTTCAAAACCATCCTCAAGCACCACAGTCTGAAGGAAGCCTTTTTCAGTCTCATGCCCCACTGAAGGTGATAATGCCTTCTTTTTTCTGAGTATCTTCATCTGCCCTATAGATAATCTTGAACGTACATGGTTATTTACATGTTGACTTTTTCATTCAAATATATGCACTTTGAGGGCAGGAGTAATGTTTTTGTCTTTCTTTGCATCCCTAATACTTAGGCCAGCTTTCTCTACACTAAATCACCCTGATTCTTATCTCATAACACTTCTTCCAATTCTTTACCCTATACTTTAAGGGCAGCTAGGTGGTGCAGCGGATAGAGCAATAGTGCAGGAGTCAGGAGGACCTGAGTTCAAATCTCACCTCTGACACTTGACACTCATTAGCTGAGTGACCTTGGGCACTTAACTCCATTAACCCCAATTGCTTCATCCTGGGTCATCTCTAGTCATCCTGATAAATGTCTGGTCGCTGAATTCAGATGACTCTGGAGAAGAATTGAGCCTGGTGACCTGCACAGCCCTTCCTCACTCAAAAACAAGTCAAGTGCAAGTCATGTCATTATTTCTCTGATGGCGTGGTCTTCTTTGGCAATGAAGGACAAAGACACAACCCTTAGTACAGCACATGATAAGCACTTAATAAATGTTTGCTTACTCATTGACTGACTGACCAGATGAATCAGAAATGAAAATCCATATTTTAATATGCCTGAGCCTCAATAACAGATTTAGCTGAAAGAATAATGCCAAAGAATCTAAATATTCACAATGACATACTTAAAACTTTTCCCTTTAGAAGAGGATGAACATATTTGAGAGAAAACAAAGAAGAGTTGAGATATTTTGAAACAAGACAAGAGAATCTGTACTTATGAAATGGACAGTTTAAAGGCCAGCAACAGACTAGCATGCAACTTGGAGGTTTTGTAAGTTCCTATTAAATTTTAAAGTAGAATTTCCAGCAATACAGATTTCTTGTCTTTTTTAGGAGAAAACAGACTACAGTTGATAATGCTAGGCCATTGAGGATTGGTGATATCTCAGATGATTGTCAGTAAGTGATCTATTAAGGGATGAAACAGAGGTCAATAGCTCATGATACATAGAAAAGTTTGCACTGTCCTATGTATGTACTCCTGAACATATGTCAGAATACCCCTTATATAGTTGAACCTAGTCTCCAAATGATACAGTGTCCACAGGAATGATAACATTTAAAGTTTCATCTACCAAACACCTGCAGAAAGTAACTATGGATGTTTTTAGCCAGAACATAACATTGTACAAAATGCATTTGCTTTTTTTTTTTAAATAGAAGCTAGGAAAGGTTGAAAGATTGATTGCATGCCTGGGGAAATACTTGTCTTTTGTTCTCTTCCAAGACATGAATTGTATTACTTCCCTGGATAGTGTGGTTTATTTGGGGGAAATGGGAGGACATGTGGATATGTATGGGATGGGGGGAGGGTAGTGTGCAGGCAAAACGGAACACGAGGAAGAAAGCTATAATGGGAGATTTTTTTCCTAAAGTTTTCACAACTAGAGTCAAGGTAGTTCAAACTAAAAGAAAATGCCTCAAGCCCCAGAACAGGAAGTCAAGAAAGCAATTATCCAGATGTGTGAAGTATGGAAATATTTGCCTGTAATATGTATTAAAAATGAAAAGTCTAATACAGCGCTGAAGAAAACAGTACAAATGGGAGACAGATTTGAACATGCAGGTAACCCAGGTAACCTCATTCTAGTAGACAATAAACTTGAGGAACATTTTTTAATGTTTTGGTCTGATACTGCAGTTGATATGTTATGCTATGATATCCATGTAAGGAATAGATTACAAAGGGAATTTCAGGATATTCAATAAAGCTTTAGAAATATTAGGGAAAATTCTTTTATTTTAGAAATTTAAAATCTAAGCGATGAATATCCCCTTGCTTCCATTTATTGGACAAAGGATGCTTATGTTTCAGTCATTTTTTTAATAGCCCCAGCTCACTTTTTCACAATTGTAGACAAGTTCAGCGCTGACATTCTAGCCAAATTCGAACTTGATTCATTAGGTTCTAGATTTCAAATTTCCCTCTTTCCTCCGCTCCAATTAGATCTACTGTTCTTCACTTCCTGTTCCAAACAGTGATTGGTGTTGCTCTTCTGTATTCAGTGGTCCTTGGGTTTCACTAGGGAGGTGGGTGAAGAAATTCTGATATATAATTTGGAATGATTTGAGTCCCTGAATAAAAAAAATATTCCACGAATATTGGAGGGGTTTGCTCAGTGTTATTTCAATCCTACAAAATTTAAATACACTCAGTCCTCGCTTTTGTTTAGCATTTGCACTATAGAGAATTCTTTCCAGCAGTTCATAAACTAACAGGACCTAATTCCCTTTACTGAACATATTGAGCTGAGAACATGATATGTCCAGCACCTATAACTAACAACAAGAAAAAATTCCTGGTGGAAATAATCATCAAACAATGCAGGATTTTAAGAGAGATTTTGGAGAGAATTATTACCAAATGCAGTGAGTTCAGACACTACTTTCCTACCGTCCTGTGTGACATATTACCCACATTCCCTTTTTGTGCATTCTTCCTCAGTAATGGGCTTGCATTTTCTGGCACTTCATCCTCCTGTCCTTTTTATAAACAAAGGCAGAATTTTCTTACATTCAGCTCTCTCAGCGGTTATTTTTAAAGGGGGGCTGATAGCAAGATCATGCACAGAGCTGTCATATATTGACCCTTTAAGATGGCATTATTGCAATAAATGAATAACTTTTCATTAGTCAGTAATGACCGGGCAATTACAGTTGTTTCCCTTAGAGTCCTATCACTGACTCCAAGTTTTATGTATTACCCTGCAGTAAACTAAGAAGAAGCCAGAGGAAGGAAGACGGTGCTTACTGCAGTTGTCTGGAAAAATCTAATGTTTTTTGGTCTTGATTGGTTCAGAAAAATGGTTCAAATAGCCTTTATGTGTTTGCCAGTGACAGAAGTTCCAAATCCTCATCACTAGATCAGTTAGGAATTAGCCATAATATTGGTGACAGTTAATAAAAACAAACAAAAAACTCAACCAAAAACAATTCAGGAAGTGAGCAGAGGGTCTTTGATTCCCACCTGCATTTTTAACAGTGAGTCATAGCGGCAATTGGCTGGACATTATCATTGTGATGGAGAATACAGCTGTATTTTAGCCCTTTCTCTGCCTCTAGGGTTACATTACTGTAACAATGAGGGTTACAAAAGCAGGGCTGGTGTTTGTCTGTATAGAAAAGAATGCTCTAAAATTAATTATTGGGTGGATTTCATTACACAAAATAATGTTGTCCAAAATGGTGTTCAGTTAGCTTCAGACGGGTGGAAATTTAGATTTGGCCAAGAACCTAGTGTTCTGGAATCCCATCAGAACTAACTCAACCTCTTTAGTCTGAAGAATTGAGGGTAGAAAATAGATGAGACCAGATTTTCTTCGATTCTCAGTGCCTTGAGCTAGGCCATGTAAATAGATTTTCTTGTGGTATTTTAGCCCTACGGTCATGTGAAAATAAAAATTCTGGAAGACAAATTGAGTCTGAAGCAGCAAGCTCAGACTGACTCTTATTTTATCCAAATTCACTTATTGATGCTTAGAAAGATTCTTTTTGCTGTTCCATTAGAAATTTCCCCTTGTTATTAAAATGTCATTGAAGTTTGAGGATGAAAATGAAACAACTTAAATTATTGTTGAGAGTCTCAACAAGATGGCTCTTACAAACATTGGTCCCACCAAACTCACTTCTTGGTGTGACATAATTACTAGACTTTTGCTACAGAACCCAGCTGGGCTGAATCTCATGGAAAATCTCAGAGCTGTGCCTGCCAGGTCCAACTACTAGCAGATTCTACTATTAACTTCAATATGGACATCAGGTGGCTCTTTCAACCTCTCAAAGCATGTATCGTAATTGTATTTGTTATTCAAAACCCTCAGTCATTAGCTATTCACCATAAGTAGAGAATCCTCCATTGAACACTGGAATAAAACTAGGTTTCTTATTCTTTTATTCCACAAAGTTACTAATCACTGATATTGTCATTTGAAAGAGTTTTATATGGACAGACAGGCACCTTGTCATATCATTGCAATAACTGTGTTCCATCATCACTATGACCACAAAAATAAGTTCAAAGGGTACGGTTGGGACAACTAAGCAGTGAGATGTTCAATTAAAAATTTATTAAGCATCTTAGGTACAAAGCACCAACGGTGCCAAAAGCAAAACATGACAATCTGCCCTCACAGTAGGGAACAACATTTACTAGTGGGGGATGAAGGGTAGAGTGGAAGGAGGACATGCATACAAGTAAGTAAGTATAAATCAGTTTCAAGAGGGAGTGGGTACTCATAAGAAAAGCCTGCCTACATTCAGAGGGGTTCATCATCAGAAGATTGGATATTGTTGTTCAGTCATGTCCAACTCTTTGTGACCCAGTTTGGTTGGTTTTTGGTGTATGTTTTTTGACAGAGTTAGTGGAGTGGTTTGCCATTTCCTTCTCCAACTCATTTTTCATATGAGTAAACTGAGGCAAGCATCTAAGTGACTTGCCCAGGGTCACACAGCTAGTATGTGTCTGAGGCCAGATTTGAACTCAAGAAGATGAGTCTTTTTGATTCCAGGCCCAGTACTCTATCTACTGTGTCATTTAACTGCCCCAAATATTGGTTACCAGGTGACAAATTTATTAACCATGAAACTATCTAATATGACATGAAAGAGTTATAATCTATGTTTCTAGACTGCAACCCCATATACGCACCAGTAAAATCCCAAATCATATGAAATATTGAAATATTGATGGAATATTGGTATATAATTGCAGTGAAAATCTGGTCTTACCTTCCTAATTCAAATGTACACTAGAAGGGTAGGTCCCCAGAACATGACTGACTAAATCTCACTCTCAAGGTTCTAGCATTACCCTGAGAGATAGAGAGGAATTTTATTACTCTTGACTTAAGCCCCTACTCTGGTGTATTACACACACACCCATATCAATCAAGAGTGATTACTATCCCAGCATTACTTGCCCATGCCATTACTTCCCACTACCATTTAATCAGTTGATGTTATTGATAAACATTTAGCATATAGAAAGGACAGAAGTAAAAACACATCCCCCCTAAACCAAGATCACACTCTCTCCTTACCTCTTTGATCCCTAGAGATGATGGCTCGAATTTAAGATGGCTGTTACAAACATTGGTCCCACCAAACTCACTTCTTGGTGTGACATAATTACTAGACTTTTGCTACAGAACCCAGCTGGGCTGAATCTCATGGAAAATCTCAGAGCTGTGCCTGCCAGGTCCAACTACTAGCAGATTCTACTATTAACTTCAATATGGACATCAGGTGGCTCTTTCAACCTCTCAAAGCTCATAAAGTTGTAACAATCTATTCCATCTCCTAAAGTTATTCACCTAAGAGGAGAATGAATAGACATGTAGAGGGGAAAAAAAACCAGTTGCCACACGTTTATGGGTTACATGGAAACACAAGTAAGGAGGAAAGGACCTAAGGCTTCTCTCCACATGTGGAGGCTGACAGCAAGACTTTTTCCATCACCACCAGGAAAGAGAGATTGATTTGACTAGTTAAAGCCTGTTAGAGATCTGCACATTCAGTTATGGTTCAGTAACTGACGAGAAGTCTTCTATTCACCCCTCAGTGACTGATAGGAAATAGTCACAGAAAATCCCTTCATCAAACATCATCATGAGCTTCCAGAAGCAGGTTTACCAAACTCTAGGTCGATTAGCAGCAGGCAGAGTCTAGGTTGAACCCTCGTTGGCCAAGCCTCAATATGATCACTGTTGATCCTTTTTTCATCTGAGTCAGTCATGATTATATTAGCAAACAGAAAGACTGTCCTTTGGTCATGTTGAACAAGTATCAAACATGGCAGAAATTTGTTGGGATGAGACAAGAGTCCAAATAAAAGTAGAGTATTAAAGGTACTTCCTAATAACTGTTGGAAAATGATAGAAAATGTAAATGTAGGTCCATGTCCAAATTCTGATGATTTCTTACCTAATCTATTTTAACAAAACATTGATGAAACTTACCAATTTATCAAGTAGAAGGAAGGAAATATATCCTCTCTCATTCTTTTCTCCTCTTTTCCTTTCTCTCCTCTCTCCTTCCCCTCCCCACTCTTACAGTATGAAAAATCTTAATGGCTAACATTAATATGTCTCTTTACGTATGTTATCTCCTTGACTCTCACAACAATCCTGTGAAGTAGGTGTCATAATTTTCCTCATTTTGAAGATGAGGAAACTGAGAATCAGAGAAGTTAAATAACTTACACAGCTTGTAAATGCCAGAGGCAGGATTTGAACCCAGGCCTTCCGAACTCCCAACTGCAGCACTTTATCCAATATGAGTATTCTTTTCTCTTTCATTTCCAATCTGCCCCTTTTCTACTTCATTTAGACTTCCCCAAAGGCAATGACAGTAAGAGATAGTCTTGTATTTTTTATAGAAAATACTTGTAAATATGATGTAATCTATCCCACAATTTAGAGAATAACTGGTTGAAGTCTTTGAAGTTAATGATCACTTTGGCTCTTAAAGGAATAAAAAAATCACTTTATGCCTCCTCTCTTCCTTCTTAAATTCTTCATCATGCTTTGTCTTCTCTTTCATGCTTATCAAATTGTATTTTAAATTATAGTTAATTATGTGTTTTATTCCCTGTATTAATCCTTGAGGGCAAGGACTCTGTCTCATTTCATCTTGGTACCTCTAGAATCATAGTAGGCACTCTACTGATATATGTGTGTGTGTGTGTGTGTGTGTGTGTGTGTATGTGTATGTATATATTTCAGGGGATCCCAAGCCATCACTGTGGCTATTCCCTCCAGTGGTTCAGATTATAGATATTGCATTCCATCTCATCCTGTGAGAGTCTTGTCCACATTCTCCTATAAATCCATCCCAAGGGTCCACCCAGAAAGTTGGGTTATTCCAAATTTCTGTGCGTTATGTGAATATGAGTATAGCACACAGGTGGTCCATCTGTTACATCTCACTCTCATTACAAAGCCACACTACCTCCTTTCCAGCCATGCATCTCTTTAATGATATTTTTTATGATGTTTCATGTGAATAATTCTTCTTAGTCCCTGTGCTGCTACTTATGTCTACCAAGCAACCCCATGATTTGCAATTTTATCTCCTCAGTAATTGTGGGATTCTATAATTAATGACTATAAATCTATATATAATAACATTGCCAGAAGACTGTTGGAGTAAAAAAGGTAGACTTTGGTATCAATCAGGGAAAAATGGGAAGTTAAGTGGAAACATCACACAATTTCTTGAATGTAATGCAGCCTAAGGTCTTTTTCCAACTCACTTCTGGGCTTAGCTCATTTTCTCACTGAAGTATCTATTCAAGATATAGATAGGACAATAGAATTTTTTTTTAGACAGTGGCTAGGTGGTGTAGTGGACAGAATGCCAAACCTGGAGTCAGGAAGACTCATCTTCCTGAGTTCAAATCTGTCCTCAAACATTTACCACCTGTGTGACCCTGGGCAAGTCATTTAACCCTGTTTGCCTCAGTTTCCTCATCTGTAAAATTAGCTGAAGAAGGAAATGGAAAACAATTTCAATATCTTTGTCAAGAAGACTCCAAATGGGGTCATGAAAAGTTGGACACAACTGAATACAACTGAACAACAACAAATTCTTTATACACTTGAATTTCCCTTCCTGAACACTTTTGAATAATTATGGAATTAATTAGAATACTTTGAAACATTGGGTCATGATCCAGACAATGTAATCTGCAAATAAGCATCCAGATGCTTTAATTATTCATAGAGAATCCCTCTTCCACTTGGACTCTGTTCTTGACATCCTGTATGACAACAATACATCTTTAGTGAGCATCTATTTTTGTTTTATAGCTTGCTTCAAATTAAAAGTCCAAAAAGTTATCAAAATAAATCCTTTATGCTTGCATCTGTCAAGTAATCTCATATGACCTTAACATATGCAAGGCACAAAGCTTTTTTGAAGAGAATTTCAAAGGCTACACTTTGGTCTACCAAATCTTTTTTATAATCAACTAACAAAAAGTATAACAGGACCTCATATTCTCTGTACATTTTAATCAGTTGTGTGATTGTAACGATGTAGTCTCTGGTAGATGGCATATATATAAGTTAGCCTGTTCTGTCCTCATTTTTTTGTCGTGTCTTCAATACATACCCTCTAGTATTTCATGTGAATAATTTTGCAATGTTGAAAAATAAGTATATTGGCAGATAGTTATTGACATCCTCTCGATTGTTGCTATAGTATATGATTTAATCATAATTTATGATTTGCTGTATGAGTTAGGTCATGATCTGTGATTTCTCCATCGATTCATTGTCTTCTCTTTCGTATACATTAAAGGTCTTCCTCAGTACACTTAAAACTGTGACCCCCATCTCAGACCTCCTCCATAGGTACTTGGTATGGTCTACCGTCCTTCCCACCCTTCTTTTTTTTAGTCCTACTGCGCTAGCAGATATTTAATCAATGCTGAACTTAATGGAATTAGAATATTTCAGACTTAGTTTTTCTACAAAATAAGAGTATAATAATCTTGCCCTTCAGCAGCTCCTCACTTTTATTCTTATAGACTCCACAAGCTCTGAACTTTAAAGCAGAACCAAACTAACGAGCTAAATGGAATTTAGTTTTTAGAGAGACAAGGAGCTAATTAAATCTCAGCTTATTTAATGGTGTGATGAGCAAAGCTTGCAGGGACTCCATCCAATTCTTGGAAGACTTGCTCTGTTGAGTAAGCCAAGGATGTGCAGTGGTGACCCGGTAATGAATCGACTGACTTTTCTTTCTAGGCACTATGTTCTATCTGGAGAGTCTAACATTTCAAATATTTTTGGGAAACATCAGATAGCCTGTGATATAAACAGCAGGGCCATCAAATACCTTTTATACTTCCCCTTAAAAGAACACTCTGACACAAGAAATATTAGTTTTCAAAGTGCCATTTTCTAAAGAAGCATTTGTTTTTCTTCAGGGATAGTCATCAAGCTAATATTTTTCGTTTACCTACTATTGGGTTGCTTTGTATTTTATAATTGTTTGCAATTCCATTTTGAACCAGGATTGAATTATTGAAAGGTACATGATAAGCCTGTTCAACTAAAGTGTCAAAATCAAGGGTGAGGAACCTGAGGTCTCAATGCCACATGTGCTCTGCTAGGTCCTCAAATGCAACCCTTACACCAACTCAAACTTCACAGAACAAATACCTTTAATAAAAGAATTTGTTTTGTATAACTTGGACTGAGTCAAAAAGCCACATCCAAGGACCAAGATGGCCACATGTGGCCTAAGGGCCGCAGGTTCTCCACCCCTGGTCAGAATCTTTTGGTTATATGAATGTCTGATCTATTTCTAGGAAAAGTTGACCTAGACATCATTATTTTTTAGTTATTTGGAATATGATAAAGAATTTGACTTGTAATTTACAGAGTATTACTCTTTCTTTCCCCTGACCTCCTCATTAAATTATTTTTCCAGTTTTCAGTTGGATAAGGATTTGCAGAAGAATGCTGATCATTTCGTCTAAATTAGATGTACAATCTATCTCACTCAATTTTTGCTTACTACTCCCATCAGTAAACTGGTTTAGAGCATATTAAAGGGGTACTTACTCTCTGTTCATTTCTGTCTCAGCCAAAGATTTCCATGCAGGTTATTCGTAGCAGATATCCAACTTGTTGCCAGTGAAGTATAGGATTTTTCTTTCTGAATCAAGGTTTTTGGAATTTCTTCACTGTTCCCAATTTCACTCACATTTTCTTTATATGCTATTCTGTGCCAGCATATCCTAGGATTTATTCCAAACTTGACTGCCACATTTGGACCCCACTTTAAGTTCAGTTTCATGTATAACTAACTCTGAGACCAGTTTTCTTGGTAGTAAGTGGTTGTTGTAGCCATCGCCAAAGTGTCGGCCAAAGATGCTTCAGTTTGTGGTGGAACCTGTGGGGAGCAGCCAGCTCTAAACAGCCAACTTCTCAAGATTCTTTAAAGGTAATTTGTTATATCTGGTTAAGTTCTTGGATGGACTCTCAAAAGTAAAACTCGTTAATACTGCCAAATCTGTGTACTCACTCTATTCAAGTCAGAATACATACAGACTGTTTGCCAATGAAATTCGATTTTTTTGGAAAAGATGGAGAGAGGAGGGTATGCTAAATCATTTCCTTCCCCCTAAAAGGAAAAAGAAAGGAATAAACCAACAGGTCACATATATGTATATCTGCATACACATATAGGTATACATATAGACATTCACATGATGTATGTATAGACATATATATATATACATATACATACACACACACACATATATCCTGAGATGACAAGTATATAGTTCATTTAAGTAGCTATGTAGGTTATTTATCTGTTATGCAGGTTAATAAAATCATAGATTTATTAACTAAAGGAGGCCTTAGAGGCCCTCTAGGCAACTCCATACATTTTATAAATGGAGAAACTGAGTGCTAAAGAGGTTATGACTTGTTGAAGTAGCAGAACTGATCACCGGTTTTTATCAAACGTGAGTATGACTGTATTCCATGCTCTTTATCGCCTGTAATAGACATTAATGTAGGTTCTACCCAGTTTCTGAGTTGCTGTTGTCAGGCCAATTTATTTTCCTTTAGAATTAAGTGATAATACTCATAGTATTCTATGCACAATATAGTATTCAAAGATAACTCACCAGAAGATCTTTTAAACTAGCACACTTCATGAACTAACCTCACCCACAGGCAACACTCCTTCATAAGGAGGACATTGATTGGTAAACTGGACTGAATCTAGAGAAGGGCAATTAGCATGGTAGAGGACTTTGGATACCTGTATCTGGAAAGATGAATGGTTAACCTGAAGAGGTGAAGGTGTACAGGGAAACATGATAGCTGTATCCAAATGTTTGAAAAGCTGCCAAATGGAATTCAACATATTCTGCTTTATCTCTGATGGCAAATTAACAGCAATCAATGGAAGTTGTAAGGAGGCAGAAAAATCTTCATAACCTATCCTTCATAGGCTATACTAGGGTGGATTGAACTGCCTCAGAAAATAGGAAGTTTCCCTGCATGGTCTTCTGACACATTTTGAATAACTACTTGTACAGAGGGAATTCTTATTCAGTCTAAACAAGATTTCCATTAAAGTAACTTCTGTTGATGAAATTCTATCATTTTTTGACCTTGCTTCATTAATCATCTTCTTTAACATGCCTTCAGTCTCTCCATCTCTATTAGATTTTCATGATCCTTAAATAATCTCCTCAACTCTACTGTCTACTCAAGTTATCATCCTATCCCTACTTTTCACTTTAATCTAGAAAAAATATGCTTACTGCTTCTCATTCCTCATCACTAACTCGCTTCTCAGTCCTTTTCATTCTGACCACTTTTACCTACTTATCTATCAAATGTTCTTTCCAAGGGTACCAAATGACCTCCATTTTACCAAATCTAATCATGGTTTCTCACTTCTCTTTATTGGTTACCATGTAGCATTTATTTGGCAGTATTTACCACTTTTCCTTCTTAGTGGGACACTCACTTTTGGATTTCATAACATTGTATTCTTCAAGTTCTCTTCTTACCTGTCCAACCGGTCCTCAGTCACCTTTACTGGTTCTTCAACTTCCCCTCACACCTTAAATCTGAGTATCCCTTATGTCTTCTTCTGTGCTGTTTCACAACATTCTGTCCCCTGGAGTTCTTGATTCTATTTCAGGGCTTTAATTTGCTTCTTCATTCCCATGACTCTCAAATATATATATATACATATATATATGTATATATACATATACATATATATATATGTATATATATACATATATATATGTATATATATATATATATATTTCTACCCTTGATCCCACTTCACAGCTCCATTCCTATATTTCCAGCTACATATTGGATATATGGACATAACACTGTTACCTTAAGCTCAACTTTTCCAAAAAGAAGCTCATTATGTTAAAAGTAACAGTTTCTTAAAAGAGTATTTAGTTATATAGTACTAATGTTCTAAATGCAATGATCTTACATTATAATTTTGCAGGGTTACTCTGGGTTTCATATATAACATAAAAAAGATATTATTCTGAAACAATATTGTATTTTTGTATCAATATTCATGTGGGAATTGGTCTGTAGTTTTCTTTCTCTGTTTTGACTCTCCCTGGTTTAGGTAACAAGACCATGTTGGTGCCATAGAAGAAATCTAGTAGAACTTCTTCTTTACCTGTTTTTCAGTGTATGCAATATTTTAATTAATTTTTCTTTAAATGAATAGAATTTGCTTGTTAATCTATCCAGCCTGTGGTTTTTTTTTCCATTAGGAGTTCCTTTATGACTTGTTTAATCTTTTTCCAAGATGGGGTTATTTATTTCCTCTTCTATTAATCTAGGCAATTTATATTTTTATAAATATTAATCCATTTCATTTAGGTTGACAGTTTTATTAGCATGTCATTGTATGAAATAATTCCTAATAATTTCTCTTTTGAATAGTATTTTATTGTATTTCCAATTACCTGTAAAAACAATTTTTAGCATTTTAAAAAATTTTGAGTTCTAGTCTTTCCCTCCTCCTCCCTGAGATGGTAAGCAGGTAAGCAATTTGAAATAGGTTATATACATGTGGAGTCATGAAAAACATGTGAAGGAAAACACAGACCAAAATACACATACATATCCATACGTACATACACATATACACAAATGGAAAAGGAAAAATGATATGCTTTGATCTGCATTCAGACTCCATCAGTTTCTTCTCGAGAGGTGGTTAAAATTGTTTTGGATCCTTATATCGCTATTACTGTGTACAATGTTCTCCTGGTTCTTCTCACTTCACTTTGCATCAGTTCATGTAAGTCATTCCAGGTTTTTCCGAAATCATCCTATTGGTCATTTCATATAGTACATCATATTTGATAGCAACCACAAACCAAAGCTTGTTCAGCCATTTCCCAAATGATGGGAATCCCTTCACTTTATAGTTTTCTACTACCATAAGAAGAGCTATTGTAAATATTTTTGAATAAATAGGTCCTTTTCCTTTTTAAAAAAAAATTTGGGATACAGATTAAGTGGTGGTATTGCCAAGTCAAATTATATGCACAGTTTTTATAGCCCTTTGGGGCTAGTTCCAAATTGCTCTCCAAAATGGTTCCATTAGTTTAAAATTCCACGATAGTGCATTAGTGTCCCAGTTTTTCCACATCCCCTCCAAGATTGATCATACTCCCTTTCTGTCATATAAGCCATTTTGATAGATATGAGGTGATACCTCGGAGTTGTTTTAATTTTCATTTCTCTAATCAGTAGTATTTTTTCCATGTGTAGCTTTGATTTCTTGGAAAACTATCTGTTCATATCCTTTGACCATTTATCACTTAGGGAATGACTTGTATTCTTATAAATTTGACTCAGTTCTCTATGTATTTGAGAAATGAGGCCTTTATCAGAGACACTTGCTGTAATTTTCATCCAGTTTTCTAATTCCCTTCTAATCTTGGCTATATTGGTTTTGTTTGTGCAAAACTTTTAAATTTAATACAATCAAAATCATCTCCTAATGCTCTCAATGGGAAGATAGGTGGGGCAGTGGATACAGCATGAGGCTTACTCCAGAATTTGTTTTGAGATTTTATTTTATAGTTGTTTGGAGATGAATTTTAGAGACTTCAGGTGAATTCCTGCCTTACTCTGCCAAGTTGACACCACCCTCCACATTCTTTCTCTCTTATTTACTGTCTAAACTGTGTATAGTTTGTTTGTACATATTGGTTTGCTTAGTGTCTCCTCCATTAGATTGTGAGCCCTTTAAGGGCAGGGACTCTCTTTTACCTCTTTTTGCATCCCTGTCAGTTAGCATAATGCCTGGTACTTAGTAGGTACCTAATAAATATTATTGAGTGACTGTGTTTGTATGTCAATTCTTTTTCTCAGCTCTGGCCTTTTCATCAGGAGCCCTTGAAAGTCCTCTATTTCATTAAAGAACCATTTTCCCCTCTTATACTAAACCTGGATCCTTTGCCTTCTAGAATTATCATATTCAACCTCTTTGTTTCTTGGATGGTCCTGACTTTGGTTCTGTCATACTTGAATCTTTTCTTCTTGGTTTCTTGCTGTATTTTTCCTTGATGTGGGAGTTCTATAACATTCCTCAGAGTTTTAACTTTGGGGTTTCTTTCAGGAGGTGATCAGTAACTTATCTTAATTTCCACTTTGTCCTCTTCTTTTAAGATATATGGGAAGTTTAATTTTAGACTTCTTGAAATATGTTGCCTAGGTTTGTTTTTCTTGTTGTTTCTGGGGAACAGCAATGACTCTTGAATTACCTCTCCTCTGTCCTTTTCTTTCCTGGTCAGTTGTTTCTTCTATGAAATAATTCACATCTTCTTCTATTTTTTAGTCTTTTGACTTTCTTTTATTATTTCTTGATGTTTCATGGAGTCATTAGCTTTCATTTAGCCAATTCTAATTTTCATAGTGCTATTTTCTTCAGTAAGATTTTGTGCCTCTTTTTCTAACTTATCAATTCATTTTTCCCCATAGTTCTCATTTTGTTTTTAAAATCTTTTTTTTTTTGCTCTTTAAAAAATTCTTTAACTCCTCTAGCAGTTCTTGTTGAGCATATGTCTATTCAGCATTTTTATTTTCAGCTTTGCTTGTAGATGTTTTCAAGTAATTCTCATTTTTTATATTTGTGTCTTAGGTTTCCTTGTTACCATAGTAGCTCTTTATAGTCAAGTTCTGTTGTTTTTTTTTTAATCATTCTTTCAGTCTACTTGTTTGCTTTGGATTTATATTTGTTTTGGACTTTACTCACTTCAGGAATGTAAGGAATGTCTGGCCGAAGAAGTTGTCCTTTTGTGTCCTTCTACTGTTTTCATAGCTTAGTCTGAGGGCCTGAGAATTCTCAGTGCTCCTAAAATTATGTCATTTTTGCAGAGTTCTATTCACTACCCTTCTGATCTGAGCTCTGTAAGTTCTTGACTCAGGTTGGGGCCTCTTAGCTTGTGTATGGATGAGTTTCAGTTGGACTCATTCAGTTTTAGCATACTGGGATATTCTGCAGGTTCAGAGCTCCTGCACTACCGGCTCTGTTTTGGCTTGGGATTCCTGCCCTGATTACTACACAGCAGGCTTACATGTTGGACTAAAGACTAGAACTGACTCACCACTCTTGTCCTGGGCGCAGAGCCACACAGCCACATTTCTGGAACTTATCCCTTGCTTTAATGCACAGTTAGAGCCCTTTTTCCCTCATGACCACTCCTCTCCAACCTGGTAAAACCGAACCATGGGTGACAGAATTACCAGCTAGCCATTTTCTGCATCCAATGCCAGTTCAAAAAACTGAGTCTCTTTCTGTCTCAGTGCTTCCTGACCTGTTGCTCTTTCTTGAAATTATTTCTATCCCTGGGCATTGGAATACTCCATTTTGCTGTCACTGAGTGTGGTCCTTTTTAGCATCCATTCCCAGTGTCTGCAGATCTTTCTTTCTGTCTCCTTAAGTTTCCCTGGGAGATTAAAATGACTCCCTGTGACTTATTCTTCATTTTCCTGATCAGAATTCCATCTGGTGCATTTTCTAGCTTGTTGTAGAAGAAGTGCTCTGGATGAGCTAGATAAATTTTTTAAAGAAGTTTTACCCTTCCTGATTTTCACATTTAGTATTCTGATTAGAAAAATAAATGTGCCTTCTTCATAGGATGATGGATTTAGAGTTGGAAGAGACCTCACAAAACATCTAATCCAGTTTTTTCATTTTTCAGTGGAAGAAATCAAAGCCTTGAGAGGAGAAATATCCTATGTAGATTATAAGGATGTGATCAGTAGATAGTAGGTAAATGTTCCCCTTTAATTGAGATTTGTATTTAAACAATATTTAATTCCTAAAGACTGATTAGTTGCTTCCAGAATTCTTAATGCCTTTCTAAGAGATGAGACTCTCTAATTCTAAGGTGCTAAGCAGTCCCCCTCCTCCCACCCCAACTTTGAAAACCCAAATGTTAGTGCTTCTCTCTCAGGTAACTATGTGTTTATGATCAGGTAGTTGCAGCTGGAAGCCCTGTCTGTTGAACTGTATTTCTCTGTATCTTCTCTGAAGTTCAGGGTGCTGACTTTTTCCCCTGAACTTAGTGAAGGATATATGTGCTTGATTAAAGTGATTGTTGACCCCTCAGAAGTTATCTTTACTTTTAGAAAAACAGAGCTAAGAACCTGTGATAGCAGGCCATCCTGGATGTGCCATGGTGATTGCTTTTAAATGTGCTACCCAGCTGCCTACCTGACACATAGAAAGCTCTTAATATATATTTGTATAATCAGTTAATACTTAAAATATTTCTAATCATAAATGTAATGGCTAACACATATAAGGCTTTAAGCTTTAAAAGTACTAGAGATGTACATGTGTGTCTATGTACATATATGTATATATACATATATATTCCATCCGAGCTTCACCCCTTTGAGATAGGTGCCTTATTATGCCCATTTTACAGATGAGGAAGCTTAGGATGAGAGATACTAAGTGATGTCCCCAGAGTCACATATCTACTAAGTTTCTGAAGCAGAATTTGAAAGAGTCGTCCTGAGTCTAAGTTCAGCGCTCTGTCTACTATTCCACCTAGTTGCCTACAACATTTGTCTGCCAATTATTTGAGTATGCTTAATAGACCATCAAAGAAGAGTTTTCTTTCTAGTTCCCTCTCTACCCTTCCAGGAAACACTTTCCTTCTCAATATTTCACCTATGCAAGGGTCTGTAACCAAAGCAGCACCACCCCAAACCTGCTTAGTAGAAGATGTTAGCACACCATATCTCTGCTTTGGACAGCACATGTTGCTTTATGTTAGCATGTTGTCCCTTCTTCAGTGAAAGAAAGTTAATCTGTGAGTCACAAGTAATCGGTGAAGTGTGGCAGCAGATCTACAGATTGATCTGTGCAAGGTCAAGAAAGTAAAGTAGCCCATTCAGGATTTGTTTGAGGCTTGTTGGCCAAACAGCATGTGAGGGAAGCTTGCCCGGAATGTTGGTCTGCCACCCCTTTGGCTCTAGGCTCCAAAATCTCTTGCTTTTCGTGAGCTGTACATGTTGTCCTCTAGTTTTCGTGGCAAAATACTTCATTCTTCTGAAATGAAAAACATAAAATAAAGGGGCTCAATCTGCCATGCAGCTGAATAAACCCATCTCTTTCCATGTGGCTATTCACCATAGGCATTAGTGTATTCTCACTCTGTTGTTGATTTTTTGGCTATTTGATGACTAGAGGACTTTATAAAATGTCTACTTTTTTCTTCATCGTAAAATGAGATAAACTAGTTTTTGAAAACAAGCATAAGCCATGATTCTTTTGAGATATTATATATATGTGTGTGTGTATATATATATATATGTGTGTATGTATATGTATCTTGTAAAGACTTTGATTATTTTGTTTTATGTTAAGTGGGTTTTTTTTTATTCTGAAAGGTATCAGATTTACCCAGATTTTGAAAATCTAGCTGTGGTCATTCAATTTGGATATTTTTCATTATATCACTGTTAACACTCATGGGTAATTCATTGAATATATGGTATGTTTGGAGGGAACAGAATATGAATTAAATTATTTACACATTTACACCTTATAAATCCATAAATGCTACAAGTCAGGGCTTGATGTATTGTTTTATTGACTATATAGATTTAAGAAAGTATAGAGAAAATATTAATAATGTAGGTTAAATTTAAAAGTGTTTTTTGCCTTTGGGGGGACCTGGTAGTTAAACATTTACAAGCACATACGTGCCCTAGAGACACCTCTGGACATTACATTGTCAGAATGTCTCATTTTATTTTTTAAAAGCTTGTATCTTCCATTATTACTCTACAGTTTGCTTTTAGAACTTAAAATAGTTAATCAAAATCCTATTACTTGAACTTGGTTTATAGGATATGATATATACCTAGATATGGATTAGTATGAATTATGAATCCCATGATAATGTCACATATATTTAATTTTGCACTATTCAAAGTTATAATTATGTACAATATGCTGTTGGTTCCAGCCCAGTAGAAATGTGTAGTGTGTGTGTGAATACAAGTGATTCACTTTATACATTCATTATTTGCACTAATTGGGACCTAGCTGCATGCATGCGTACTTATATAAATACATACACACATACATACATATGTCTATTTAATGTGTTATATGTATTATAACATTTATGCTACATATTTATATTACATGTTATATAATAAATTATTATAAAATATATAATGCAAATAAAATATATAAATTATTATATTGCATATGCATATTTATATTATATATATATTACATATTATGTATATATGCATATATTGAAGGAGGATATCAAGCTATATATATCTTTCTCATATAGATAACCTGTTTGATACAGATTAAATTCTTTTTCTAAGCAAATCTGCTAAACGTAATAGTGACCTTTTACTCAATTTACTAGTACCTGGAACCACCCAACCTAAGAGGTAAAAGCATTATTTCAAGTATACAATATACACAAGAAACTTTCTCAGAAAAGGTCCTTATGAGAGATTATATTTATTCAGGTCTCAAATCATTTAACGTAAATGCTGATTTAGATTAAATCCCCTTCATTGTGTTAGTTTTTTCTTTTGTTTGTAAAGACTTTTCTGACTAATTTCTTTTCTCCAATAATTAATATCTGCTACAACCTTAATATATTTATAGGCTAAAACTGTCTTCAGTATTGACCAGACCTTTTTAATATGTGGACCTTTTATACAAGGTAGTTATGAAACATAACATACCACATTAGTAGACTCCACCTAAAAGAAAAACTGAAAAATTAAAGCCAGTTCATTAATTTCAGTCAACATAAGATAACCTGTGGAACTTTCCTTTTGCTGAAAATTTAGTGTGCACAATTATACACAATTGTATCTTCATTATAAATCATTTCCCCATCTTGAATGTAAGGTCTTTGAGTGCAGGGATTTGGTCTTGTCCTCTGTGGTGTCCCTTATAATGCCTAGAAGTATGTGGAACCTGCTTATTGTAACTTAATGCACATATTAGTTTTACTGAATCCTCAAACTGTGCTTAGAACATTGACTATTTAATTTTATATTTAAGTATTTAATCAAAGATATTGTTGAGAATGTTTTTAAAAAGGGTTTTTGTGATATTTTGTATGGCTCTTCTTATAAGAGCTTATTTGTTTATCTGTACGTTATTCCTGTAACATGATATTATCTGTTTCAGTCATCTTTAATAACAGACAGGAGGAGCAAGGTGCTATATGTAGGTGAATATCTCAGCCTTGCTCTTTCTCCCACACACGTCTCATTCTTCACACTCACGTAAATGCGCTATGTGGAATCTTTTCTTTTACTCCTGAGCAGCAGGGAAAGATAGTCTTATGAAACTCAACTGCCCTGGGCTTCTGCCTCGTCTGTCTCCCTCCTTTTCAGAGGTTTACCTTGGAGACATCACAGATACTGTCATCATTGTCACATATCGGTCAACAAGCATTTATTAAATAAATACTTTGCTCCAAGGAGCTTATGCTTTTTTTATTTTCCTTTTATTTTATTTTGAACTGAAGAAATAAAACAAGTATTTCCATAACATAGTAGAATGGAAAAAAAAGATGATTGCACAAGAAATTGCAACTCTATTATGTACACTTTGATAATCCTTTTAAATATATAATGAAGTTATGAAATAACTTTCTTTTTTCTTCCCTTCCCACCCCCTCTCCCTAGAGATGGCTACCATTATACACACACACACACACACACACATACGTGTGTGTGTGTATATGCATTATATGTAATATTATATACACACATACATATACATTATATGTAATATATATGTATACTCTCATGCAGACACATGCACACAAACATACACATATAAAACCATTCTATACATACTTCTATTTCACAGTTCTCTCTCTGGATGAAAATAGTGTTTTCCTTCATGAGTCTTTTGTAGATAATCTGGGTATTTATAACTGTCATAATAACTTTGTTGTTCAGTTGTTTTTAAAACAATATTGCTGTTGCTGTATACAACATCATCTTGGTCCTTCTCATTTTATTTTTCATTATTTCATGCAAATCTATCCATGTTGTCATCAAGCTCATCATTTCTTATAACACAATATCCCATCCTGATCATATATCACAGCTTGTTTAGCCATCCCCCAATTGACAGGCATCCCTGCAATTTAAGAGAACTACTATAAATATTTTAGAACATAGAAGTTCTTTTCCTTTTTCCCTAATCGTCTTGGGAAATAGACCTTCTAATGGGGAGTAACGTTTTCCTTTTTCTGAACTGCTTTTTCTTTATTTTTATTTTAATGACAAGGGATAGTTCTCTGGATAGTGGAGAGGGGAGGGGAAATATATTCAGAAATGAAGGTGATATGAAAATAAACATGCTAATAAAAATATTTTAAAGAAGTTACATTTGGAGACAGTTATTAAAAGTAGTCACACTGTTATCTGGCAGTGGGAATACAAAATAATTCTGATCATTTTAACATACCTACCATAGCAGTCACTTTGGAAGTCTATAGCTCAAAATGTTTTTAAAATTCTGATTTTGAAAATATCTTCAGAGCACCTAAAATGAGATTCTTGTGAATACCCTCAAATATGACAAGTTTTTACCCCTTGAAGGTAGATTTTAGTTTTAGAAATAAGTGAAATCAATAGGAACTCAATGATACTGTTCTGTTCTAGCTATACATATATAGACTCACACACATATACACACATGCTTATTTATGTATACATATATATATAATTGAACTTAATATTAATTTTGGTAATAAAAAGTAAGTACTCTGTGGCGATTTCTCCTTTTTAAAAAAATTTCTCTATTTTGAAGACATTACTGTAGACTGTACTCTATAGATAAGATTCTATTTTAAGTATGTTTTCATACTTCATTCAAAAATTGGGGATCCCATAACTATCAAAGAAGTTCAAATGTTTTTGATATCTGTTCGTCTAAAGAACCATGTAAAATGATAGCTTTTTTAAAAAAATATTTTTAGTTTTCAACATTCACTTCTATAAAATTTTGAGTTCTAAATTTTTTCCCCTTTTATTCCTTCCCTTCTCTCCAAGATGGCATGCAATCTAATATAGGTTGGGCATATACATTCATATTAAACATATTTTCATCTTAGTCATGTTGAAAAAAAAGAATAGAATATGGTTCTGGTTCTGCTCACTTCACTCAACATCAGTTCATGTAAGTCTTTCCAGGTTTTTCTGAAGTCCACCTGCTTATCATCTCTTGTTGAGCAATAGTATTCCATTACACTCATATACCACAATTACTTCAGCCATTCCTCAATTGATGGGTATCCCCTCAGTCTCCAATTTTTGGCCATCACAGACAGAACTGCTATAAATATTTTTGTACATGTGGGTACTTTTCCCATTTTTATGATCTCTTTGGGATACAGACCTAAAAGAGGTATTGCTGGATCAAAGGGTATGCACAGTTTTATAGCCCTTTGCTCCAAATTAGTTCTAAATTGCTTTCCAGAATGGTTGGATCAATTTACAACTCCACCAACAATGCATTAGTGTACCAGTTTTTCCACATCATCTCCAATATTTATCATTTTCCTCTTTTGTCACATTAGACAATCTGATAGGTGTGATGTGGTACTTGAGAGTTGTTTTACTTTTCTCTAATCAGTGATGATTTAGAGCATTTTTTCATGTGGCCATAGATAGCTTTAATTTCTTCCTCTGAAAATTGCCTTTTCATATCCTTTGACCACTTATCAATTGGGGGATGACATATCCTTATAAAGTTTACTTAGTTCTCTATATATTTTAGAAATGAACCCTTTATCAGAGATATCTCCTGTAAAAATTGTTTCCCAGTTTTCTGCATCCCTTCTAATTTTGGTTGCATTGGCTTTGTTTGTGCAAAACCTTTTCAATTTAATGTAATCAGAATTATCCATTTTGCATTCCACAGTGTTCTCTATCTCTTAGTTGGTCATAAATTCTTCCCTTCTCCATAGGTCTGACAGGTAAACTATTCCTTGCTCTCCTAATTTGCTTAGAGTTATCAACCTTTATATCTAAATCATGTACCCATTTTGTCTTTATCTTGGTATAGGGTATAGGATGTTGGTATGTTCCCAGTTTCTGCCATACTATTTTCTAGTTTTCCCAGCAGTTTTTTATTAAATAGTGAGTTCCAAGAAGCTGGAGTCTTTGGATTTATCAAACAGTAGATTACAATAGTCAAAATTATTGCTTTAAAAAATGATCAGAAAATATTTACTCAGTTAAAGCAGTACTGATTTGGGGGTGGGTGGAGAAGATCAATGCTCAGATATTGATTCTTCAAATTATGAATCATGTGATCTAGGACAAGTCACATATATCTCTGAGCCTTTGTTCTCTTATCTGCAAAATTGAGAAGTGGGGATTTGGATTAGATAACCCATAGAGGTCCCTTCCAGATGATCCTGTGATTATTATAAAGATTTGGTCATCCCTTCCTATCACTGGGAAACACAGTGGAGAATAGATGGGCAGCATGCTAGATGTGGAGTCAGGAAGGTCTGTGTTCAAATTCAGCAAAACATGCTTTCTAGCTGTATGATCCTCTGTAAGTCACTTAACCTCTATCTATTTCAGTTTCCTCATCTATAAAATGTAGGTAACCATAATTACACCTACCTTCCAGGGTTGTTCTGAGAATAAAATGAGTCAATATTTGTAAGTGTTTTATGAAGCAAACGTTGCTACGTAAATGTTAATTGTTGCTATCATTGTCAGTATCTTCCCTGAATCCTACTAAATCAACTCCATAGCTTGTGTCAGGATTGTTGACATCATTTATACAAACCACATGTCACTGTGTTTGAAGATAAAATCAAAATGAGACTCCAAAGTTTTTATTGCGTCTGGCAAATCTGAGCAATGTTGTGTGTGCAGGACATATAAGAGTATTTTAAACCTGTAGCAGTTTCAAATGAAAATGGCCGTGACCCACTTGACTTTAAAAGTTTTTGTTAAGTATTATCTTGCCAGAAATAATAGATGCCCCTGGAGATAGATCTAAAATAATATGCAATTTTCAGTCATGTAATCTTTAATTTAAACTAAAAATAGTATAAATGGTAGTTTATATAAACCTCAAATATCAAGATTCTTAGCCCAATGCAAGTTCATCACAACTGCAAATTTATGAGGCATTTAAGGTTTGAACATTTCGATCCAGATCAAGCATGATATATATTAGCTTCAGAAACCTAAGTATTTCACTCACTTTACTGATTCTAATGACTGGAACATTCCTAAGGGAAATCCTTCTCAGAAGACCTACAAGGTGAAACTCTAGTCTAAGATAACATTTTCAGTCTTAAATCTCTTGTCCGGACTATGTAATGATGGAGGCTGCAATGCATAAAAAATGATGCCTTTATAAATGTCAGTTGTTTCTTTGAGTCATTATCTTTAAGCTTTTGGTTTAAGTATTTTGGCAATATTAGATGCCCACATTAGGAAACTTCAGCAGTCACTGAATTCAACCCTCATTTTATTAGAAATTGGACCACCAAAGGAAAAATTGTTAATAGTTGTAACATTTCCTTATGTATCTGTATGTTTATGTGTAAATCACAGTCTACTCTGACCTTTTCTTGTGGTTTCTGAAGAAGAAACTAGCCTTTCTCACCCTCCTGACCACGTGATGATTCCTCATCCTTCAGAGGCAGATAGGAGATATTTCCTAAAATTCAGAAAAGATGAGACACATTCCTTTTGTGGCCTAAACCAGCCTCTTACTTTATTTCCTTTCTTTCTCAAGTAAAGTTACTAGTCTACAAAGTTTAGAAGGCTTTGGATTTGTTTGGGTTTTTGTTTTGTTTTGTTTTGTTTTATTTTGAGCTGAGTTAAGAGTTGTGTGTAGATCCAGAAGAAACTATGGGTAGTAAGGTAGAATATTTTATAAAATCTATCTTGGAGGAAGAGAGTCACTGATATGAAGCTTAAAGATAATTTGAACAATCTCAATATAGTGTCTATTAAACAAACATGCAGATTTTGAATTTAATTTTTCTCCCTTAATGTAAAACAATATAAACTAGGTACAGTCAGTTTTTAAAGCTTAAATTTAACTGTTTCACTTTGAATAGCAAGTATTTATCAAGAGAAAAGAGTTTTACACTAATCAAAAAATTTAGGTGTTAAATATTCTAGATCAGGTAAGTTAATAGCATAAGTGACTCCCTTTAGAGGACAGTAACAAAATTGTTCTTAGATCTAGTTTGTCCTTGGTGACGTTGAGAAACAAAATAGAACAGAACTTTTGGTTTGAAATAAAAGACTCAGTAGTCTTTCTCCCCTTCCCCTCCTACCTTCCTTTTTAATAAGGGCTTTTCTTCTTTGCATTTTAAAATTTTATATTTCAGGGACTCACGAAGGCATTGTATTTTCTAAGACTGGCTCCATCCACATAAGAATGCAGTAGAAAGCTAAGGTGTTTATTCAGGATGAATAAATTAGTGAGTTATGAACTATAGACTATCAACATAATATCTGCAAGTATTCTCCAATGTAAATGAACAATTAACCAAACAATATGGTTTAATGTGCCCTGTGTAAATGCTAAAAATGGCACATTATTTAGTTTGAGGTTGTGCACTACTTCATTATCAAGACTTTTTAATTGCTGTAACCTCTACAGACTGACCACATTTCAGCAAAATTAAAATTTACAATAGACATTCGCATTTGAAAACTTTCACATCACTCTATTTCAAGATGATGTACCAAATCCCAAAATAAATTTGAAGTATCTCAATAATTTTAGCCAATTTCATATTAGTCAATTCCTTCAAAAGTTATCATAGGACAAATAGAAATATAAGAAATGGAGAACATTTTCAGGGGAAAATATTGAGATATTGACCTGAATTTTTCAGGATTGGCTGTCCACATTGGTCAATCCTAAATGATAGTTATTTGCTCTGTTTAAGTAAGCACAAGGTGAGGAAGGGAACGGAAATGAGGAATAATCATAGGAAGGACTTAACTAAGCTCGAGGCTAGGATATTAAAATTCTCTATCTATTTCTTCATGTTTTTAGTTGTACCTTTATGAATGCTACTTTAGCGCTGTGGTCCTGTGGGAATTAAATGTAGAAAAGGAAGTGGAATTGAGGTGTGGAGAGATTCTGCTTGTTGTGGGGAGGATGCTCTTATGTGACCCAAAGGGAAACAATGGACATCTCTGAGCTCTTCTCTCCCCACCATTCTTCAAGGGAGACTCATTCCTTCCGTGAGGGCAGCAAGAGGTTGGGACTAGAGGCTACCACTCTGCTCTCTTCAGAGAGATGTCATTTTGGGTGGGCTAGGTGGGTAGCTTTCTGCTCCCTTAGATCCTGTTCATTTAGGGGATGTGATCAGGTTGCATCCAATTTTTTATCACTTTGTCAAGTTGCGGGAGGAAGCTCTATATCCAAGGATTGCCCCTTTTCCCACCTAATACCTGTTACGAAACAATGAGTAAACAGAAAATAGCAAAGAATTCTATTTATCCAAATCATAGCAGGACAGAAATCAGAGAAGATCTACATAGGAGAACATGCTCCAGAAAATGCTCAGGGAAGGAATTCTCTCATTGGGAGTGAGATAACTCAGCTAAACCAAGAGAGAGAGTACTGGGTCTCACCCAAGGGGAAACTCCTTAAAGTCTCTAGAGTAGTAAACTGAGATGCCATGATGGAGACTGCACTCTCCACTCGTATCTCCCCAGATTCTTTTCCTTCAGCATCCTCAAGTGAGATTGGTGTCTTCCATCTTCTTTCTCAAATCTGGAAGACAGAAGTACCCAAATGATAAGTCTCAAAAAGGGGACTGGGTGAGAACTGAAACTCTCATTTCTTTCCAATTCTACCTCTCCCCCATTACTCAGGGTAGTATCTCCAACAATAAAGTTCCATACTAAAGGCTTTGAAAAAAGAATATAGCTTCGCCCTCGGAAGCCTGGAGTTTGTGACATCCAAGAATCTATCATAGCCAATCATCTTTAACCATCCTGGGAGTAAGAATATGATAGCCATGTTGATTCCCCCATAAGGTTATGGCCATCAATTTTTAGGGGTCTTAAGCTAATTTGCTTATAACTCTGCATAACATAAACTTATCTTTTTGAAAAGATTATATAATTTATTATTAAATGCCCTCTGAATTTTAAATATTGGCTAATATCTCTCTCTTTCTTTCTCTTTAAATAGCATGGGAATGAGCCATGATGATGACCATTTATCCTGTGCAGGGAGATCCCACATAATGTCTGGAGAGTGGGTCAAAGGCAGGAATCCCAGTGACCTCTCATGGTCTGCCTGCAGTCGAGATGACCTTGAAAACTTCCTCAAGTAAGCCCCTTATAAACAACACTGAACACACAAGATAATTCTAAAAATATAGAAGTTGTATCCCAATGCTAATATTTTGCTAGATTATAGGGAAAAGGAAAGACTGTGAGAATTGACTTCACGAAAAGTTGAAACACATCTCACTCTGAATTACTGTTTCATGTTTTCATATCTTTGGCAAAGGAAAACGTTTTGCAGACAGCTAGACAGCCTATTATCTCAAATGTACTTATATTCCTAGTGTTTTAGCTCATGAACACCAAAACACCCAGTGACTGATTGAAAATTTTAGCTCATTGATACTGTTTTTAAAAACTCCCATTCCCAACTGAGTTTTTTAAAACACGCAAATCTAGAATGAGTAGTTAAGTAACTTTGTGATGTCAACAAACAAGAGGTACCCCCATTTCTACCCTAGAACTTTCATAACTGCATGTAATATTAATTTCAAAGGGATTATAGTTGAAAATTATGGTGCTCTTTCTACTTCTCTTAAGTAGAACATAAGGTATGAAGATTACTCTGATTTCCCTATTCAGAAAAGAGACAATACTAGTTCCATTCTTGGTTTTCCTTTGAAGAATTTGTGATGGGAAGAAGCCATAACAACCACCTTATGATATAATGCATATTTCCATGTTGGTATCCTGGTTCCCTACAAACCCTCATTCTGGAACTCATTCCAGAAATGCAGTGATTTCTGGTTTAGCCTGACTTAATAAGATAGATAACAGCATGTGCTCTGGTAGCACTTTTCTTTGAATGGCTCCAGAGGCTCACAGTTGAACATTACTTATTCTTACAATGTGAGAGGCAGTTAATATCCCTTTTTTTATAAATAAGGAAAGTCAAGCATAGAAATGTTGCAAGGAATCCACCAATAAATACATAGTTAACTTAGTAGTTTAAGCCCCAGTCTTACGATTTTCAGCCCTGTTCTTAGCGATCTTGAGGGTTCCCCTGTCAGTGAGGGAAGTTCTTATTTCCAATCCTGAGGAGAATAAGAAGGTGGCAAAAACAAATGATCAGTGATGTTATTCTTAACCTGATGTAATTTACTGCCATGCAGCTGTTAGGATAGACTGTTAAAAAGACTCGTAAAACATTTCAAAGTCACTTGAAATGTTTCTTATAAGGCTGGATGATCATGAAACAAGATACAGGGCTGTCACTTGCATCTTCAGTTAATTTGTGCTACATTATGGCGCTGGGCTTGGCGATGGAAGGGTACTTTCAGACAGAGAATGTGCAGGCACATCTGTGTGTCTGCACATTTTTTTTCTCCTTGAAGTATCTTAGGAAGTTTGTTTTCATTGCCTTGGCCTTAGGAATCAAATTTAAGGTTTTCAGTCTCAAGTAGTTGGTGATGATTTTTCTTTTTAAATCTTGTAGTCTTTTTTTTTAAAAAAAAAACTTTGTTTTATTAATGTGTTTTGTTCTTACATTACAAAAATTTAACAGATTAGCCCCACTTTATTAAGAGTTTTCTTGCAACAAAGTAAAACTAATAATACAGTGACCTCATCTAAAAGTGCATGCAACCTTCTGCATTTATAGCTCCCCTTCCCCAGAGGTATGTGGGTAAATATTTAACAACAAGCTGGAGGGGTGAGAAGAGGGGACATACACATGAGATACTTTTAAGTTTAATCTACCTTATCGACTTTCTCTCCAACACTAAAATCTAGACAATTGATAGAACAATAAATCAAGCCCCTGTTGGAAGTATTTGCCAATTTCCGAGGGATAATGCTCATGCAGAAAATAAAATAATTAGCTCTTGCAAATGAATATAAACTGACTCCTGTACACTTCTGTGCCCTACCTCTCTATTAAAAAAAACCTATTTTCTTTCCCTCCAACACTGCCCCCCCCATCACATTGGAAGAGAAAAGGAAAACAAATCTCTTATAACAAATATACGTAGTCAAGCAAAACAAATTCTCTCAGTGGCTGTACACAAAAATACATGTGTCTCCTTCTGCACCCTAAATCCATCCCCTCTCTATCATCAGTATCATATTTCATTATCAGTCCTTTGGAATCTGCAATGTTCGCTGTGTTGAACATCATTCTTAAAGATTTCCAAATTGTTTATTGTATAAATTATTCTGGCTCTGCCGATTTCATTCTTGATCTGCTTTCATTTTCAGTCAGGTGAAACCCATGAAGTCTTTTGCAAAATGTCTTACTAGCTATTTTCCAGCTGCAACAGAAAACACTGTCCGCTCTATGTGGTTAGCTTAGGTTATGGTGCCGCTGACTGTGCAACAGAATGACCTCTGGGAAGAAAATTGACTAAATTGCCATTAAACATTCATGTTGCATGGTTTTTTTTTTAAAGACAAAAAAATACTCTACTCAAGCCCAATCTCTGCTTGTACTTTGCCTATAGTAAATTCTTGCTTAGTGTCTATTGCTAATAAGAAAAATTTAGAAGAGTAGTCTATTTCAAATGTTTTCTTTATTAAAAAAAAATAAAAGCTATCCAGCTCCCAATAGGAAGGAAATAATCTCGTTTCCTTGGTCCTGAGACCCTCCCCATAGTCACTAAGACTTGGATTCCAAAGGGGAAGATTGACTTTTTTACAGTACAGGAAAGAAATTGATCTAAATGAGCATAGTCAATGAAAAGAATGTATCCCTGTGCCTGGATCCTTTGGGATAAATTATTTGGAAATGAGTTTTAATTCTCAGTTTCAAAAGAAATAAAAAGGAGAAAAAGAAACCACAAAAAATATATGCTTTTATTATATCGTCATATATATAAAACATAGTCATATATGTATATATTCGCAAAATATGTAGAATTTATTTTTTACATACATATATGTATATATATACCTTTATATTAAGTAATTCTTTAATATTTCAGGTCAAAAGTCAGCATGTGTTTGCTAGTAACAGATCCCAGAAGTCAGTATGCTGTACGACTTCCTCACAAACTCCCTGGCATGCACTACAGTGCGGAGGAACAGTGCCAGATCCTCTTTGGAACCAACGCAACTTTCTGTAAGAACATGGAGGTAAGTGCTACCCTAGGGACACAACCTGAGTGAAAAGCTCAGAAAGGAATAAAGAACAAATCCACAGGACAACTGGTCGTATTTCAGCTTATAGATCATCCAATATGTGAGCTTGCATGCACATTCAGTATGGTACCACTACATTGCAGGGAGTGGGAGAAGGCATTGCTCTCTAAAATCAATTACCTAAATTTTTTATTAAAATTTAGTGACTCAAACAATAAACATTTATTAAGTGCCTAATATGTGCCAGGCACTGTACTAAGTACTGGGGATATACAAAAAGAGGCAAGGCATTCTCTGCTCTCAAGGAAATTAAAATATAATGAGATAGGGGACTGGGAAAAATAAGTATTTATTTAGTATTAATTTATTTATTTGGGAGCCTTATTTGGCTCCCAAATAAGGTTTCTGCACCCTATAACCTTCATGATATGTGATTTAAAATTATTAAATACTTTTGGGTTATAGTTATTCAGCCACTTAGCAAACATCTAATAAGCTCTTCATAGAATGAATTTGGCAAAGTAACATATTATTATAAGCTAATTAAGGAGTAATATCTAACATATAGGACCATTTGAGACTCTGATGGGTATTGAAAGAACCAAATAAGCAAGATAAACTAGATATTTGAATGGACTGATGACTTTATCAAATAGGGCTTCTCCAGTCTCTAATGAAGTTCCCAATTCAACCCTCTCCCCTTGTAATTTGTGTGTTTTGCTGTACAAATTCAGCAGTGATTTTAACCATTGTGTAAGACTTCTTTTTTTTTGTTACTTTTCTAATGTAAAAAAACCCTACCATTTTTTGTTTTAGAGCTTAAAAAGTACTGTATATAAGTTAACCCATTTGATCATCCAAGTGCCTCCAATTAAGCAGGCAGAACAAGTATCATTATTTACATTTATAAATAAAGAAATGAGTTTCAGAAGGGTTGAGTGACACCCAAAGTCAGAGGAAATAAGTGTCAGAGGCAGGAATAGAAGCTGGGACTTCTAACTCAAGATCTAAGAGCTTTTTTCAACTACATGGGAAGTAAATATTGCAAAGCATTTTCCATATCTTTTTTTTTGATAGGCCCTATGATTTTACTGGGGTTGGCAATGACTGAAGGAATCTTCCTCTACCGAAGTATTTTGAAACTTCTTTACAGCTTACTTATTCTTGGACTGTGTGTGTACCCAGAGGCACACAGCTGGTATGTGTCAGAGACAGAACTTCAATCCAGGCCTTCCTGTCTCTGAGGCTGTCTCTAGCCTCTAAATTATCCTGCTTCTCCTATATCGCTGGAAAAAGATAATCTTTGTTTTGTCTAGGCCATATAGTCACATAGTAAATATCTTTTTTGCAGAATGAGTTTTATATGGAGGTGGAACAGGTGACCCACATCATAATGTGATTTGAAGTGGAATAAAAAGAATTCTTTTGCCTAAAACCATTTTCTCTTTTGCCTTTCTGGGTTTCTGGAATTAATAAATTATGATAAATTAATATGAATGAACTTTATTTTAATATTTAAAATATTTAATTAATTAATATTTATTTCTTTTGTGTATGGCAACGAAGAGCCCTGTGGAAACTAATTTTAACATTTAATGCTTTATTATTGCATGTACTCAGGGGATTACTCTTTCAAATCACACTTAGATTAGCAAGTAGGTCTCAAGAGCATAGATCATACTTCTTCCCTCAAGGTTCTAGTGGGTGGTTTCTTCAATACTATCATTTATAAGCCCCCATAGGTGCTATCTCCTTTGAATTATTATGCTGATATCAATTAGCCAACCAGATATAATTAGCTTTTAGAAAGGAGTATAAAAGAGTAGTTGATATAGAACATCTGAAAGGGAAAATGCTCTCCCACAAGTACATAAAGAGTCTAGGAGAGTGGGCTAAAGCTTAGAGAATCCATTTGTCAAAGGGGTAACTCATAGCTCCTGGTTGCTGAAAGTCCTTTTTTCTGCCTGGTGGGGTCCTCTTAAATTTCCTCTTATGTATGATGGAGTTTTCTGCTGGGCTCATTTTAGAGTCCTGAAGCTTTCTTTCCTCAGAGTATCTATTTTTTTTTCTTAGCTTCTAATGCAGATGCTATCACCAGCCATGACTCTTTTGGAAAATTCAAAATCTCCCAGAGTTCACAAAGTCATTCTGTGGTCATTGCTAGAGAAGGAGAGTAGCTTTTATTCCTTCCTAAACAATTACTTTTTAGGTACTTGGCTAGAATTGCTTTCACCACATGGCCAGAGCACAGCTGGAATGCCCAGTTCCCAATAAACTCATTTTACTCATTTTTTTTTTACTCATTGAACTCATTTACTCAATGAACTCCTTTTTTTTACTCAAACACCTATACGGTGTGACTGACTCTTCAACCATGATCTACTTCTTATGTAGCATCATCTCATTTCATCTAATAACAACCTCCTCACTGTCCTTATCTATCCTTATAAATTTCTCACTGTCCTCATCTATCTTTTCTACATCCCACCCCCAATCCAAGAGGAAGAGATGGCTCTCCTCTCTTCCAAAGCTAACATCTGCAAGTATGTGCCCTTGAACCTCTGCCTTCCCATCTCCTCTCTGACCTTGCTCTCTCCTCCCTTTCATCCACCTTCACTCTTTTTTTTCTGCTTTTATTTCCTCTCACCCATTAAAAATGTTCAGGCCCCCCTATCCAAAAAGTAAAGATCTGCTCTCAACCCTGCTATTATTGTAAACTGTCATTCTCTTTCCCTTCCGTTGCTTATTGCTAAATTCTGAGATTTTTTTTGCTTCTTCAGAACCCATTCGATTTTCAACTCCCTGTAACATGATATTTCTTTCCAACCACTCTCCTGAAGCTCTTCTGTACTCACTTTCTTATAACTACTCGAGTTATTTTACATTTCTCCTTTTTTCTTTTGACCCATAATATTCCTTCATTGCATTAAAGTCTTTTTTTGCCTTTACTCATTTTTTCAATCTCTCTGCTTGTGTTTCTAGAGTTTTCTTTTGAGGATTTCTTTCCTTTTTTTCCTCTTTGTTATTGTTTGTACTTGTACTTTTTGGCACATTTCCTCTTGTTTTGAAGTGATGAGGGGGACATGGCTCCTTACTCAGCCATCTTGCCGAAACTTGTTTTATGATTTTTCAAATCACTCTGACAAATGTTCTTCAAAGCACATTTGCCAATGCTTCTTATCATGAAATCCAATGACCTTTAAAAGAGGTCTTCATCTTTCTTGAGTTCTCTGCAGCGTTCAGAGTTCAGGCGGCATAGCACAGGGGGAAAACGCTAGATTCAAAGTCAGTACTTAAGTTTCAATCATTTTTCTTCTACTAGTTGTGTGACCTTGGACAAATCACTTGTCTTCCTGAGCCTCAGTTTATCATGTTTAAAATTGAAGTAATAATATTCGTACTAACTGGAGCACAAGGTACTCTACAGGCAGTTAGGTGGCTCAGTGGATAGGGTGCTGGCCTTAGAGTCATGAAGACCTGAGTGTACATCTGTCCTCAGCTACTTCCTAGCTATGTGACCTAGCCTAGGGGATTAAGTGCCTGACACACAGTGGCACTTAATTGCTTAGTGGTTCTTTGATTGGTGAATTCTGAGCAAATTACTTACGACTGCTTCAGTTTCCTGAATATGAAATGGGGATCATAGCACCTACCTCACAGAGTTGTTGTGAATATTAAATGAGATTATATTTGTAAAGTGTTTAAGTATATAATAGACATTTAATAAATGTCTGTTTCCTCCCTCTTTTCCTACCTACTTCATAGGTCTTTTGTGAGACAAATAATCTATAAACCTTAAAGTAGCATATATAAAAAAGTGAATTATTCTTATTGATAATTCTTCCTTCTCATCACCTTCTCCCTTGTCTTCTGTGATGGTAGCTATGCACTATGCACTATGCACTATGCGTGGTTTCTTTAAAGCATACCAGCTGTGACACACATGGCTTTCCTTCTATTCTTTTTCTGTCTTATTGGTTGGTTCCACATCCTGTCCTCCTTAAACATAAGTAGCCTCTATAGTCCCGTCCTTGACATTGCCTTCTCTTTTGTCTCTCGTGTTCTCCTTTGGAAATTTCATACACTCCTATGACTTCAATGTTTGCCTCTTTGCAGATGATTCCTGACTCTAGTTCCACCCATAACCTTTCCCTTGAAGTCAGGCTTGGTATTCCCAACTGTTCGAATACCTAGATGACCTACCTATACCTCAAATTCATTGTGTCCGAAACTAATCTTGTCAACTTCTCCACAAAACCTGACCTTCCCTCTAACATTCCTGTTTCTCTTTGCAGTACCTCTGAGACCTTTTATTTCCCTTACAGCTTTAAACTGATCCTATGACTGCATCTAGTTGCCTACCTCTTTTTTCTCCATCCTCTTCTGCCAATATTGCTATCCCAATGTATCTTCTATCTCTTCCCTCTTTTCCACTTTCACCCTAACTGCTTTAGTTCAGGATCAGGCTTCATCTCTCCTAAGCTAACCCCTGAAATGGTTTTCCTGATTCTAGTGTTTTCTCTCCTGAATCCATCTTTTAAGCTACTAGCTGATTAAGCTTTCCAAGGAACCACTTCGATCACGACACTACTGCCTTTATAGACATAAAAAAAAACCACCAGGAAGTAAACTCCAAATATAAGCAAAGGATAAGTTCTGAGTAAGCTGGACAATTTCCAAGGAAGACTTTTTTTAAATAATGAAAATCGATAGATTTGCCAACTTGCAAAAACCTTCCAGTGTCTCTCCATTCCCTACCAAATAAAGCCAAGGTGCTTATAAGCACAAGGACCCTAAAATCTTATTCTAATCTACCTTTCTGACTTTATTTCATGTGCTTCTTTTTGCAGACTTTATGTTTCAGATAAACAGGACCGTTTTCCACGTTTTTGTCTTACCCTATCTGTGCTCTGTTCGCTATTCTTGAAGGAGATTCTGGCGCCTCTCATCTCTGCTTGCTGAATATCATTCCTTCCAAGCCCAATTCAAGGGTTGCCTCCTTTATGAAACCCTCTTCTTTCACTTCCCATCTGAAAGTTACCCTTTCTACCTCACATTCCTCAGAGTGCTTTGCCTGAATCTCTTGTCTGTACCTGGTCACATTTTCCCTTGTAATGGTTATTTGTGTATATCTCTTTTGCTTACTCATTTGAAAGTTCTTGAGGGCAGGCTCTGTGCTTTTAATAAATGTTGAAATGAAATGAGTCACAGACAAGTCAGATTTTTTTGAGGGGGTCAGTGGCAGGGAGGGAGGCAGGAAAGTTGGTATCTAGGAAAGGCAAGAATGGATAAAAACCAGTGACAGGTCCTGGAGATTGTGAAAGCCTGAAGAAGATAGAGAGCATCACTGAAGAGAAATGTTGCCTACTTCCCAAATTTGCTTGGGGTGAGGTATGTCTGTTCATGTTGGGCCAACAGAATGAGACCCCAAATGAGTCATGGCCTAAGATGAGACAGGAGCTCCTCATAGTATAAGCACAATGATTCTCTCCTCAAGGAGCTGGTTGATATAGCATAAGATGGACAGAGAATGGATGGAGAAGCTATACTCATCCTGAATGGCACAGAAAGGTGAGAAGGACAGAAGACTGGATGATTTCTCTCTCTTCCATTAGTATAGTAGTAGAGGTCAACAGAAAATAATATTTCAATCCATTGAGCACCTTTCTTCCAAGGAGCTCAAAATACTGAGCATATATTGAGAAAGATTCTCCCTTTTTGTAAGTTGCTATGGAAGTCAAAGGGAGGAACATTTATTCATGTAGGTCACCAGGAAAAACAAAACATTTTTTCCTACTTACGCTTTCCTTGAGAGTTTCACAGGTAATAAAATGAATGAAATCAGCATTTTCTTCTCCAGGACCAGCATGAATTATTACTTGCTCTCAGGAGTGAGGGAGCCCTTATTTGCAAGACTGAGTTAAATGACTTACATTGGATGTTGTAACAACTAGTCAGTGGTTCATTGGAGGAGATAGGACCAGAGTTTAGTTCTCCTCATTATAAGGACAGTTATCTTTCCATTAAGAAGTATCAAAGGAGATAATGCATTGTTACTGTTGTTTTAAGAAGGCAAAGGAGGAAATCTGGAAGGAAAAGGAGAGGGAATTTTTCACACTAATGAACTCAGAATCATCCCACTCATTTTAAGTAAGGGAAAAAGAGATGAACCATATTTTGATTATTTCTGAATTAGGGAAGGGTTACTTCGTCTACAGGAATACACTAATTTACACCAAACACTTAGTGCTTCATTTTCTGAATTATATAGTTTTCATCGACACCCTTTTTGTTCATTTTTGTGCCTTTATATCTCTGGATTTTGGTTAACCTTCATTATTTGCATTGTACTTATCACCCATAGAACATGAGAAATTTAGGTCCTATTCAGCTGGGGATTTTTTGTCCTGTCAGTGTAAAACCCAGGCAAGCAAAAATATAGTAAGACATTAAAGCCACAGCCTGGCGCCCTATTCAGCTTTCAAAGATGTTTCAGGGATATAAGTTTGAATCATTCTGAAAGACAGATGGTAATGACAATTAATAGTAAAAACTAACACATATAGTATTTCTATATAGTAAATATACATGTATAATATAAAATATAAAAATATGACAGCTAGGTAGAACAATGGTCCTGGAGTCAGGAATACATGAATTCAAATCCAGCCTCAGCATTTATATCTATGTGACCTTGAGCTAACCACTTAACTTTGATTTGCCTCAGTTTCCTCATCTGTAAAGTGGGAATTATAGTAGCACTGACCTCACAGAGTTGTTGTGAGTACCAAATGAGATAAGCTTTATAAAGTGCTTAGCACAAGGCTAGGGACATGTTTACAATATTGTTCAGTCATTCAGCCACATCTGATTCTTTGTGACTCAGTATGGGATAGACACTGGAATAGTTTGACATTCACTTCTCTAGCACATTAAAGCAAACAGGTTGAGTGATTTGCCTATAGTCAACTAGTGAGTGTCCGAGGCTGGATTTAAAATCAGGTCTTGCTTTCTTCAAGCCCTATGTTCTTTCCACTGAGCCACTTAGCTGCCTCCATTAGAACATGGCAGGAGTTAAATAAATGTTCATTTCTTTCTTTGTACTTCAATGTTTGCAAAGCACTAACGTATATCATCCCATTTGAACCTTACAACAACCTTGTGAGGTAAGTATATTACTATGCCCCATTTTACAGATGAGGAAACTGGGGTTAAGAGAAGTGAAATGATTTACCAGGAGTCCCATAGCTAAGGAGATCTGAGGTGGGATTCAGATTCGGGTCGTCCTGTTTGTAAGTCTCCTAGCTCTCTACACTACACCAAATTATATTAGCTGATGTTGCGGGGATCTATTTTAGGCTCTTATGTCTACTTCAGAGAAATAATAGATTCCCTGAATACTTCTAGATCTAATTGATTTTCATTAAAGTGACCCTGAAACCAACTTACCTTCAGTATCAGTATGCCTTCATGTTGAGTTCCCTTGTGCATGAAGGAAATGAGTGATTTTTTTTCCAGTACCACCTAACACATATTCCCCGAGGGCATCCCAGATGGTTCCAGAATAAATCCAGACTCCAGTGATATAAACCAAATGTACCCTGTAAACCAAGAATTATAAATAGGTTCCATGCTAAGGTTAATATAGACTTTTGAAGGCTAAGAATAGATGAACTTATGATTAATTGGCTGTGAACCCAGATATTTTGGTACTTTTAATATTCAGTTCCTTTTTCTCTAAATGCTTAATAAATATAAAGAAAATAGTTTTGTGGAAGAGACATTAAATATGTAAATATGTGAAAACATAGCAACTTTGTCCTGATTTCATGTACTAATTCTTCAGGTCATTCCCAGTTATATAATTATTTCAGAGCATAATATGAATTCTCAACAAAATTCTTGAAATTATTTTTAATTCAATAGTTTAAAAAACTTTGCATGTAGGTATCATGTAGAACTTTTAGTAAGGAATCTAAAGTGTCACAATCCCCAAGTATTAAGAATTGTTGATCTTAAGACCATCCGGTTTCCTTGTCAAAACTCAGATGTGTCTCAAAGTTACCCAGATCTTTAGGTTACACCAAAGACTGTTTTGATGAAGGCTTTCATTGATAAATCTCTTAACTCTTGGTTTTGGGGAAAACCAGGCTTCTGACCTTACCTTGTAGTCATTTAAGTCTACTTTGGAAAAGAACCTAAATATTATTGAAGAAACTGCTTTTTTGTGAATTTTTTCTTTTTCCTTAAATATTTTTGGAACTTTAAACCTATTATGAAAAAGAAAATAATAATAAATTATAACAGGGTTTCAAAACTGCCAGAGGAATAAAACTGTTGAACACATGCTGATGTTGGGAATCTACTATAAGTTTAACATTTTCTGTTTTATTTATTTTGGATTTGGAAACCAGTTAATACAGAACATGAAAACAATGAGAAAAGAATCTGGGTAGGTTGTATTTTCAGGATCCATTAGTGCAATTATAGACCACCATGACTACTGTAGAGGTAATTCTGTTATTTTATTCATTTTTGAGGCTAAGGAGAGGAGATATAAAAGTCTTAAAGATAATTCCAGATGAAGCACACTTCTGATGATTAGAATTCAAACAGAATCATAGAATTTAGAGCAGGAATGGGTCTTTGAGATCATCTTGTCCAATTTTAAAATAAGACACCTGAAGCCCGAGAAATGAAAAGATTTGCCCCCAATGACTTGCAACTCACACAGGTAGTATATGGCAGAGCCATAATTCAGATCTAAGTGCTCCTATTTCAGATCCAGGCAGTGCTCTTTCCACTACACCATTCTCACATCTTTTATTAGTATAAGGAAGTGGCATTTCTGGATCTACCACCCACAGTAGGAAATGCCAACTTGCTATGAGTGTTTCTGATGCTTAGTATATCATACCCAGAAATCTTTCTGAGCTGGTCTTCGATTTGTGCACATTCTTTTGGCATAAGAGATTAGTGAACAACTTTTCAAAGTCCAATCCAAAATAAAAGCTATTTCTTCATTTAAGTATTTGGAAAAAGTTTGGAAAAGTTTTGCTGTGATTCCTGAGAATAGGCGTGAGACAGCTTACTGCTAGGTTAAATATTTTCATGCCACTCACTGAACTATGTAAAAAATTAACACCAAACAGTCAGCTTTAATTTTTATAACACTTTAGCTTCTCCCCCCATTGTATCTCTCACATCTCATCTGCAGAATGCTTGTATTGTAAGTCTCTAAGCTGTCTACAGAAATATGAACCAAAATAAAAAAATTGGCATGTGTAGTTGGCATCACTTCCAGAAGTTATTGGCAAATCTAGCTGTCTCTTATTTTAGCCAATGGTAATGTGGTATTTTTAATTCAATAAAGTATTACCCAAAAAAAAGCCCAAATGTAAAAGTAATAAACATTGGACTGTAAATATTTGTTAGAAAAAGGAAATACACTTTAGGAAATTAGCCTACTCAATCTTTTTTATGATTACATCTTCCCCCTGCTTTCATGCTTTTTTAAAATAACAAAGCCACTTTTAAACATTTCCCTGGAGTTAATTAAACCCAGTAATTATGTCAGACGAATTAGAGGTTCACAAATCATAAAGTCTGTATGCTCCCATGATTTTCTGACCATAAGGCTGCTATTCAAGAAGGACATAGAAGGGGTGTTGTGAGGTCTGACAATACTTTGTCAGTTTGTTTCTTTTTGTTTTTGTTAACAGAGATCTTGAAGGCTTTCAGTTAAAAGGCAACATAATATGGATGTACAAATCCATGACATGATCCAATCAACTTTTCAGTTAAACTTTTCCCAGTCTTTTTCTACAAGTATATGACCCATTTTAATATAAGGAATCCCACATAGAAGAAGTGACTGGCAATGGTATTGAGCAACCTCACTAGGGAATTGAAGTCTGACTTTTTCAAGGATCTAAAAGGAAGATTTCAATCTTTTATTTTCCCATTTTTGAAAAAATAAAATCCAATTATTGAAGCAGGAATCCAATTAAGTAGCCTAGACTATAGGAATAAGGGAAGGGTATCTAATACATTCTCATCTACCTTATTACTGCCGCAAACATGTGACGTTTCATTTTTTTGAATAATTTGAGTTTTTTGTTGTAACTGGTGGTAAAGACTGAATATATGTTGGAGCTCTGGCCCATTCCTCCTTGCTATGCCCTTTTATTTAATATGACCTCTATTTTTCATTCATCATCACCCATATGGCTATCAACATTAGTTTCCATATATCTCTTCCTAGCAAAAAAAATCCCTATTTTAGTAAATTTGCTTATGTGCATCATCCTCAATTATTCTTAATTCTGATCAATGCCATTCGGTCATTCATAAGTCTCTCTTTATCCTTTCCCTGATTTCATTGAGGTTTGCATCAGTTATAATGAGGATTATTGTTTAGATCTAGCCAGGACAATTTTTTCCCCAAGTTAAATCGCTCCCTTTTGCTTACAGGCAAAAAAGGTTAATCTGGCAAGACTTGAGGTAACTAGATTCAACCTGAAATTACACACAACCTCTTTCAGACAGTGTTGTACAGTAGTAGACTCTTACTGATGCCAGTTTTGAGAGCTGCCTTGACTGTCTCATTCTCAGCTTCTTTTCCAAGCATCTGCATCCTCTCCTGATGCTGTTGTACTTTGGCAGTCGATGGTCCCAATTTTCCAAAAGCGTTTGAAAGTTTATGGCAGACTCCATCCCAGAGAACCATCTAACTTTTTTTTTTTGCAAGCTGACCTCTTTTGGTGTCCCTGGCCTTTTGACTCTCTTTCCTGAGGCGAGTGCCCGAACCTCAAGACTCAAGGCACAGTGCGTCTGCAGATAGAGTCTCTGCATCAGGGGCATGAATGCAGACAGCTCCAGCAAATCGTGCAGTGCACCAAGTTTGCTTTTCAAGCTGGCACGTCTGCTGAAGGGAAGGCTTTCAAATTGGAATTGTATTTGTGGAAAATTTGGATTAGTATCTTTTTTTCATCCATTTCTTGGCTTTTCTTTTTAATCTGCTTTTTGGCTTGTTTATCAGCAACACATTTTTGAGGGTTTTTACATAACCATTATATTTCATTATTGTTTTGAATCAAAACTCTAATCCAAATACACTGACATTAAGTAGATGCATAGTATAGACTAGCATGCTCCCACATAATGACTTCTGTACAAAACTCAAGAAAAATATTAAAAATAAACTTTTTATTCAATTATCTTCAAGTACTGAATACAAATTTTATAAAACCTGAAGTTCATATATAACAGGGCTGTCTTTTGAGCTAAAAACTCTAGTGAAGTGAGTACAATGCAGATTTATATATAATTCAATAGCTTGAATCAGACAACTGAAAATTGGAGAAAAAAGAGAATTCATAGGAGCTTTCTCTACTACTTAACCATTAAGAGGAAACTATTAGTTCTAATTTCTCTAATTACTATTTCATTAAGCCCTTATCCCTCACTAACCTCACCTTAGCATTATTGAGAGTGATGGCATTTAAATTTATATATACCAGATAGACTACCTTTCAAACTACAGATTGAATAAATATTTGTTGGGTGCTGTTTTGTAAAATAGAGGCAATACAGCATTGTAGATTAGGTGCTAGGCTTAGAGTCAAGAATTCCTGGGTTCAAATCCTTCCTCCAGCAGTCACTATGTGGCAGGTCATTTAACCTATATATGTTTTAAACGTTTCCCTTAGACTTAACTATGAGATCATTGATATGTTGGAATCCGTGCCAGTGGAGGCAGACTGACTGATTGAAGGGAACTCCCCATACCGGGAGGTCTCTATACTGATGAAATCACAGATCATTCAAATATAGTATGATGAAATCACATATCCTCTAGGCACATTTGTTGTTCGGTCTTTTCAGTCATGTTTGACTACACTCCATTTGGGGTTTTCTGGATACTGGACTGGTTTGCCATTTCCTTCTCCAGCTCATTTTACAGAGAAGGAAACTGAGGCAAACAGGGTTAAGTGACTTGTCCCGAGTCTCATAGCTAGTAAGTGTCTGAGATTGGATGTAAACTCAGATCTTCCTAACTCTAGGCCTGGGTTCTCTATATACACTGCACTACCTAACTGCCCATATATGCTAGTCCAATGAAGAAAAAACGTAAGACACATAAATTCACCATAAGCTCGCTGGTGGGGGAAGAAGGAGAATAGATTAAGCAATTCAAGAAAGAAACATTCCAATAACATCTGTGGAGTGGGAGGAGACAGACTGTGGGACCTGGGCATACATGAATAAGGTTTCATAAGTATGCAGTCTCTTTGGCACAAAATTTATTTTTCAGTTATAACATAATCAGCCACAACACTGTGATGGTGTTTTACAAATGAGCTAATCTCCCAAGGAAGATAACAATTTCCATCCTCTAGAGAATAGCAGATGTGCAGAAGGTGATCTGTAAAGTCCCCAAGGACAAGGAAAGAGGCCTGCGAAGATGTAACAGTGGCCATCAGAAGCTGGGAATGAGAGGAGAAGGCAATGAGGAGGAGGAAAACCCAATCTCCACTCCTGTTGATGCCTTACCTAGGACAATATTATAGTGCTAGGGGAAGTTCCAAAAACAAACATTCTCAGATTCCACCTGAGAAGTCCTAAAAGTGTACCTAGGAGGATGCCTTTATTCTGTTAGAAGGGTTCTGTTAGCAATTTCCAAGACTTTTTGGTAATTTTTAATTTTTAAAAATATATAAATTAAAAAATTAATGTAGCAACTTTTGCTACTTCTTTCTGTGTAAGAATCATATTTCTTCTTGCTTATCTCTTATTCACCTATTTCCTAAAGTACAAGTTCATCTCCCCAACTTCTGCAAGAAGCCTTTCCTAATTCTACTTTATTCCAGTGCATTCCCTTTCTTCCTTATTTCCAATTTATCCTATACATGGTTTGTTTGTACGTTGCTTCTTGTTTCTTACCTTACATTCTAACCTCCTTTGGGGCAGAGATTGCCTTTGACCTCTTTTTGTATTCCCGACACTTAGGACATTACCTGGCACATAGTAGAGACCATAAATATGTATTGACTATCATGATTCACTGGAAACATTTAAAATTTTTAGTAAGTGGATGATATTTTTAAAATATTTTCTCCAATGCTGTAGTCATAAGAAATCTTGACCCCAGCCACCTAGAGGGATTATAGTAGAAAAGAATATTGAGTTCAAATTGCTATGTGTTACCTGAGATTAGAATCTTCCTTCACCATGCTAGTGTCCTACCTACTGACATTACCGTTGACATTCTTAACCTTGGTACCCACATCTAAAAAGGACTGTCATGGAAAGAATGGGAGATCCAAGTGAATGTCTTGATCCCATACTACCCAGGACCCTCCCAGTAACTATTTCGTTGCTGTGATGAACCTAAGAACCTAGGACCCAAGTAACTGTTACTTGCCCTATTCTGTGGCTGTTAAGCCTACTGCTTCCTCCTCTTAGTTCAAAGACACTGTGTATCACTGTGAATAGAGGAAAGCCCTTTTATCCTGATGGAACAAATACAGACACACACACACACACACATATATTCTATAAATATATGTATAATACAATATTCTAAACGCATACAAACATACACAGAATACATATATTATATATACACATGTATTTTATAAATATAATAAATTCATAATATAATGAATACATATAAATGTACACATAAATATATATAAACATATATGATGTGTGACTGCATAATCGATATAATTCTAGTGATGACAGATTGATTAAAATCTATGAGAAGAAATTGGAAAGGTATATAGTTTCGTGTCTCAAGATTTACATAGAATCCTATGTCTAGAATAAATCTTAATCAAGGCCATTTCAGAAAATTTGCCTTTTTCTTCACCAATTACACAGAAATTCTATTCCTGGATAACCAGCCTATGATTCTCTTTCTATCATTTACATGACCACCTATTTATGAAGGTAAACATCTGAACCAGACCTTAACTGTTTCTGCCTAATGAGACCAGGTCATAAAAGCATAGCATTAATAATTACCTGAGGATTACCAGTAACTCATGCCACTAGGTAAGACTCTAATCTAATCACATGTCTTCTATCATACTCATGTGCTTGTCTGTATTTTCCTTGACAAATTTTCAGAGAGAATCTTGTAATATATTCACTTATTTTACTGGCAAAGATTTCCTAATAGAAGCGATTGGGTTTTGCCAAAATTAACCTTTTTTTTTCTATTCAGTTAAGAAGCCCTGTCATTTGAAAGTCTCTAAGCACATCGGTATGTCATGCTGAAAATTTTCAAGGCAATTATTCATAGTCCTATTCACATCCATACAGAGATTTTTAAAACTAGAGAATGCATATGTATGTGCATAAAGGTGCATTTATGTGTGTACATGTATGTCTATGATATAAACTATATATATATGTATATACATATATATAATTTCTCTAATAGAGACATATTGATTTTCCCAAAGTCACACAAAATAGAAACAAGAACGCAACCCATTTTCTTCATATAGTATCCTATTATGACTAAAAGGAATCAAATAGCACTGCCACCATTTTCATTCCACAGAGTATCTTGTCACAGTTTTTTATGCTAAATAGACCACATATAGAAACTTGCAGTGCCATTCCTAAGGAATGACTTGTGGACTTGGCAAATTATAGAAGAGAACATTATGCAGCAATATTCATCACTTCATCTGGCTTGTATTTCTGGAGATCGCAATGAACTGTTTGTTTCCTGGAGAACTCTGTTGAGATCACCACCATATGGCCTCATTACTACAAAATTATTGTGTGTTTCCTATTCCTGTGGAAGTTGTAGTGTTATTTAGCAGCCCTGGAGTATATTATATTGAAGCAAGTATAATCACGGGGTTTTTTTTTTATTACTCAGAACAACACAGTGAAGTTGACTGCTGTAATAGCCCTATTTTTCAGGTGTAGAAACTTTTTCATTGGTGGCATAAAAGCTTTGCTCCAAGTATATATAAAAGGAAAATGAGCAATATAAGTAGAACTTGACCACAAAAGCAATGATCAAGTTTTCTTTTTTCTCTTCTATTTCTATTCTATTCTATTTCTTTTTCTATTCTATTCTTTTTCTAACATGAACTATATAAAGATAATATCATTAGTGTAAAAAACATTATGATAAAACCCACTTGCGCTTTTTATGTTCTTTGTCTTGCTATCTCATCAAATTCTACTATCAACTATTTCCTCTACAAAGGTGACTCCCATGTCTATATCTCTAGCCCCAAGTTCTTGGAAGAACTCCAGTTCAGCATTCTCAGCTATTTCTTGGATCTCTCTAACTTGGTGTATTGATACTTTAAACCCAGTACAAAGTAAAATGACAACCTCAAACTTCCCCCCACTACCACCAATTGCTCCTTTTCCTGACTTCCCCTTATATGTCAGTGTCATCACCAATCTCTCTGATTTGCCTTGAAACCTCAGAGTCATCTGTTACTCTTCTTTAATCTTCCCTCTCACATACACTCAGTTGCTATGTCTTGCTGTATCACTAAGGCAATATTCACAGCACTGATGGTGACTATGAATATGCCAGCAGAATTCTCAGTCACAAAGTATAACAGATTATCCATATAGAAGGCAGAAGAAAAACATTTATTCAGACACCAGAAATCTAAATCCCAAAACCAGAAAGCAAAATCTGTCATAGTGACTAAGAAGTCCATACACATTAGCCCTGTCAGAAACAAAGCCATTCCCAAGTGTACCCTGCCGACCTTCCCACAAACACCTAACTGTGCCTGCTTATCTATGTCCTCTCTCTGCCTCCTCCCTAACTGCTCTTGATAACTTCCTCTCAATTCTGTTCCACCTATTCAGCAAGTTCCTCCCACTACATATGACTTAGGCTTCCATGTGATTTAAACAGGTCACATAGGCTTATTAATAAATGGGAAAGATTTTCCCATTTAAATTACCATTACATTCGTCCCCAAGATCATTTGTATTTGTTACATAGGTTGGTGGGGCAACTGAACAGAATTTTAACAGGGGTAACAGAAAATAAGCTTATAAAACAAAATCTTAGACAACTGGTGTCAACAGAACTTTACAACAGCGTAAGAGGGATCACACAAAATAAACACATAAAACAATATCTTAGGGTAAGGCTTGAGCACAAGCACCCCATCATTTCTCCCTCAAATGAATGGGGCCCAAAATCTTGGAATAAGAAGCAAAGGTCTCTTCTTCCATAGCTACTTCCTGCTGAGATTGGATGTAGAACTGTCCTTGCTCCAAGAGGTCCCATTTGAGAAGTTAATTCTTTAGCTGGCATCTAAAGCTTGGTCCACATCACGTCCAGGGATGATACATCATAGTTGGGACAGGGGGTGACATCTGGCTCAAGCAGTCAGGCATCTGCAGGAGGAGGGCACTAAACCTGTGGAAAACAAATCTAGTGAACAAGTTTAACAAACAAAAAGCCAAAAAGAAACAAGGAGACAATAACCAGAAGCATGGTAGGTAGGATCAGCTGTGATTCTGGAGTCCATGAACCCATTAAAATTGTATTAATTCCTATTGTCCTTATTAAAAATTAGTACCTCTCATCAGGTAAATTTAGAGTCATATTCCTCAATGTATCTATTCCAATATGTATTCAGGAATGGATACAATTGCTATAGTATAATCTTTTTCAAGTAATTGTCCAATTTTCATCATTAGTTTGACTTGTCTGGCTGATATTTCAGCCCCTCCGAGTCCTGTGATGGTGATAGGAGTTCCATATTTAAACTAATCAGGGTTTCCATATATAAGGGAGGCCTCTGCCCCAGTATCTATTAAAGCCCTAATTATAGTGTTTGATTCACTTTTCCAATATATGGTTAAATTGATATGGGGTCTGTGTATTTCTTAATCTGAGCTGGGACTTGGCCAATTTCCTATTCTTCCTGAAGATATGACAAACTTGGATACAAGGGTTTAGGAGGATCTGCAGGGGCAGTTCTTACTTCTCTATTCAGTCTAGTATCAAGCCCCTTTTCTTGGTACATTTTGTATAGTTCATCTGTTGGAATACCTTCTATGCTTCCAAAATCTATCCCTGCTCTCTATAGAAAAATTAACAATTCTTTTTTGGTCAATCTATTCTAACTTTGAATCTGCTGGCTATTTACTCTTCTCTCCCAAGAAAATTTATCTTTTCCCCAGTCCCCAAAGTCACTTAACTGTGAAATTTTGTCCAGCACCTCCAAATGAGGTTTCCCTATTTCCCCAATTATTAGAGTCAAAACTAGGCAGGAGGAGCCGTCTTCACTATTGTATTTATATGGGAAACTGCTAAGGGGGTATCATAGTATGCATCTGCATTTCTGACCATTATGGGAATCGTCATTGCCTCCTCCTTTAACTTTCTTATACAGTCCCTAAGTAAACACCAGGGTCTATCTCTACTAGACCACCTAGAGCCAGTAGAATACTGCTTACTGCATTCTTCTGCAGCCAAAGCTAACAGATTAATCATATTGTTACCTCCTTGCATATTGTAATCTTTAAAGGCTTGCTGTACAAAAGGATTTTGACTGATAGCTATAAATTTGAAGCAATCCACTCCATCTATTGATACTTTTCCAGCTCCTTCATCACAGATTCTCACCATCCAAGATATTAATGATTCTTCCATCCTTTGGATCAACTAACTCAAAATATCTGTGAACTCCTGCTGTGTAAAATCCTCAATTATCTCCCTAAACACTGTGTTACCTGCTTGGTTCTCTTGTTTTCACCTTAATATGGGGCGAGCTTCAAGCTTCAACCTGAAAAGTTTCCTGCAACATTTGTTTCATTTTCCAACTCAGACTTAATTACATTTTCCTCCACTGGCAGACATTGTCATGGCAACTAGTCTGAGTCTGTACAAAGGTTGTACGCACACTTCTTTTGCCAGCCTTCTGCTTCTTCTTAGCTAAATGAACAGACTTTTCTTCTACCTGAGATCCCTCAGCTTGCTCTTTTAAAGGAGAGTCTGAACACTGAAAATTCCCATCAAACTAGCTAACTCTTTTTCCATCTGAATTTTTTTCCTTCAGCATCTTTTCTCTGCTTTTACACATAATACAGTAACCTGTTAATAAAATCTGACCTCTCCTACACACTCCTGCCAGCTCTTCCCCTGGTCTTATTGGTATTCCTTGTAAACACTTTTCCAAGGCTCTAGATTTCCTCTCCCATAACCTCAGTTCCCAGGATTCACAGGATCCAGTGCTTTTAGCCCATTCCCTTGCTATCCCATCCTGGGATATCTCTTTCTTCCTCTAAATCTTTTCTGCCTCCAAATACAAATTTTATACCCTATGATCCTGTTTGTGTTGCCAAATGTATCACCAAGGCAATACTCATAGCACTGGTGGTGACTATGAATATGCCCACGTAATTCTCATTCACAAAATATAATAAACTTTCCCTATAGAAGGCAGAAGAAAAATATTTATTCAGACACCAGAAAGCCAAATCAGTCTTATTAACCAAGAAGTCAATACACATTAGCACCACAGGGGACAAAGCCATTCCCAAGCCTCCCCCGCTTCCCCACCTTCCCACAAAGAAACAAACATGAACTTAGCTGTGCCTGCTTGTCTCTGTCCTCTCTCTCTCTCCCTCCTTGCTCACTGCTCTCACTCACTTCCTCTCAGTTCTGCTCCACCCTTCCTGTTTCACCATTCATCAAGCTCCCCCCACCACACATGGGACTTAGGCTTCCATGTGATTTAAACAGGTCACATGGGCCTATTAATGAATGGGAAAGATTTTCCCATTTAAATTATCATTACGCTTGCTTACCCTTCTAAAGTATTACTTCTTTCTTGAGTTTTTCTTCTCTCTATTCCCATCACTATGATTCTAGTTGAGGCCCCTTTTACCTCATCTAGATACTACAATAACTTCGTAACTAATCTCTCGATTTTATTCTTCTTTCCCACTCCCATATCCATTCTGCACCCCATTGCCACATTCATCTTTCTAAATTATAGCTCTGTTCATAAATCATTCAAACAACAAAGATTTATTAAGTACCTTCCTACTGTGTGCCAGACACTAGGCTAGATACTGGGGTACAGACACAAAGAATAAAAATTTCTATTCACAGGGAGCTCTCTCAAAGGAGAGACAAGTATACCTATAGGTACATATAGAAAAAATAAATAGAATATGTAATGATATAACATATAAATAAATTATATAAATACATATGTGTGTTTGTATACACACACACATATATACAGGGAAATTAAATAACAGAGTAGTTTGGGAATAGGAGCATTAGGACATAGGGCAGTCCAGAAAAGCTTCATTTAGAGGATGGTGCATGAACTGAATCATCAAGGAAGAAAGGTACTTTGAAATACAGCCAAGGAGGGAAGACAGCCTGGGTATGTTGGAGTGGCCAGTGGAAAAGCACAGAGATAGGACTGTAACTCATTCCACTGGACAATAGAGTGCAGGATGGATACATTTATAATAAAGTTGGAAAAACAAACTGGAGCCCAGTTGTGTAGGGAATTAAACGGTAAGAGAAGAAAGATTATATTTGATTCCGGAAGCAATAGGAAGTGACTGGAATTTATTTAATAACATAGTCATGTGATCAGACTGCCACTTAAGGAAAATTACTTTGCCAGCAATATATACTAAGGACTGGAGTGGTAAGTTACTTGAAGCAAGGAGACTGATTGGGAGGCTGTTGCATTAATCTAAGTTAGAAATGATGATGGCTGTGAACTAGGAGGGCAGCTGTATGAGTGGAGAGAAGAAGCCATGTGTGATAGAAACAGCAAGATATGGCAACTGATTGGATATGTGGGATGAGCACGAATGAGGACAATCAATTCTTGTCCTCATTTTATTCAGAAATCTTTAGTTTTATCCCACTTTCATGTAACCTACCAAATCAAGCCTATCTCCCACCATTCTCCTTCACACATCCTACATTCCAGCCAAACTGGATAATTTTCTCGTCGGCCTGACTATCCCTACCTACATGTTTTTCTCCTCTGCATGAAGTACATATTCTTCTAGTTGTAGCTTTCCAAATCTCCATCCTTTAAGACACAGCACAAATACTATCTCCAAGAAATGTGTCTTGGAGACAGAGTAATCATTTCCTCCTCTGAACCGCCCACTGTACTGTATGAACTCTGACCTAACTATCATTCCATATGATGTCTCTCTTAATGCTTTCATTTGTTTGTGTCTTTACTATTGTTATGGAGTTAGTGATCCCCTATAGCAATTAGCTTAAGAAAGTATCCTGGTATAGAGGAAGGAACATGAAACTTGAAGTCAGAAAATGAAGCAGATGGAAACTCACATTCATATAACACTTTCAAGTTTGCAAAACACTCCACATTTGATTCTCCTAAAACCCAATGAGAGGTGCTATTATTATGTTCATTTTATGTTTATTTTCATTTAATTCAAAAGGTTAAGTGATAGACCCAAGGACTTACAGATAGTATTGGAATTAGGAGGCGTGAACCCTATTCTTCATAGCTCTAGGCTTAGAGGCTCTGCCATTTAGTAACTGCATGACCTTGCAGGTTTCTTAATATATTTTTGGTTTTTTGCTTCTTCATCTGTAAAATAGAGAGAAGAATATCTTCTTGGTCTGTCACACAGGTTTGCTTTGAGAATCAGATGAGATAATGCAAATGAAAATAATTTGCCATGGCAAAGCATTATATAAATGCAAGCCATCATCAATGAATGAACTGTTTAACACAACCTTATTCCTATTGATTTTGATCTGTCCTAATTATTGGACATTAGAGCCACATAAATACATGTAAGTATTATTTGAAAGTTCTCAATTTCATATACATGTGGACACACACATAAATGCACATTATATTATCAAAATATTAAAGGGTTAATATCTGCTGAAAAAACTATTTCCCAAGTTACAATAAATCTTTACAAGACCACCTGGCATAGCAAGTGAGACTCTCATCTTTTTATTGTAATGTTGATATGTGAACAATAATAGGAGAATATATATTTTTGATACAAATAATATTCTATTCAAATCTTTGACTTCTTTAGGATGATCAATACAGACACTTCTGACAAATGGGATAGATCTCTCACTGTCTCGCTAACTCTTTTCACCCTCTGTTGTTCACCTTTTCCTTCTATTTTTGCTCTCCAATATGTCCTTGTGTTTTTGGCTTTTGAAAAACAAGAGTTGCAAATCCATTCTTATGCAACTGTGCACATGTTTAAAATTACTTGAGACTGCTCCACTGACCATGCCCAAAAGTCTATAAACCTGTGCATCCCCTTTGATCCAGCAGTACCACTGGTAGGTCTAGATTTCAAAGACATCCAAAAAAAGGGGAAAAACCCTTGTTGTACAAAAATATTTATAGCAGCTCTCTCTGTGGTGGCTGAGAATTAGAAATAAGCTGTGGTATATGATTATAATGAAACATTATTGTGCTATAAGAAATGACAAACAGGATGATTTCAGAAAAATCTGGAGAGATTTACATGAACTGATGCATATTAAAGTGAAAAGAACCGGGAGAACATTGTACACAGTAATAGCAATATTGTTTCATGAAGAATTGTGAATGACTTAGCTATTCTAAGCAATACATGATCCAAGACAATTCCATAGTATGAATGATTAGACAGGCTATCCACCTCCAGAGGAAGAATTGATATTGATTAAATACAGACTAGATCATACTATTTTTTCATTTTCTTTCTCTTACTTTTTCTTTTGAGTCTTCTTGTACAAAATGACTAATATGGAAATGTTTTACATAATTGCACAATTGTATAACCTATATCAGATTGCTTACCATCTTAGGGAGTGGGGAGGGTAGGGAGGCTGGGAAGGATAAATTTGGAACTCAAGACTTTAAATAAAAATGTTTTTAACAAAAATGCTTCATTGGAACACACAAATATATTCAAGTTTAAAAGTTGGGATGAACACTTTTGAATCTATACTTGATTGTTCTATATAAGAAACTTTGATCTTTACCTTTTTTTGAGAGTATTGACCTGCCTGTCTACTCATCCTTCACCTTGTCTACACCCTGGAAAGTTATCTTTTTTCACTAATCCCTTAAATTAGTCATGCTTGATTTTTGATGTATTGAATGAGTTGTATCTTTGACTCATTCCATAGACAATTTAGGAGCATATAGGTGTCTGTATGTTTTATCCATGTGGACATGGTGATTTAACATTTCAGCTTTTCTGCCCTTAAGTAATTTGAAGGACGCAAAGGAGAGAGTTCTTACACATTCGGAATTTGAAGATTTATTTTGATTATACATTTTTTGACTCCCATCTAATTGATGTGTTATGTCAGTCCAGCTATTCTATTTGGCATAATTCTTGCAAATGGTTTGGAATGAGAGTTGCACTTTTACATACATATATGAACATATATGTGGGTGTATGTGAGTATGCATGTATTCCCCTATTAAAAGTACTATACTTATAATTTATTTGCATATAAAGTGATTCAGATTTTCTTTCTTTTCTATTCCCCCATTTTAAATTGCAAATATTTAGTCCTAAATAGCAATTGAAAAGAAGTTATCTTTTCTGACTATTTACAGTTCAGAGCTTAGATACCAATATCAATAAATTTTATATTGACCTTAGAAATCACTAGATATAATTTTTCCCTTCCTTTTACAATTGCAGCATTTGATGTGTGCAGGACTGTGGTGTCTTGTGGAAGGGGATACATCTTGCAAAACTAAACTGGACCCTCCTCTGGATGGCACTGAGTGTGGGGCCGATAAGGTAATTGTTTACTCCAAGCAGCTATCATTTAAGTCTTCCATGGAACTGCATTCTTCTACTGCAATTTGCAGTCATTGGAATTCTAATTTAAGGATTGGTTTGTATTCTGATAAAGCCCCATGAACATCTCATAGGGAAACTGTAGGACAGCTTTCATTGACCTTGTTCAAAACTAGTTTCAATTTCTTCACCGTTTCCCATGACACTTGTCTTTTTTAAAAAAGAAGAAAAATGACATTTTTGTTTTATAATATCCCCACCATGGTCTGACAAAAAGAAGAATGGTTTGCCTTTCCTTAGGACTATTGGACTTAACTTATTGGTGGAAATATCTAAAGCTAGAATCCATTCAGCAAGTATTTATTAAGCACCTACTATAGGCAAGACTAAGGCAAGTAGATGGCACAGTGGGTAGAGCATTGGACCTGGAGTCAGGTAGAACTGAGTTCAAATGTGGTCTCAGACACTTACTAGATGTGTGATCCTAGTCAAGTCCCTTAATTTCTGCTTGCCTTAATCCACTGGAGAAGGAAATGGGAAACAGTTCTAGTATCTTTGCAACGACAACCTCACAGAGAATATTGACATACCGTGGTCCACAGGGTCAGGCACTACTGAATCACCACCAACAACAACATTGGCAACATAGTATGATGGCCTAACTTCCTTCAGTTGATGGTGCCTTCTCTACCTTCCCATTACCCCCAGCCTTCCTGCCAAGTTGAGCTATTAACACACTCAAAAGACTGGAAAGCTTTATTTTAAAGAATGTTGCCAATGACTTCATAATTAGAATTATCCTGTAAATGACCTTTTTATAGCCTTCATAAAGTGAGAGATACCAGAACTGTCCCATTCCCACTCCGATATGAACAAACCCAACTCATCCAAGGACATTTTTCCCTTCTCCTTGTCCCATATTGTCACCTGAAGGGTACTTCCCTGAAATTGTCTTACTCAGTGAACATACATTCACCCTGCTTCATTTTAGTGGTGCCGAGCTGGGGAGTGTGTCAGTAAAACTCCTATCCCAGAGCATGTGGATGGAGATTGGAGTACGTGGAGCCCCTGGAGCATGTGCAGTAGGACATGTGGGACTGGAGCCCGGTTCAGACAAAGGAAATGTGACAATCCCCCGTGAGTACCTTCTTGCCCAATGACATTTTTATTTTATTCCTTTGTTAATTATTTCTTGAAGTTCTAGTACTAGGTATTGAGATAGGTAGGTGCCTTCTTAGAACTTATTTGAAGAAATAAAATATTCATTTCAATTTAAGTAGCATTTACTAAGTGCCTAGTTTGTTCTGGGCTGTTGAAAATAAAAACAAACCATTCTCCTGACCACATACAAAATTGCCTATGAGGTGGAAAGTGCCTTAAGAGAAGAACAGTCAGGTAGAGGGGGCAATGAGTAGAGGGCTTCAGTCAGTCAGGAAGGTCTAACTAGTCACGCACTGACTAGCTCTGTGATCCTGGGAAAGTCACATCCACTTCTCTGGGTCAATTCTCTTTGTAAAATGAGAGGGGCTGGGCTGGAAAGGTCTTGAGGACCTCTTCTCCCTCTAGACCTCTGTTACAATTACCTATGATCTTTTGAAAATGTCATGAGATTTCAGATGAGTGAGGGATTTTTCTAAGACACTTCTCCTTTAACGTTCAGTGATGAAAATACTCCAATTCCCCACTACAACAACAATTGAAGTTTTTCTGTCCCCCTTCAGGAATTAAAGTATGAGGAAAATTAAGTACAGTGAGAATGCAGCCGCCAGTAGGGCGTATGTAACAAGTAGTCTACCTGAAAAACTTTGCTTTGCTTTTGAAAATGAATCTCTTTTAGTTTTGCCTGTAATAGCTCTGTCAGGCATTTAGAGACAAAAAAAAATGAATGAATTAAAGAATACATTGATTCTATTTCTTTTTCTGCCTCTATTTCAATCATGTCACACATTACAAGTAGCCCTTATTGCTTGGAATTTTTTCTGTAGTTGCATATGAAGATAATTTTTCCAGGTTAATAACAGATCATTGACTTAACCTCACCTAATCCTAAATGACCTATCTGCTACCTGTATGCCCACTAGACATATCCCCTCAAATGTATTACATCTCTAATTCAGGCATTTTGAAGGAAAATTGTCCATTGCTTTTCAATTGGGGAAGGGGGAGCAAAACTATGTACACATTGTATTCAGCATTAAGAACCCCCATATTTTCCAGAGAGAGTTGAAGTCATGTCACTTGATTTTGAATCTCAATATTGATATTTACCTATGGGACTCTGGAAAAATCACTTAGTCTCTACAATCCCATCCAAAAAATATTTATTAAGGACCTACTATGTTCCAGGCACTGTGCTACATACGGCAATACAATTAATTTTTTTTTAAAGATAATCCATGCCCTCAAGGAGACAATCTTCTCCTTTACAATCTAAAGAGGAAGAGAGTACACAAAAGGAGTCAGGAAAGTGGGGTTGGGGAGACAATGGGACACCAGAGAGTACCTGACCTTGGGTCATTTTGTTTGGAGATGAACCAGGCTGGGTAGCAGATGCAAAGTGGAATGAACCGAGTTCAATGTCTGCCCTCTTTGTAAAGGCAAACATGGTGACGAGTTTGTTACTCCACTGTCCAATCAGAGGGGAAAGGAGGCAGTAGGGGTAGTATCAATCACTTAGCAGCCTGGTGATGAATCAAGGGGTAATCAACTTATGCCAGGAGGTGCCTGTTGTTCCGTGGAGTTGAAACCAGGCAGGGCAGCAGATGAACAGTGGAGTTTTTGACTGACAGTTTCTTAATCAATAAAATAATAATAAAATGTGTGCTACTACTGTATGACAAGGATATGGAAGAAGAAAATATTGGACAAACCTTAAAGCCCAAAAGAAATGTTAGGATTATTGCAGCTACAGGAACATATTCCTTATTAGCTGATGGAGGATTGTTTACTATGTGGTAGTGTGAACATAAAGCATGATTTCCATTCATCCCTTTCTTAAGCACTATTAGGTTTAAAGCCCTTTGATAGACTCTATGGACAAAAAGAATAAGTGAAAAATGAGAAAGCTAAAAATAGCATAGCCTCTTCTCCAAAGCTGTTCTAAAGTAGCAGCTACTTCTTACCACAAGGGGCAACAAAGAGAAGAAGTTATATATTCAAAGTATGCCCTGGCCGGGCATCATCTCCTATGAGGTTCAGTTCTCCTTGCCAGCCGCATGGCTTCCAGACCTAGATCTCTAGTCCTAATCTAATGGGGTCAGCTATCATTTCCATGCAGATGACTTTAGTACCTACAACAATAATCCTGAACTCCAGTTCCACATTTTCAGCTGCCTGCTGGTCCCACATGCATTTCTAAGCCAATATATCTAAAACAGACACATATTTCCTCTCAAAACTTTTCCTTCTCCAAACAGCCTCATATTTTTTGAAGACATATCATTTCAGTCATCCAGATTTGCAAAATCTGTCATTTTTTACTCTTCTCATTTTCTTTAGTGTTCCCCACCTTGACCCCAAACCAACCAGACTTCAAGCAATAAATCAACAGACTTTTTAATTAAGTCTTTACTATGTGTCAGGCTGTTTAAGCACTCTGGTGAAACAAAGAAAAAACAAAGCCAGTCTCTGTCTTCAAGGAACTCCCAGTATGGGAAATAACGTATAAATCAGACCATAGAGGATAAAAGCAGAGTAGATAGAAAGTAACCTTTGAGGGGAGGGCACTAGAAGTTGGGCAGGGGATGGGGAGGGTGAAAGGCCTCCTGAAGAAGGTAGCCCTGGAGCTGAGTCTTAAAAGGAAGTTAGTTAGCTAGGTGACACAGTGAATAGAATGCCAAGCCTGGAGTCAGAAAGATCCGAGTTCAAATCCGGCCTTAGACACTTACTGGCTGTGTTACCCTGAGCAAGTCACTTGACCTGGTTTGTCTCAGGTTCCTCATCTGTAAAATGAGGTAGAGAAGGAAATGGCAGACCATTCCAGTATCTTTTGCCAAGAAAGCCCCAAATGGGGTCACAAAGCGTTGGATACGATTGAAAAAACAACATCAACGAAGAGATTCTACAAGTCAGAGGTTAGGAGGGAAGGCATTCCAGAAGGATCAATAGAAAGGCATGGAGTTAGGAGATAAGAGTGTCACGTTCAAAAACAAGAAGTTGACTAGGAAGCCTGGATATTAAAATACATAGGGAAGAGAAGGTAAATAAATCTAGAAGTGAAGGAAGGAGCCATGTTGTAAAGGGCTTTAAAGGCCAAACAAAGGACTATATGGTTGAATTTAGAGCCAGTTGTTGAGCAGAATAGATCATATGACCAGACCTGTGCTTTGGGAATGTCACTTTGGCAGTTGGGCGGAGAATGGATCAGAGTTGGGAAGACACCTTCATCAAGGAGACCAACCAGGAGCCTACTACCACATTCTAGGGAAGAGATGATGAGGGCCTGATTAGGGTGGTATCTGTGAGAGTGAATAAAGGACATATTGAGAGATGTAGAGAAAGAAGTTATAAGATTTGTCATGTGATTGGTAGAAGGGTCTTGTGTTTTCTGTCTCTAACATCATCCTCTGGGCTGTCCTTTTCTATCCACTTATGTAGCCCACCCACCACCCTCATTCAAGCCCTCATCATGTCTCCCCTGAACTGTAGTAATATACTTGGTCCCTCAGCTTGGTTCTCTCTCATCTTCCATTCCTCTTCTGCTCAGCAGTCAATATGAGATTGTTCCTAAAACCTGACTCTAAGCATTTTATTTCCTTAATTAAAAAACTTCAGTAATTGCTCTATTCCCTTCAGGAGAAAGAAATCTTTGCGTGGCCTTTAAAGCCTTGCACAGTATGGCTACCACTTTTCATTCCAGGTATCTCACTCCCCTTTGTACTTTCTCCATATTAATCAACTGGCATAATACTTACCATAGGGTGCTCTACATGACAACCTATCTCTCCACTCTCTGTCTTACACAGATTGTTGCCCATGTTTGGAATATCCTGCCTCTTCAGCCTCTGAGAAGCCCTGGTCTCTTCCAAAGTCTAGCTTAGGTGCCCTTAGATCTGTCCCAAATTGTCTGTTAACCTCTTTTTCTTGAAGCTAATCAACTACCATTTTTTTAAGGACTTACTAAGTCCTAGACACTGTACAAATGCAAAAGCAAAAACAGACCCTGCCTTTTTTTGTTTACTACTAACACAATACAATTGAGAGAAATTGACTCAACTTTCTCAACCTGTTTCTTCATCTGCAAAATACGAATAGTACTTGCATTACCTGCCTCACAGAATCGGGAAAAATTAGCTGTGATATATATGTGGAAAGTACCATGTAACTCTAAAGTGTCATAGCCATGGGAGCTGTCCTTATTATTATTTAATTTCTGTAGCATTTATATCTCTAATGTGCCTGACTAATCCCAAAAATATGGTTTTATCTCATAAACTGAAATATGAGATGCAACATGATGTAATGACAAGCAAATTATAATAATTTATTGTTAGGGTAGGAATCTACTTTTCATGATGACAGATGTAGAATTGATGGCATTAAATAATTCAACAAATATTCACTTAACATTTAGTATGTTATAGTCACTGTGTAGCTTAAAAAGAAGCATAGGGCATGGTTTTGGGGCCCCAGCTTATAATTTTAGTTGGGGAAATAAGATACTAATAATGCCCAATTAATCAATTGATTGATAGATAAATAGGTGATAGATGGATAGATAGGTTTTTCATGTATCAGTCAATTAGTAAGCATTTATTAATAAGCTATTATGTCCCAATCCCTTGTGCTAAGTGTTGAGGTTACAAAGAAAAGCAAAAGATCATCCTTGTTCTCAAGGAGCTCACATTCCAGTGGAGGAGACTATATAAAATAATTATTTACCTAAAATTAATCTACAGGATAAATGGGAGATAATCAATATAAGGGAAAATGCTAGCATTAAGAGAATATTGATATGTATATACACATATATAGGGGAAGCTAGATGACACAACGTATGGAGTGCTAGCTCTGAGTTCAAATGTGGTCTCAGGCACTTACTAGCTGTGTGATCCTGGGCAAGTCACTTAACCCTCTTTGTGTCTTCTCATCTGTAAATTGAATTGGAGAAAGAAATATCAAACTATATATCACACTATAGTGTCTTTGCCAAGAAAACCCTAAATGGGATCAGGAAGAATTGGACAAAACTAACTGACTAAACAATTAAAACACACACGTATACATGTGTATATATACATATATAGATGTACCCATAAGTATATGTACATATAGACACATACATGTAATACATATATATACTTATATGCTATGTATTATATACACACACATATACATACATACATACTACTGCTCAAATTCAGCATCCAACCCAAACTGACCACATGACTCTTGGGAAAGTTATTTCCCCTATCAGTACTCCAGGCAATTCTCTAAAATAGGTTGTTGAGCAGTAGTTCTGGATTGTTACAGAGAGTTCTTTTATCATAAATTCTCTGCTCCAGTGAAATCACAGGTCTTTCCCATTATGAAGCTACAAAGAAATAAATATTTCCAAGTGAGAAGAGAAGAGAGGATCTGCATTCAGATCAAAGCTCCTTTACCTGCTAGCCTTCTGAGCTTCTGTAAAATGGGAGCAAAGTCTGTGCTCTCTGTGGTCCCTTCTAACTCTAAATCTATGATCTTATGACTTTTATTCGTCCCCATTTTCCAGCCCTACTTTTTTGTCTGGGTCCCAGGCAGTTCACCCCCATCTGTGACTGGCACTGGAAACTTGTTGAATTAATTATTTAACCATCCTATTTTGCTGGGAAAGATGAAGGCAAATCCTCCTCTGGTTCTGCAGAACCCTGAGTTGTTTAGCAGCAGCAGTGGGGGTCCGGTGCTTCCAGAAAGACATGCAGAATGGTGACAGCCATTTTATTAAGTCTAAGCAGGAGTTTACAACTTGGCTTTTTCTGAAGGAGCTGACTTGGTGTTTCTTATAAAGCACAGCTGATCCAAGGCCCTGCAGCCAGACTGTTGACCAAAACAAAGTCCATTCAGTGTCTCACTTCTTAAATCACCAGGCTCCCTGAATTGAAGATTCTCACAAGCATTTCAAAATTCCTTTTGCTTATGTACATTCTAGCCTGGGAACACGTGACCTCCCTTCACTTCATATTCCTGGCCCCTTTCCCTCTTCTTCTGCAGCTGGTTTATTCACTGTCCAAAAATATTGGCAAGAGAGCCTCCTTTTTTCTATTCAGTCCTGCTCTTTTCAGCTATTGGAATTTTTATTTCTTGCCAACTGACATTTAGGCCTTAGGGACTATCAGTATTTTTAAACCAGTTGCTTTACCTGCTTGATTTGGCCTGTAATTCGTGGGACTGTCTTTATGAATTACCTTTGATGGCAAGGTAGAAGGTTGTCAGCCAGTCCTGGTGCTCAGTTAGAGGGCAATTCCTTTGGTCTTGGGCTTGGGATAGGTGGGTGGGTGGGTAGAAAAAAGAAATGCCTGAAATGCTTTGGTATGAAAGGCATGACCTATCAACAGGAGAGTGATGGGAAGATTAACGTAGCATAATAAGTGGAAATGTATTAATGTTACCATTCGCTGTCACCACATGAGAGACGTAAGAGAGGAAACCAGCAAGTATTTAAAAATAAACTAGAAGAACAGGGTGGAGTGGATTTATGTGCCTTTGATTGTTTTTTACTTCCAATGTGAAACCCCCATATGTGCACAATCAATGTGCCAGGGGGATTGGCATTCACATGTATAATTGTTTAAAATCCAAGCTTAATACTCTCAAAAATAAGTTACACGTGTTACTTGAATACCTTTCCGATGAGAACCTAAAACCAAGAATCAGTCTGCATTTCATGGGCATTTTAAAACCCCGTGGCACTTTTATTAATCCTTTGGCCTTGTCTTGTGTCACTCATCATAATTCCTGGATGTATCCTTGAAAATCTGGAACCACAGGAAATCCTGTTCACTCACTAAAATTAAAACTTTGATTTTTATTTTTTGATTTGTCTTCATTCAATAAAGTAAAAAATAAAGGACTCCTCAGTTTCCACCTGCTCTCTCCCCTCAGCTCAACTCCCCAATTCTGTCCAACTCACACTGTGGAGAAGAAGCAGGATTTTTACAACCTATTGCCTACACCACCACAGTCACCACTACTACTACCACCACTAACTCCCATGTACTTGGTACTGATCAATCCTTCAACATGAATTGACTTTATTACTGTAGAACTGATTCTTCCATTGCCACTCCATTTGAAAATCATCTACTTCAAATCTTTCTGATGGATATAGTCCTTGAGTCATTTCCCTATGTAGATCTAGTCGTTAACGTAATGAGGTGAATGATACCAGGACTAGATAGCCTCATACCATTTATCTCTTCCTGAATATTATTCAATTCTATTTAATATACTTCTCATATCTGTGTGTGAGATACTTGCTAGGCTCTGGGGACACAAAAAAACCCCCAAAAACACAAAAAGAAAAACAAAGGCAAAACAGTCCTTACCCTGTACTCTAGAGCTAGCTCTCTACTAAGGGAATATTATATGTACTAAGATGAATAATTACAGTACCTAGTAATTTAATGAGAGAGAGAGGAAAAAGTCACAGCACATCGTTTTTCCACCCAAAGTTGGCACAAGGAGATAGAGAGGTCTATGGACACTGGGGACAACTCTGAACAGGAGCAGGTCACACAGAGTTGACTAGCACAAAGGAAAGGCAATAATACCAGCACAATACCAGGATATCCTAGACATACACAGAGGTATTGAGATGGAAACAGGCATGAGCTAGAAGCTTTATTGCCCATTAACCAGTTCTGGGCTACAGATCCAGATGAGAAATTTATAGAGCTCAAGCCAAGGAGTAGTTAGAGGTTCAGATTTTGCCCTGGATGAGACCACTTTGGGAGCAATGAAGGCTTACAGGTTCCCTCCTTAAACTGTTCCAGAGAACCCATAACACTCAATACACAGGGAAAGCAGAAACAGCACCAGGTCAGATCTTCCCTCTAGAAGGGCATAGACCATGGCCTTAATCTCATAGCTGAAGTCAGAAAATAGATTAGCAGAATGGACAAACAGGAAGAAAGAACAGCTCTATAAACTGCTATCATGATGATGAGGGTGCTCAAGACAAACTCAGAAGAAGGGAATGACCCTAAAACATTTACAAGCAAAGTCTCGAAAAACAGAGCTGAAGTACAGTTCAATTGAAATTCCTGGAAGAGATGAAGCACGAGTTACAAACAAGAGTTTAAAATACAAATGAAATGAGAAGAGTACTAAAGGGAAAATTAGAAAAGAAATGAGAGTTATGGAAAAATAGGTAAAATTATAAGGTATCTCAAGTAAAAATAATTGATGTAGAAAACATTGAGGGGAAAATATCAGAATCATTGAACTACCTGGCCAAAAAAAAAAGATCCTCAACACTATACTTCAAAAGAAAATCTTAAAAGAAAACTGCATAGATCTCTTAGAAGCAGAAGGCAAAGTAGAAATGGGGGAGGGAGGAGAAAGCAACACTGGCTACCTTCTGAAACAAACCCCAAAGTGAAAACTATAAAATAGCCCAGAGCTTCAAATTCAAAGGAAAAAATACTGCAGGCAGTCAAAAAGAAAAAACTCCAGTACTACAGAACCACAGTCAGGATCACACACATAATTTAGCAGCCAGCATTCTAAAGCAGTAGAGAGCCTAGAATACAATAGTCCAGAAGTCAAAGGATATAGACTTACAACCAAGAATAATTTACTCAGCAAAACTGAGTGTAATCCTCTAGGGGACAAAATGGATCATTAATTAAATAGGGAATTTTCAAGTATTCTTAATGAAAGGTCCAGAGTTATATAGAAACTTGAAAGTTCAAAATACAGGAGTTTAGAGAAACATGAAAAAGTAAACACAATGATAAAGTACTGTACAAGGATTTATTTAAATTCAAGAACGGACACTTGTCATCTTCAAGGGGTAATAGAGATAGTCTAGACAAGTCCTGGGAATGATTCTGTTATGTTTGGATTGTCTCCAATGAATAATGGGATTTGGGCAAAGGAGGGAGGAATGTACGTACACTCACACACACACACACACACACACACACACACACACAAGTTGAATAGTAAAATACATTTCAACAGGAAAAGAGGAAGAAAAAGAGGAAGGGGGAAGAAAAAGGCACATAGATTAAGGGTATGTAACAAGAATTTTCTTTTTCTTTTGTCCTCAGTTGGAGGTGGAGTGGGCTTTGAGAGGGAAAAGATGGATTTTTGCTTATTGAAATACACACACACACACACACACACACACACACACACACACACACACACACACACACATATATATATATATATATATATATATATATATATATATATATATGTATTTAAAAATTGAGCTAAACAGAATAAGATGAACTTCAATAGCAACAAATGTAAGTTCTTATACTTTGGTTCAAAAACTTAATTTTGTAAGTACAAGATGAGGAATACATGGCTAGATATCTATTTGTCTGCAAAAGACCTGGGATTTTTATGGGATTACAAATTCAATTAATGAACCATGAGATGTGACAGTCCCAAAAGCTAATATGATCTTGGACCGTTTTAAGAGAGCCATGTCTTTCAGAAAGAAGAAATATGTTCCACCTTTCATCTCTATGCCTCTTCACTGCCTATTAGAATATTCTTTGTCCTTACTCTTGCCTCACAGAATTCTTTATTTCCCTCGAGACTCATTCAAGCATAGTTGCTCTCTTCAAAGTTATCAGTGATCTGTTAATTGCCAAGGTTAATGGTTTTATTCAGCCTTCATCTTTTTGACCTCTCAGCAACCTTTGACACCATCAATCATCCTCTTCTTGATAATTTCTTCTATGTTTCTGTGATGGTGCTTTATACTGGTTCTCCTTCTCCCTATGTAACCTCTCCTTTTCAGTCTCCTTTGCTAGATCCTTGTTCAGATCATGCCCTCTAATGGTGAGTACACCACAGGATTCTGTCCCAGGACCCCTTCTCTTCTCCCTCTATACTGTTTTGTTTAGTGATCTAATAAGTTCTCATGGATTTGTCATCTCTAAACTGATGATTCTGAGAACTATCCTGCTTTAATCTCTCTCCTCACCTCTAGTCTCATATCTCCAACTCTTTATTGGGCATTTCAAGCTGAATGTCCTATAGACATCTTAAACTCAGTATGTCCAAAGCTGAATTCATTTCCTTTCCTTCCAAACCCCCCTCCCTTATCCTTCTCTATGGGAACAGCACCATTCACCCAGGCTCCCAACCTAGACATTATTTTCAACTACTCACCCTCTCACACTCTCCCACCATTTTGAAACTGTAAATTTTCCCTCTGTAGCATCCCTCATCTATGCCCTTTTCTCTCCTCTGACGCTGCCACCATTCTGCTACAGGCCATCATCACCTCCTGTCTAGGTCGTTATAATACTTTGCTGGTTGGTCTTCTTGATTCAAGTCTCTCCCCATTCCATTCTGTCTTTCATCAAACTGATCTTCCTAAAGCACTAGTCTAACCTTGTTGTCCCACCATCCCTGCCTCATTCAATAAACTCCAGTGACTTCCTTTCACATCCAGGATCAAGGATAAAAATCCTCAGTCATTCAAAAAGCCCTTTTTAGCTTGACTCCTCCTACCTTTTTCGCTTGCTCACATCTTCCCCCATTCCTCATCACTGTATTTTGCAGTCTAGTGACATTGTTGTTTACTTCTTGCTATTCTTTGCACAAAGCACTCTATCTCCACACACCAGACATTTTAACCAGTTGTCTGCCATGCCTGGAATGCTCTCTCTCCTCATCTTTATCTCCTGACTTCCTTAGATTCCTTCATATCCCAGCTAAATTCCTACCTCTACAAGAAGCCCTTTCATATCACTCTTAATGGTAATACCTTCCCTTCATTGATCCTCTTTATTTTATCCTACATCTATTGGTTTATAAATAATTGTTTTCATGGTGTTTCTCCTTTTGGACTCCTTGGTAACTGGGACTTTCTTTTTGACCTTTTTTTCTGTAGCGTTTATTAGTAGCATGCCTCCTGGCATATAGTAGGTACTTAATAAATACTCATTGAATAAGCACCACCTTCATCATGAAATTATTCCTGATTCTTCTTGCTGTCTGTGATTACCCTCTCAATACTTGTGCTTATAGAATGTATATGCTTGTATAGGTATGTCATCTCCTTAGAATGGAAGCCCCAGGTCAATAGCACTCTTCTTTTAGTATCACCAGGGGCTAATACAGTGCCTGGGAAATTGTCAGCACTTAATAATTGCTCCTTGATTAGTTGATAATTTGAGGGGTGATCATTCAGCTGTTCTCTATCTTCTTCACACTGTATCTATCACACTGTATTCTCTTTTAGGGGCCATGGTTTAAGGAAATTGGTGAGCTAGAGACTGTCCATAGAAGAGCAATCAGGATGGTAAAGGTCTTTGAATTTATTTTACATGAGGATCACTTGAAGGCCCTATGACTGCTTAGTCTGAAGGAGAGAAGACTTAGAAGAGAGATATCACAGGTGTCTTTATGTATCTGAAGGGCTGTTGTAGGTACAAGAGATAGGGCTTGTTCAGCTGGGCTTAAAAATAGTGAGTAGAAATTGCAAAGATGAAAAATTAGAATCTTCCTAACAAGGGTAGCTGCCTCAAAGTAGAATGAACTGCCTTGAGAGATGATGGGTTCCATGTCCTTGAATGTATCCAAGCCAAGGCTGGATGACCACTCATTAGGCATGTTATAATGGAGATTCCTTTCTTTCATCTATGTATTGGACTCAGTAGCCAATTTTCAAATTTCAAATTCTGTGATTCGTGTGATACTGAGTCGTTCTAGCAGAGTAGTGGCTTCAGAAGCTTAACTGTAAGGGGTTGGGAAGTATGTGTGATAGCTTTAAAAAACAGAATCAACTAGAGTAATCTGCTCCTGGAGCCTGGCCATGAAAGGGGAGGGTACAGATATCAGAAATGATCATTGGTGGGATGAAGGGCACAAATAAAGGGACATCTCTTCCTCAAAGACTGAGAAAGACAAGATGAAGGCAAGTGAAGATATATCTAGGTCTTGAGTTATAAAATAGTGGATATGGCCTTGATCTTCTCTGCAGTCTGCTGAGTTAGGGCAAGATTTGGGAACAGAAGAGAAAAGAGGCTTGAAACAGACATTGTTGGAAGTTTGGTATTTAGGGAAGGATGACATGGCCATGAAGACTCAGCTGAGATTGAAGACTCAGCTGAGATCAGATAGCATGGATTTGTAGAAGACCCAGTTGCATTTCCTCCAGCAACATTCAGCATATGCACAGAGTGAACTTCAATAGAGATGATACCAGAAGAAAAGAGAAAGAGAGCTCTCCATTAACAGTGGGGAGCAAGGAATAGACTGGTTGTTTCTTCTGGATGGGGGTAGTGGCAAAGGGCATGGCAGAAGGAAAAATGAACACTGAAGAGGGAGGCCAAGGATGAAATGTCTTCTGGAGAACCAGTTTTACGTTACTTCCACAGGATAGAATGAAGATGAGGTGAAGGGCAATGTGTTCAATTCTTTGGACTTTATTATGCTCACCTATAAAATGAGGAGTAGTTGGACTAGATAATCCCAAAAACATCTTCCAGATTTGGGATTCTCCCTCACATATCATTCTCCTGTGCTCCAGAAGCCAAGGCACTGTCATTTATTTAGTGATATCCAGTGGTATTACAAGCCAAGGGTCTATGAGGAAATGAAGAACTTCTAGAGGACTTGCCTGGTAAACCCTATCTCATCACTAGAATCATCCATTTGAACCATAAGCTCTTTGACAGCTGAAACTGTTTTCTTCATATTTCTGATCCTGCCAAACATAGCAGAAAGTAGACACTGAGGAAATGTTGTTGACTATATCATATTTTAATCTTGATTTCTCATTGACGTTCTGCCCTCTATGTTTTGATCTCCACTCATTGAATAGAGGGGGACAAACTGAGCAAGTGTTCCCCATTTCTGGAAGTCTTCTTCATCACTCTTCTGGGTACTGATAACCATGGTATTCACACAAAGCAGGCATTGAACAATTGAAATGAATGAGCTGATTTCTCATCCCTTTCATCCTAAAGGAAAAAAATCATAGGAGGCAGGAGGATATAGCAGAAAAATACAACATCTGGAATCAAGAGAAACTTGGGTTCAAATCCCACCTCTGACACTAAGTAACTATGGGCAAGTCACAACTTCTCTGAGCCTCAGTTTTTTCAAATGTAAAGTGGGGTCATAATATGAAGCAACTCGGTGGTGCAGTGAAAAGAACGCAGGATCTAGAGTCAAAAAGACCTGAGTTCAAATCTGGATTCAGATATTCCCTAGCTGTATAACCCTGGGCAAATTTGTTAATGTCTCTAGGCCTCAGTTTCCATATTTTCAAAATGGGTACCTACCTCTGGGGTTGTTATAAGAATAAAGTAAGATAATATTTATAAAGTGCTATGCAAATCTTAAAGTGCTATATGAATGCTAGCTAATAAATTATATTACATTATTAGTATAAGTATAGTTATAATACTATGGAGTTGTGGTGGGGAATCACATGAGATAATAAATGTAAAGTGCTTTGAAAACTTTAAGGTGCTGTATAAATGCCAGATAATATTTTTACAGATACATTAAGATCTTATATTTATTCATTATCAAAGTTATCTTCCTCCAGAATATAAACCTAAGTAGCCTATTTAATAGTCTTCTTCTGGTTTCCACCACCCAAAATAACACTGAGTGATTGTCTTTTTTCTTTAATGGCAAATATGGTCAAGATCTCAGGTTTTAGTTACATCTGAAGGATATAGGTTTTATGGATTGTACTGTATGGATGCTCATCATTTTCGCTTTCCAAGTGTCTTTGATTTACAGTTCTAAAACGCATTCTTCTGGTGGCTTGCTTCAGCATGTAGTAAATGCATCAGGGAATTCAGAGAAACAAAACAGTCTGTACGAACCGATGGATTGCCTTGGAGATGCTTTTCTTCTTTCCTTTCTCTGTCTGTCTTCCCCTTTTGGCAGGAAAAGAAAAATTTCATCTACACCAGCTAATTTATGTGTGTCCAATTAATGAGTGACCTGTTCTCTTCCTTTTCAGCCCTGGGCCAGGAGGCACAAATTGCTGGGGAGCAAGTGTGGAGCACACTGTTTGTGAAAACTTACCCTGCCCTAAGGGAGTGCCTAGCTTCAGGGATCAGCAGTGTCAGTCCCACGACCGTCACAACTACAAGAAGAAGGGCCTTCTGACAGCTGTCATCATCGATGGTAAATGCATTAGCTTCACTTTCAGTGTGTGGTTACTTCCTTGCCTCCCACTTGCCCCCCACCCCCAGTCTCACCCTAGATCAGCTTGTGAGAGTCATTAGCCTACATCGGGAGTGCTATTGATTAGCTTTGGGGACTCATCGCCTCTGGTAGCCTCACAGTTTTCTAAACCCGTGTGTAGACAAATAGGAGGGTCCCCAAGCATACCCTGCTCATCTTCCTGTCCCAATCCAAATCACCGTTTGGCCTGACTTCTTTCCGAACTGCAATAAGGAAAATTGTACTCATGGTGACATTCCTCACATCTCTCTGTTTTTTCTCTGATTGTTTTGGTATTTCTTCACACTTTTAAAATAAAAGTCCCCCCCTACACTCAATCAGTTTGAGTTTAATTTTACTTACTGGAAAAACAATGGAGAAAATTTTGAAAATAGTTTATGGATTTGGAAAGATAACTTGAAAACACATTCCCTTTCCATGTTATTCCATGGATGTTGTCCTAAATTAGGAAAATATCTCCCCCAAGGAAAATTTTAAGAGATATAGAATAGAGCATTGGAAAAAAATGTTTGTTTGCGAGTTAGAGGACATGAATAAAAATCCTGGCATTGCCACTTACCATCCTGGGCGAGTCAGTTAAAATGTTGGCCCTTACTTTTACTCATCTGTAAAATGAGGATATCAGACCTAGGTCTTTTCCAAGTCTAAATCTGTCATCTTATGAATTCCCAGTGTTGAAGAAATCCCAGAAGTACAGTTTAAAAGTATAACCTCTATTTAATAAAAACAAGGGAATAAAGGGCCTTAGTAAGTCTATCAAATGGAATTCTATCTATCTACCTACCTATAAATAAAACTTTGTATAAGAATGATATAAGCTGAAGAAAACCAAAACAGTTGTGACTTCTAAAATTTCAGAAAAAGGAGATAAATTTTATTTGTGATGAAAGATGACAAAGTCAAAAGAATTAAAACCCTATTTTAAGTCAACACATAAAATATCTAGTAGGAAAATGGGACATTCATCCCAGCCAAAGCCTTGATTCCTCATTTATTATGACCAGCATTTATTCTGATACCTCAAGAGAGAACCTCTAAGCTATATACATTCCCCATGACTTAAATTATAAGATCAGTTGAACATAACTAAGTGAGGTTATGACCAAGCATCATTTTAGACCTAATGGAGCTCACTAAGCAGCTTCTAATCCCAAAACATGACTCTTCAGCTATGGATGGATGTGGAGAAGATAAAGCTAAACTATTTCTGACATTCTAAATGGTAGCAGATGACTCAAAGCAATTCTACTGTCACTTAGTTTAAAAGTACCTGGTCATTATCCAGTCACTTTACTTTAAAAAAAATAAAAAGTACCTTTTGTAGCTAGAATCTATGTAGGTCTAAATGCATTGTCATACAACAGATTTTCAAAGTTGAAGAGCTTGCGGCCACTTCCTCCCACCCCCACCCTTTTCCTTCAAACACATACAACCTCGTCAGAATGGAAGAGGGAGAGACAGGGTCTGGTAGAGAAAGGAATGCTTATAGCTTTAGGCACCAGCAGTCAAAAAATGAGACCTTACCTCTTTTCTGGCTGGCCATTAATCTGACACAGGAGGAGACAGGAAGACTTCCAGATGTCCCAATAGAATCCAAACCTCTAATCAGCAGGGAGATAACAAATACTATAGCTTTTTTTTTTTTTAGGGTTTTTTTCCCTCTTCTCAATGGCTAATTCTGATGAGAAGCTGCATTGTTTCGGAATTTTCAGTAGTCTGTGGCCCTTCAGATAAAGACTTTGGAGTCCCTTTTATGTCTACTCTCATTTTGTTTCATCAGGAGACCATACTGTAAGAGAGGCTAACTAGGCTATTTCATAAAATAATAGAGATATATTAGTGGTTCTGTCCTTAAATGTTGTTTCACTTCCAAATTCCCTTTTGGATTTGTTTTCAAATGAAGAAATCCTGTCTAAGTCTTTGTTTCCCCATGCCCCTCTCTCTAAGTAGAGTTCAGTTTTCTTTTTAATTTTTAACTCTTCTCATAAATTAAACTACTTATTTATCAAATCACTACAACTTTACTCATCATTACAGAAAGTGTACTGAAGGGCCATTTTTTGCCAGTTACTTAGATATGGTCCTTCACTTACTAGATTCACTATTTGCTTTTGCCCACTTTTTTTAAAATGACTTCTTTGCTGATTACGATAACCCATTACTCTGAAGGTCTCTGAATGAAGAGCACCCTGTACTGTTAAGTCATTCTTGATATAACAATAAAGTTAGAAAGATTCTTGCTTTGGAGAAAAGCCCTGAGAACTTTTCCAGGACAGCTTCACCAGTCTTTTTTTTTGGTTGGTGGTGGTGGTGTTATTGTGGTTTCTTACATATTTGATTTTTCTTGAGTTTCAAGAGAAATCAGAGGTCAGCAATTTTGTTTTTAAAAAAAGAGTATTTCATGATTTAAGAAAACAAAATAATAAATGCCCAATTCAGAGGGAAACTGCATATTATAGAAATGAAACTCTGTTCTTCTTAAACTTCCATTTATAAAAAGGCACAGTTACAGTAGCACTCCTGATATGTGATTCCTGTGGTCTGACTCTTGACTCCATTGAAATCCATTATAACTGCCCTATTCATAGTGGCATTGCCATCACTGGTGAATTCTTTGGCTCCAGACACATGCTACAAGGAAGGAAAGACATTTTTTTTCTTTTTTCCTTTAAAAAATTATTGCAGAAATAGATTTTCCAAAGGGGAGCTTAGGACCACAAATTAATAACACCCACTCCCCACAAAAGGCAAAAGTTTCCCTTAGAAAATAGTGCTAAGTAGAAAAGTATTCAGATGGCATCTATTTGTACAGCCAGTTGGAAAACCCACCCAATTTCTCCTTTCCCCCTATTAATTCTTCCAAGAATTTAGTTGTCATCCTCCTCCTCTTCCTCCTCCTCCTCCTTCTTCTCTCTCTCTCTCTCTCTCTCTCTCTCTCTCTCTCTCTCTCTCTCTCTCACTCTCTTTCTTCAATGAACTCTTATAGTAACTTGACAATGAGAGATCGTGCAGCTACTACTCAACTGTCATCTTCCTCTCCACTGAAACTGGCCTAACTGGTTCCATAAGGGATATCCCCTATCTTAAACATGCATCCTGAAAATAGACATTAGAACGAATCAAAAGAACTATCTTTGAAAGTATTTCACCCTGCATTCTTAAGACCATTTCATACAACCCACATACCAATCCTTTGCTCAGCTTTTTTAAAAAGTTCCACTTCTCCTGAAAGAGAACTCCATAACTACAAAAGGAAATTGAAGGCTCTGGAACTATTCTAAGTTAGGACTCAGCTCTATTTAGCCTCCATGGGAGCCATTAATGAAAATATCATTTGTAGAAGAAATTGAACATTGCCAGTCATGTACCGTCACCACATGCCATAGTGTCATACATAGCTATATAGAGCATTGAGAGAATTTTAGAGAGATCTCATTTCTTCTGTGTTCCTTACATGATATAAAACTTCAGGATTGGAAGGGACCTCTGAGATCACATCGTCTATCTCATACCTGAAGAAAGGATTTCAGTTGCAACATAGCAGACAAATGGTTATCCAACCTTCTACTTAGATAACTCTCATTGGTAGAAAGATTTTCCTGAAGTGACACTTAAATTTGCCTCCTTCTATCTTCCCCCTATTTGTTGTTATTGTTGCTACTGTGCTACTATAATGTGACTAAAAGAACACATATAATTCCTTTTCTACATGATGGTCCTTCACATGCTAGAAATGACCTTACCTCCTTCGCCCGATCTTCATTTGACACGAATTCAAGGCCCTTTCCCATCCTTTCGATCCTCCACTTGACAATTTCCCATTTATCACTTTCCTTCCTAAATTATGGCATTTCAAATTGAATGTGGGGATCCAGATGTAATCTGATAAGGGGAGAGCATAGTGGACTGTGACCTCCTTTTTCCTAGGTGCCACTATTAGGTTTGACTGCAGTCACTGTTGACTGACATTGAGTTTACAATCCACCCAAATTCCCCAATCTTTTTCATAAGAAATTCTGTTTAGTTCTATCCTCTATACTTTATATTAGGGGGAGTTGATTTTTAACCCAAATAAGAAATGGTATTTATTACTATTAAATTCCATTTTATTTCATTCATTTTAATATTCTAGTCTACCATGTATTTTTGCATCCTGACCTCATAATCTAACATGTGACTATCCCTCCCAACTTGAGTTCATCTACAGCTTAAATCAACACACTATCTATATCTTGCTCTGAGTCACTAATAAAGAGTGATACATAATACATAGTACCAAAGAGATCTACTCTACTGGAGGCTTGAAAACCTCCAAGGTGACACTTAATCACTAATGACTTCTGTTTGAATCTAAATTAATTATGCTATCCTTTAGTCAATATCTTGCCAGGTTTTCACACATATGCATTGAATATCATATTATGTAGTTTATATTCTATATCATATTATATAATATATCACAACATATATTTTCATTACATATGTGTATGTGTGTATATATACATACATACACACATATACATACGTGTGTGTGTGTGTGTGTGTGTGCGTGCGAAAAGGCAGCATAATGTAGACATCACAGTGTAATGGATAGATAGCCAGGAAGGAAGTGAGGATATGGGTGCAGGAGAAGGGCTGATGACAAGAGGTCCAGATTGCTTAAGTGAGTGACTTGATGATGAGATATGAAGCATAATCTGTTCTAGTACCTTTAATGATTTGGAGGTATAGGTCAGTGATATCAAATCATACAGAAATGAATTCTTGCCCATTGGCTGCATACTGACTTAGAAAAACCACAGATTAACATTACCAATATTGTATTATATTTTTACCTATTCTGTTATACATTTCTCAATTACATTTTAATCTGGTTCTGGGCTACACTTGGGAGTTTTGAGGATGCAAGTTCAATACCTCTGATCTAATGATTTTGCACTTACCAATAAAAATACCTAAACTGTAGGGCAGGATTTCCAAAAGTCCTTTGGATTAACTGTCCCAGTATCTGGGAGAGTGATTTCTGGGGATCCAGGAGTCTAGATGGTACAGTACTATGGGGGAACATCAGGTGAATGACTCTACATCATCCTTCCTTGGAGGATAAGCAGCTACTTCCTCTCAGGATATACAACTCCCACCTCTTCAAGAGGCGCCCACCATTATTTTCATGACTTCATTTTTTAAGTTGTCCTTTTCCTTCTCTTCCTGCTCTATATGACCTTCTCCCACTGTCCAACCTTCCTTGTAAAGGTCAGGTTTCCGTTCTCACTCTTCAGATCCGTTTTCTTCTTGGTTTTCTCTCTGAAGTTCTTCAAGTGCAGTTTGAAACAGCTCTGCCAAAGTTGGGCTCCATTCCAAGTATTCATGCTCTTCTTAGGTGGTTACCTTACTTGTCCAAACAACCCATTTTTTTCTCCCAAAATTCTTTTCCCATTTCTGGGGGTGGAAGTAGAAGTAGGATATAAAATATGTTCGTTCCTTGGCCTTTAGCCAAGTTCTTCTGCTATGAAGTTTAGGGGTAAACTTCATAGGACACATAATTCAGGGTATAAGTGAAAAGATCATTTTTCTGCAGCTCAGGAAGTCTAACTTCTAATGGTAGCTCTTCTGCTACCTGTGTGACTAACCTCTCTAAGCCTGAGTTCCTCGGGGAATTAGATTAAATGATCTCTTAAGTTTTTTCCACTTTTAAAATTCTTTGCTTGGGGACATGCTGTCAATCTACAGAAAAATATAGAAGGAAAATATTTACTCCAGGGCTCATTCATACCTGCCACTGGTTCATTCCAGGGAGGATTTAAACCCCTTTTCCAAGGTAACTTGATTACAAGGGAGAATGCTATGCTCCTCAGATAGTTTGCTAATAATGAAAATGTAAAGCATGTTGTAAATCTCAAAGTGCTACATAAATAGCAACTATCTAATTGTAATTATTAAAATAAAAACTCAAATCCTCATCTATCTGCATCTTATTTGGGTTATTCCACTTAAAAGAAAAACCAGCTAACTGTAGTCCACTAGGATATAGTAAAATCTAACATTTATGTGCAAATCAAATTCTGCTATCTTAGCAACGTTAAGCATCTTGAACTCCTCTCGCATTGGGGGCCTCTCTTGTAGCACTTTTATTCTGCCTTGTAGCATAAGTTATTAGCACGCTTATCTCTTATGCTAGAAGGTAAGCTCATTGTGGATAGAGAGTGTGCCTTATTCATCTTTGTATCTTACATAGGAGGAACTAAAAAATATTTATTGGATATTTGGGAGAATGAATGATTGTTTTAAAAAATATTCAACTAGTCATAGTTCCCTTTAATTTTTCTGTAAATCACTTAACTGAAAAATTATGGCCCCTATTTTATTTCTCAAAATAGATTTTTCCCAAGATAAAATTTCTATTTTCTTACTTCATAAACAGTCTAATTGAGGATAAGTACCATTTGCTAACCCTGATACCCTAATAAATAAAGGAGTTTTATTGAATGGTGTTAATAATAATAGTACCAATTGCTGACATTTAAGAGTGATTTAATATGCCAGTCAATTAACAAATATTTAAATGGTACAGTGGAAAGAGCCCTAGACTTCGAGTCAGGAAGTCCTACATTTAAATCCTTCTTCTGACACTAGCTATTTGATCCTGTGCAAGGCACTTAGCCTCTCTAAGCCTCAGTTGCCTCATCAGTAAAATGAGGGTGGTTGGGCTCATTCACTTCTAAGGTCCCTCCTAGCTCTAAATCTATGCTCCTATGCTGCTATGATCCTCTGCTTTATTAAGTGTTAGTCCCTGTCCTAGGTGCTGGGAATAAAAATGCAAAGAATGAAACAACCCCTATTCACGAGGAACTTACATTCTGATGCAGGAGATAAAATATATATAAATATATTTATAAAGAGAAAATGCAAATAAATACAAAACAGTTAAATCTGTGCCAGTTTGGAAGGAAGGACACTAGACTTTGGAAGGATTAGAAAAGTTTTTATATAAAAAGTTGTACCTGAGCTGTATCTTCAAGGAATAAGGGCACCTTTAGGAGACAGGGATAAGGATAAAGTGTACTTCAGACGTGTGGGACAGGCAATGCAACATCATGGCGATGGGAGATGCAGTACTGTGTATTGTGGACAGAGAAAATGCCAGTGTGGCTGGATCCAAGAGTGTGTAAAGAGGCATAATGCCCATTTGAAGCTAGAAATAGGATGGGGCCAAATTCTGTGGGTTTTAGAAGCTAAACAGAGGATTTTATATTTGATCCTGGAAACAATATGAAGCCACTGCAGTTTGTTGAGTAGGGGAGCCACATAGCCAGATCTGCACTTAAGGAAAATTATTTTAGCAATGATATGTAGTATGGATTGGATTGGGGAGAGACTTGAGGCCAGGAGATGAATCAAAAAGCTGTTAACGTTAATCTAAATAAGAGATGGTGAGAATCTGAATTAAAATAGTAGCTATGTGAGGTAAGAAAAGGAACTATTGTGGAGGTAAAAATGATATGATTGGCCACCTGATTCAATACGTGGAATGAGGGAGAGTGAAGTCAAGAATAATGCTAGTTTTGTGAAGCTAGGAGTCAGGAATAATGTAGTCCCTTGGACAAAAATGATAAGGTTTGGGAAAGGTGTTGTTGGGTTTTTTTGGAGGGGGGAGGGATGGGTTCAGTTTTGGACATGCTGTGTTTGAAATGTCTGTAGGACATGATTTAAAATGTCCAATGGACAATTGGTGAAACTCAGCAGAGAGACTAAGGCTGGCTATTTAAATCCGTATGTCACCAGCACACAGATTATAAATAATTCTATCTGTAGAAACTGATGAGTTACAAAGAAAAAGAATGTCAGCAGAGAAGAGGGCATACAATAGTATTGGGGAACATCCATATTTAGGAGGCATGAAATGGATGATGACCCAGCAAAAGAGACAGAAAAAAGGAGTAGTCATACCGATAAGAGGAGAACCAGAAAATAGTAGTAAACATCTATTTGCATCACTGTTTCCATTTTACAGATGATGAAGGTTAGCCTCAGAGAGGTGTAGTATACATTTTTCTCCTGCAAAGTTTTTACAGAGGTTCACACAAAATAGGTGAGTCTTCCTTTGGATTCCTTGATTTTGCTTTAGTATTACTGGAACATAGATTCGTCTATTGGTTATCTGTCATTCTCGATGGTTGGGCCACATCTTTTGCTAATCATATATCTCTCTCTGCCTATGTACTTTATACCACTTATAGTTTTTATTCTAAACCTAACAAGCATCAAATGAAATCAGCATTTCTATATATATTTTAAACAAAAGAGGATTACACATGAAACTGCAAATCTCCTTTACATTGAACTTGCTTTTCTTTTTAAGTATATAATAAATTCAACATGCAAATTTCAAATATTTCTTCCTTGTCTATGACGCCTTCTCATCTTCTTTTGTTTTGGAGGGTGTGGAAGGGAGGATAGGCTGAGTAAGTCTATATAAATCCTATCTCTGTCTTCCACCCCATTCTCCCACTGGGGAAAAAAAGAAAAGAAAAATAAAACTCCTTATATATAAAATATGTAACAAAAGTTTTGCTTTTCTTTTGAATACATATGTATATATGTATGTGTGTATACACATGTGTATATTTATATGTGTGTTCATACAAGGAAAATAAAGTCCCACATTGACCCTGTCCAAAACTATATGTCTCATTTTGCATTTTGAGTCCATCACCTCTAAGAGAAGGTGAGCAGCATGCTTCATCATCAGTCCTCTGGAGTTTGGCTTGGTCATTTCATTGATCATGGTTCTGAAGTCTTTCAAAATTGTTTTCCTTTATAATGTTATTGTTTAGATTAATCTCCTAGTTCCATCCCCTCCATCAGTCTCCCTATGTTTCTTCAAAATACCTTTTCCTTATTCCTTAAGGCATTAATAATATTTATATATCATCATTTGTTCAGCCATTTCCCAATTGCTTTGTATCTCCTTAGTTTCTAGTTTTTAGCCACTAGAAATAGAGCTATTGTACATATTTTTGTATGTATGAGCCCTTTTTTTCTTTCTTTAAAATTTAGAGCTAGTGGTGGTATTGCTAGGTATGAACATTTGAGTCACTTATTGGATGTGGCTCTAAACTACTTTTAGGAATGATAGAACCAATTCCCAGATCTACCAGTAGTGCATTAATATAACTTTTTCCAAAACACCTCCAACAACTGTCCCCTTTGCCAATATAATAGGTATGAGGTAAAATCTCAGAGTTCCTGTAGTTTTTCCTGGCCAACATGTTACAGTCAATTACTCCCACCATAAGTCTCTCTGCATTTTACTTTGTGTGACCCACCGACTTTATATGTGGAACATCAGAGTCTGGATACAAAATAGTCTCAATAAAGAGGACAAATGGGCACAATCTAACATGATAAAAAGGATCGGTATGATCAATGAGGATCAATATGAAATTCTACCCTTGCATTCACAAAGTCAAGTGCCCAGGTATATAGTGAAGGAAAATTTAATAAAAACTGATGTGAAAAAAAACTAAGACATTTTAGTTAACTAAAAGCACAATAGAATTTGGAAATTTTGACTACCAAAAAAAAAGAAAGAAACCTAATTCAATTTTAAGCTTAGTAAATATCCTGTAAACAACAAGAAAGTTAATAGTTCTATTGCACTAACCAGATCGTGTCTGAAGTGCTATATCTTAAGAGGGACGTAGACTTGGAGAATATTCAAAATGAAGATGATGAGGGGGTTGAAATCCATGTCAATGAGAAGTTGTTCAAAGAGCTGGAAATACTGAGAAAACTCATGGGGAACTTGTGACTATAGTCTTCAAACATTTGAAGAACCACCATGGGAAGGAGATCTAGAATGATTTCGCATGTTTCTAGAGGATAGAACTAGAACCAATATGGTCAAAGTTGCGGGGAAGCAGGATTTAAGCTGCCAAAAAACATTGCCTTACTGAATCCCTTGTCATTGGAAATGCTCAGGTAGAGGTTTGATGATCGGCTCTCTGGGACACTGTAGAGGGGATTTGTACACCTTGTAGAAAGTTGGATCCAATGACTTCTAAACTTCCTTCCAAGTTTAAAATTCTATGACTTCTCCTTTGGGCTTTTTTATTCCATTTTTATGTTGTTTTACTTTGTTTACCTTACATTTCTTAAAAACACAAATGTTTCCCTAATAACTACTTGGTCAGTTGTTTAAAAAAAAAAAAAGAATACAAATCAAGGAGATTGTTCCTCAAGATGAAATTTTCTTCCTGGACATGTATCTTGTAACCTCATATTCTTTCCAGGGAAGTTTCACTTACTATTCTCTCAATTCCTGCTTCTGATGCCCCTCATTCCCTAATTCTAGCTGAAGGCATAAAATTCACCAAGGTGCCCCCACACACCATATACACCCATCTAGTGCATGTGAATCCTTGTTGTTTTACTAGTATATCACATTGTAAAATATTGGATAAGCTTAGTACCTAAAAATGCTCTTGAAGAAAAATAAATAATTTATGTCCATAAAGCAGGGAGAAAAGGTTTGGAAACAAAGGAGGGAATCAAACCACATAATTCCATTCTGTCTGTGTGGTTCCATCATTCTGTTCTCATCTCAGGACAGCTTGATTCCATTTGTTTCCTCTGAATGTTTAGGTATCAAATATGTACGGATGTCTGGTGGGTTATATTTTCAGTGCCTCAGTTAAAAAAAAAACAACTGGGCTCTTCCTGCTTCACTTTTTGTTTGCCTAATACTGCTTCTCTTTTTATACTGTTCTTCTGCACTTATTCACACATTCATTCCTGTACAAATATGTATATCATTTTTTCCCCTCAGATAAGCCTTGTGAGCTCTACTGCTCTCCTCTGGGAAAGGAATCTCCTGTGCTGATAGCAGACAGGGTTCTTGATGGCACACCCTGTGGGCCCTATGAGAATGACCTCTGTGTAAATGGCAGGTGCCAGGTACAGTACCTTTCTTTCCTTTTTTTCATTTCTTTAATAGTATACCAAGAAGAAAAGTGGCCTCATTACACAATGGACAGACTGCTGAGCCTGGAGTCAGGTAGACCTGGCTTCAGCTCCCACCTCCTGCAATCATTAGCTGTGTGATGCTTAGCACTCTCTTCCCTGGTCTTCAGGCAACTCTCAAAGACATCCATTAAATTGTAGCAGGATAGCAGCCTATGTTAGTAGAAGGAACATACGTATGTTGTGTAGAGAATATAAATAAAGAAATATATGTATGTATATATGCATATAAGGAGAGAGAAACTGATGTCACTAATAACCGAACTAAAATAGAAACCAGAACTGCTTCTAAGAAGAGGCCTTTCAATATAGTGCTTAATGATGCAATATCCTGAAGTTTAATCTTATAAGGCACTATCCCTAAAGAGCTAATTAAATAGTATGCATATATGAAGGTATATAGCTATATAAAGAGCAATCAATAAGCATTTTGAAGCTAGACAGCTCAGTGGATAGAATGCCAGGCCTGAAGTCAGAAAGATTCATCTTCCTGAGTTCAAATCTGGTCTCAAACACTAACTAGCTGTGTGACTCTGCACCAGTTACTTACCCCTGTTTGCTTTGGTTTCCTCCTCTATAAAATGAGCTGGAGAAGGAAATGGCAAACCACTCCAGTATATTTGCCATGAAAACCCTAAGTGGGGTCACAAAGAACTGGACACGACTGAAACGAATGAACAGCAACCACAACCACTTTCCCATGTGCCAGGCACTGACCTGGGCACTAAAATAATGTCATCCCAGTTCTCAAAGAAATTCCATCATATCAGAGAGATGACATGAACAGATATAAATATATGAGTAATAAATATAAAAAATTAAAATTAAAAACAAAGTAACATTTGGGAGGGAACCAGGAATCAAGTAGAAGAAGATAGTCCTTAAGTTAAATTTTCAAGGAAGTTAGAAATTGTATGAGGCAGAGGTGAAGGCAGAGAACGTTCCAGGCATGGGCAATGCAAAGGCACTGGGGGGAGGAGGAGATAGCTGACGTGATGTATGTGAGGAACTCCAGAAAGGCCAATTTGGCTAGATAGTAGAACATGGGGAAGAGAGTAATACATAATGATGCTGAAAAGGTACTTTGGGTCCAGAATATGAAAATTCCTAAAACTTAAGCAGAGACTTTCTGTGCTTAGGAAAAATAACTTCGGCAACTGATATGAAGAATAGACTGGAGAGGGAAGAGACATGAGAAAGGAAGAGCAACAGTCCAGGAAAGGGATGATGGGGAGAGAAAAGAGAGAGGCAGAGGAAGAAGAAGAAAGCAGGAGCTTCTTAGGAAAAGCTGAGATCTGGAAATAAGATCAATTTCTGTTGATACAAACTAAAAACTCAGTACATTCCTTTGCTTAGCGCATGTAATGAGCCAAACATCTATATTATTATTTCATAAATACCCTGCCTACCAAAGTCATTATCTTAATTTTATTTCTAAAGTTGTGTTTCAGGGAAATGTTAGGAAAATAGTAAATGGCACTGGAAAATCATTAAGAAAGACACATTTGAAACTGTATTTCATTATAAATGTTACACAGCTTCATCCATTGACCGGAAATAGCTAACTCGTTTGCTTCATTCATAGATGGGGAAGAAAGGAACAAGGGAAGAAAGGAAAAAAAGAAGGGAGGGAGGGACAAAAAAGGGAAGGAAGGATACAGGTAGCAAAGGGAGGGAAGGAGGAAAGAAAGACAGAAGCAAGGAAAGAATGAAGGAAAAAAGAAAGGAAGAAAAGAAAGAAAAAAGGAGTGAGGGAGAGAAGCACTTATTAGACGTCTGTGTTCCAGGCACTGTTCTAAGTATTTTACAAATATAATCTCATTTGATGATTATGATAGTAATCTTTGAAAGTAGATGCTATTATGGTCTCCATGTTACAGTTAAGGAAACTAAGGCAAGTAAAAGTAAAGAGACTTGCCCAGGGTCACACAGCTAGTAAGTTTCTGAAACTGGATTTAAACTCAGGTCTTCTTGCCTCTAGGTCCAATTTTCTTTACATTGCATTACCCACTTGGTGTCAATTCCATATTTTCTGAATCAACATCTACTTCAACCTGTGGCCAGTATCTTGGAGTTTGGGGTGGGTAGTCAGAATCAATACTCAATAAACATTTCTTAAGTACTTCCCAAGTGGCAGGCACTGTGCTAAGCATCAGGGAAATAAAAGCATAAGATAGTCTATGCCCTCCTCAAGGAGCTCACAATCTAATTGAGGCAAGGCAATAAATACAAAAATATATTTAAAAAAAGAAACTGAAGCAGGAGTGAGGTTGGTGAGGAGAGAAGTCCTGCAAGCCAGGTAGGGAAATGATCTGAGAAGGTGAGAGTTCCAGACTGGATTTCATCCTGCAGAATGATGAGTTTCTGGAGATCATGAAGTCTCGTCGGAGAGCTGATGATTTCCAGTGTCAAGAGAGGCATGCCTGATAGCCATGTCACAGTGTAACTTAGAATGAAGGACAAGTTTTTTTGTTGGCTCAGTTCAGTCTGCCTCAGAATAATGTCTTGGGAGATTCCCAGTGTAACTTCTCTCCATCTCTGAACAATTTTCTATGATTTTGAAATTATAAATGTTCAGTCTAGGTTCCAACTGAACTTCATCAGTGAGGATGCCAACACATACTTTTAGGAGAGGTGGTAACTTCAGGACTCGTGCAATTTGGCATCATGGCTATATCTCCCCTATATATGAAGCCAACAGACCCTCCAATGAAATTGGAAAAATTGGTGCTGATATTCTGGACCCAATATAAATGTGGGTGGGAACTTGAGCCATAGTAAGTGTTAAGAACTAGGTGTCAAATGGAACACCATAGATTTCCTGTATTTCATGGATTTTAGTCAATTTCATGGAAAAGTTAGAAAAATGTATTATCAAGAAATCTTTTCTCAATTGAAATCATCTCCTTTAATGTTTCGTTTTGAGGTATGGCTTCAGTTGACTCATACCTAAAACAGAAAAGGAAATATCAGAATATGTAAAATATCTGAATATCCCTGTAATATCTGTTTTGTGACTTAAAAAAACTAGAAGTGAAACAGCACTTCTTCTTTTGCAGAGGAGAGAGATTGGGTATGGAACATGGCAAATACTGTCAGATTTGGTTGATATGTTGTGTTGGTTTTTCTTAACTGTTTATTTTTTATTCTATTTTACAAGAAATCAATTGTTGGGTGGGGAAAAGGGAGGAATATATTTAGAAATGATGATGAAACAAGAAAAGACATGCATTAAAATTTGAAAAAAATTTAAAGTGGAAATGGGAAAATGCCCAAATCCAAAACTACCAAGTAAAAATTTATTTTTCAAAACCTGCAAAGAAGTCTCCTAATGAGATTCTGCTGCCACAGAATCTCTTCAACTCTGTTGGAATTTTAAATATTTTCAACTTAGGCAAATGCCTAATTCTCTTTGCAGAAGAAAGCCTGACAGTGTCCAGACTGCCTCAGCACTGTTCAGTCCTGTTATCAGATACAGATATGTGTGGATGATAAGTACTTGGTGCCCAGGACACTTGGCAAGACATTTTCCCCAATATAAAATGCAGTGCTCTAATGTATGCTCTAATGAGGGCCTAAAATAATCTTTTCTTTGTGGCAAAGAATGTTCACTGCTTCTGCCAAATGGCACTGTGGAGCGCTAACGAAGCGCTTATAATTACTCAAATGAGGAATTGTTGACAGTTCCCAATAAACTTGCTAGCAAGCCAAGTTTGGATTTTATTTTCTTAATAAATTGAACCCTTAAGATGGGATATCCTAGGCATGTGCTGGTCCATGATATATCTTCATTATTTACATTCCTTTTTTAACCACTCCAAAGAAATATCATTAATATCCTTTATAGTAAAGCCAGCTGAGCAACTCCCAGCCTTTTGCTAGTGTATTTAACTGGCCTCTTGTCAGGGCTGAGGCATTTCTAAGAATACTAAAATTCTCTGGTCAGTGGAGTCTGCAATATGGTTCATAAGTATTTTCAATTCTAAGCCATTAGTAACCTATGGCAACCTTCAATAAACATGGTTCCTTAATCCTCAGTTTTCAAAAGGAAAGATGCCTTATATTATAAAGAGAGATGATGGAAAACTGAAAAACATTTAGTCTTTTAGTTCTGAATATACCAGCTCTAGTCAGGTACAGGGAGCAATTGAAGTCAAGGGCATTTGAATGGTCATGATCTAGTTTAAGGTAGTGTTGAAGAGAGAATCTTTATGATAGTATCTCTCCAAGCAGGAAATTTCTGCTGAGATAAAGTTTGGATTGGATGATCTCTGCAGGCCCTTCCAGTCCTTAGATTCTGTCCAATCAGTCAACAAGCATTCAATTAAGCAGGAACCATGTGCTAGGCACTGTTGCTAAATGCTATGAATACAAAGAATGCAAAAAAATAATAATTCCTGCATTCCAGTATACATTCCAATGGAGAATTAAATTTCTGTAATTTTTATGAGTGTATAATAAAAAGAAAGTTTTTATTACAGTAATGGACAAACTGGTTAAGAAGGGCATGGTACTTACAGCATGCTCAGATTTGTCCTTCCTGCTTATAATTTTCCTTTTAACAGAACCCGTTGGTAACTTAAAGGAGTAACATGGGAACTTAAGGGCAGCAAGGTGGCTCAGTGGATAGAGCACTGGATTTGGAATCAGGAAGATTGACCTTAATAAGTTCAAATCCAGCCTCACTCTTATTAACTGTGTGACCCTGGGCAAGTCATTTAATCCTGTTTGTCTTAGTTTCTTGGCTAAAAAATAGACTGGAGAAGGAAATGGCAAACTGCTTTAGTATATATGCCAAGAAAGCCCCAAAAGGGAGTCATAAAAAGTTGGATATGACTGAAACAACTTAACAAGCAAAAAAAAAAATCCCAAAACCAAATAAACATGGGGACTTAAGTTTTTGGCAGCACCGAGTAGAGAATTATTTTGGGGCAGAGAAGTCTTTTCTTGCTCTCGTGTCAGAGTGCTATGGGGGACCAGCTAACAAACTCCAGATGAGGCCCTATAGAGTGCTCATATTTGTCCCAATTGGCTGTGGAGCCAGAACTAATGACTGAAGAGATACTGAGCTAGACCCAAGGTCACATACATAAGGGATAACAGGTCAGTATCTTACTCTCAGGGAGTCTTACAGAGCATGTTCAGATATTCCTTGCCTAGTTCAAATCTAATACATGGAACTTTGGGGAATCAGTTTCTGAGCATGAGTAGTTAAGGGATTGGTACCGTAGGATGACTGAATTCAAAGTCTTCTAATTAACTGGGAAGCTAGAAGAATTGATGACTCAGGAGATATTGGGCCATATCTGAGGTCACTTAGACAAGAGAGAAGAGACCTATCTCTCACTCTCATACTATGAGATTATCTCAGACTTCGGATGCTGCTCAGCATCTTGGGAATCATCAGTTTTCTGAATCTATAATCCATGAGAAGATGCTGAGTTTAGTCATCCCACAGTACCAATCTCTCAGTCACTCATAGCCAGAAATTTATTCTCCAAAGTTCCATATGTTAAATTGTAATCAAGCAAAAATGTAACTAAAGAATGCTTTGTATAAGCCACCAGGAATGACAAATTTGGGCATGCTCTGCTGGCTCTCATTGGCTGATCCCTTGTAACACAATGACATGAGGGTATTAAAAGTCTTCCCTGCCCAAACATATCTACCTACTTGGACTAGCTAAGACTTAAGTTCTCTTGTTACTCATGCCTTGAACATTAAGTTACCAAAGGCCTCTGGTAAAAGGTCTTTTACTTAAAAGAGTTAATACTTCAAATTATTAGCAACTATTAACATTGCATTAGCTCATCAGGCTAACTAATTTTTAAGGGCCCTGAGGAAAGAGGATATAAGACAAGTTTTTACTAAGAAAAATGATACAGTCAAGAACCAAGGGACATCCTACAGTTCAAGCAGCATGAGCAAATCACATACCACATACCACAAAGAGAGGAGAAGAAGTAAAGAAAAAAAATAAGGGAGAAATACTAAAATAGAGCTTATGTAGCAATTTTACCGAGGGTAAAACTCTTAGTCTACTTGGTGAAAGGCCTGATTGAGTAAAAACTCTGAATTATACAATATTTTAATGAAGTTTATTATTTTCAGATACAAATTCAACTAATTGCTAAGCAGGTATTTCTAACTAATCCTAACAAACTGTATTCCTTGAGCACAAAACAGCATTGTCACATTAAGCCTAGAGAAAGTATAGCATCCCCCAGTCAGGGAATACGGAGTGCATTCTGTAGCTACAGACTGTAGCTGCCCAACAAAGATGAAGCCCAGAAAATCCATTGGAACTATCCATTTAGTGTGCCAAATATCAGTCATTCAATGTCAAGGCAACATGCCTGACTCCATCTGGTAGGTACTGCTAAACAGTAGAGTGACCTGCCTGGCGCTTTACAGTAAGGGTTGGCAAACTATGGTGGCTGCCTGGTTTTGAACTAAGGTGCGGGGCCAAATGATGACTTGTTGTCAGCCATGCCTGATGAAGAGTCAGCCCAAATGTCAAGGGTCTTACTTAACTGTGCTTGGCCCAGCCCATTCAACCTTGACACTGACTTGCTCCTGTTAGGAGAAAGTTCAGCTGAGCCACCCATCCAATAGAGATGTCATGTTCTGCTCAGCTAGCCAAACTGAGGAGCACAACAGCTCATTTAGCCATGATCTATACCCCACAGCAAATTTCATGAGGACTCAAAAGAAAAAGAGAAGACATTGAAGTTCAGTTGTCCTGGAGTTGTAAGTTTTTCTTGGCTGTATGTTTTCTCTATACGTGTCTCAAATACCACTGCACTTTAACTTCATGCCCATTCGTTTCCCTGCCCTTGCAATTGACTCTGTTATGAGAGTGGGGAAATGGCTTTGTGAGGAAATGTCTTGTAATCACAAATTTTGTAATGCCATTTGAGTAAATGCTTTTGCCAAAGAACTGGTTCTTCTGATTTGTTAAGGAGAAACACAATGGCAGGGGTCCAGAGCTAGGATTAGAAGGATAGCGACCTACTGAATTACCTCTAGAATCCTGAAAGTAAGAGCATCCATCCTCTGGCGCTAGCTAATTGGGCAACTGAAATAAATTAAGATGTTAATTTATGCATCTATGGATCTATGGCATGTGTGTATACGTATACATACATACATATATGTGTGTGTACTATTTTTTTTAACCAAACTTCATTAGAGGCAGTAGCTAAGTGCCTCTCATTCCTACCTCTAAAACTATGGTCTAGAAATCCAATTCCTTTTCTCCAAAAAAATCTTGGTTTTTTGCTTCCCTTTTTCATATCAGTAATGAAAATACTTCCTATAGACCTCAGGTCTTTAGCCACCTGCCTAAGGCCTCATAATTCCCCACAATACTTTCTGGGTTCACTCGGGTTATACCAAGTGACCTTAATTTAAATCACTATAAGTAAGTAGTGGTCATTAGGTTTGACAAATCTCACCTGGCCGTAGCATGCCTGTCTGAAGTCTGATCCTATTCCCCAGGCAATAGCAAACTTCTCAGGTGTCCATGTCAGGCCAACATATGGTTCCTTCTGTACCCCCCAGCTACAGTCTACTAACCATCACAACTTATTCCTTCTTTTGGTGACCAGAAGGAGATGTGTTCTTTCCTGCTAGTGCTTGTGGATTGTGCAGATTAGTCAGTGAAAGATAAGAAACTACTTCTTTTTTCAGATGCTTCAACTCCCCTCTATGGAAAGAATTGCAAACCTACTATGTCATCCCAAATGTTATCCAGTTGTTTGCAAGCATTAAGTTCTTCCAGTCTCTAATCTTCTGACACAGGTTGGACTTTATACCTCTTGGATTCTTTTTTTTTCTTTCTTGGTTTGTTTAGAAGATGCCTGTCTTCCAAACTCTTAAAGATCACTTAATTTTTCCTAATAAGCTGGAAAGTCATAGAGCCCATTTACCTCACAAGGAGACCACCCAGTATGCTGTATACATATATTTGTTATTTGGCACTGACAGAAACATAAACATAGAATATTTTCTGATGACCATTGGAATATTCCCCTTCTCCCGACTTGATGAAACTGAGATTCTCCATGTGTTGTTGCTAATTCTTAGAGCAAATTGCTTTCCTGTTTGCTATGAGCACCAAGGGAGGGAAGAAAAGATGATTCATTTTAGGGACAAGACATTTTCCTGCATTTTTATTTGACTTTCTTGCCTTTCTCTTCTCTGATTGCTACTTGCTCAGATTTTGTCGTTGATGGGTACATTTGCCAGGAGTAGATACGAAGAGTCATTACCCTAAGAAGGTGTATTGATTCAGTGAATGCTTCTTATGTCTCAGAATTTGAACTAAAGAAATAAATTCACATTTACCACTGACAGATCAAATTACAACTAATTATTAGACAAAAACTAAAAAGCAAGAATAAGTACATTTCCAGCTACCTAGTAAATGCTCACTCCCAGGCTTCCTGAATTGTGGGATAAACAGTAACAAAGCTGTTGTCAGAACATCCACAAACCGGATCATTTCCAAACATAACTCAACTGACTTAGATTCTAGGTAGATGTGCCCAAAGAGAAAGACTGTCGGTGTGAACTCTTAAAATAGAGTTTCAAGCAACACACGTCATCAAAAATCCCATATCTTACACCGTCCAATTTATGTAATTCAGGAATGACTTGGATGGAACATTAAGCATTATAGTCTGACAAGTCATGGGTAAGAATTAAAACTTTGGTCAATGATGCCATAGAGGCAGGTGCAATTTAATTAGATTTTTTAACCTGCTCCCTGGCTGTCCCCATAGAGGCCAGAGACTTGGGGGTAGGGAGTGGAGTCTGAACTGCTGCATAGGCAATTTACCAAGATTCAGGGTCTATCTTAACTTTGTTCTTTGAAGGTACTTGTGAAAAGGAGAAGTTAGCTTGAAGGAGGCTAAAATCATAGAGAAAGTCTGCCTTGACCAGTCCTACAGAGGAGCAGGACCAGCTATTAGTGAGCGATGTTCTGCTCTGGTCACCCTCCCCCCTTTTCTGCCCCCACCTACCACCATAGGATTGATTTTGTATGCTGCTGATGCAGACACTGGGGAGCAGGAGCATAGTCAGATAGCTGGATTTAGCTTAACATCCTTTAAAACCCTGAAAACCAGAATCTCAGATGAACTGTGAGATAACTTTCAAGTACGAGAAAGACCAGTGATCTGTCCCTCCTGCACTGGAGCCAAATGTGGTGAGTGGCTGACACTTTTTATTAGCCTAACTAACTTTTTCAGTTTCCATACTATTCCTATTGACTGATATAAAAACAAAAACTTTATGGCTACCAAAGTCCTTCATAATGTGATTTAATGATGGTGGTTCAGCGCAAGATTTTGGAAGAGGTTTTGCCCCTTTAAAGAGCTGAGAAACTATTCCTTATCAGCAGCATGAGTGTTTTTCCCACAAGAGAAAATAAAAACACAAGTACCATCATCTCCCGAACCCATAAATTTAGAGCACGAGTCACAGAGGTGAATGCCTAAGTGAAGTGATGGCTGGGGAATTTGGTATAAAAGGTGCTGGAACTTTCTGTTGTTTTTTTTTAGCTTGCACTAAAGCTATGTAGTAGCTACTAATGAGCGCTGAGGCAATTTGATTGTAGTTTACTACAGCTGGTCACTAGGTGAGAGTTTTCTGAACACTACTTCTTGACCTAACAAGTAAGGCTCTATGTATATCTCATTATTCCCAGGCTTATTAATGGGTAATTGTTATAAGCCCTCCTTTTAACATGTGTGGGTGGGACAGGTGGGGCAACATTTATATCCTCACTCTTACATTATAAAAATAAGAAAACTTCAACTAACTTGGGATGATAGTATTTGGGCAGACAGGGGGTACAAAAATAAAAAAGAATCATTTCAGGAAGATTACATGGGGCCAAGAAAATCTGGTTGATGGCTTGTCTCTTATCGACAAAACTTGCCCTTTTAATATCAACAAAAACCATAATTTGACCTTATTAATACTGCTAGTACTAATTATAATGTATAAATCTCTTGTATATTATCTCACTTAATTTTGTCAACTCTGTGACGGAGGAAATGAAAATAGTATGATTCCCACTTGACAGATGAAAAAACTGTTTCTCCAAGGGTTGCGTAACTTGATAGAAGTAATAGATCTCGGAAGCGGTAAAACTGAGACATGAGCAGATTTCTCTGACTGTTCTTTCAAATAGGTGACACCTATTGATGTTGTGGGCCATTTTGATGACCAATCTCAATCTACTTCACAGAGGTAGAAAAGAGCTTTTCCCTAGGGACTAGACATGATTTTTCAGGGTTGAAAAGAACTTTGAAAACAAAGGAATTTGTACTTGATTGTCAGTCATTTATGATTACAAAGGCATTTTGGGTTTTCATTTTTAAAAATGCATTGTTGTTGTTTTCCCCAGTATGGCACCTGTAGCTTACTTATCTAATTGTGCTTGTTGATAATTTATTCCTGATGATGCTAATGTCTATGGTTTTGAAAACATTCGGTTAGTTTCATAGTATAATGTCCTGTTAAGCAGTAAAAGGTGGAGTTAAATGAACCAAGTAGGAGTTTGTACATTAGAGAATGATTTCTTTGAGATACATATAGGAGCTGCAAAATTGAGATTAATGGTGCAAATAAAATAGGAAAAAGTCCTCGCAATTAGTATTGCTTCACATTTGTTTGGCCCAGAGGTTATAGCCCTGTTCGTACGGTCTCACTCTATCTTGCCTGCCAGGCATCTCCAATTAAGTTCCCCTGAAAAACTAGGGATTCCAGTGGATAGAGCACCAGGCATGGGGTCAGTAAAACCTGAGTTCTAATCCAGACCAAGACACTAGCTATGTGACCCTGGGCAAGTCCCTTAATCCCATTTACCTCCGTTTGTTTTCATCTGTAAAATGAGCTGGAGAGGCATGTGGCATACCGCTCCAGTGTCTTTGCCAAGAAAAACTTCATAATGGTGTCATGAAGAGTCATACACAACCAAACAACTGAATGACAATAAGCATCAATGAAAACCTGAAGAATGGCTCACATTGCATATGTAAGTTGATTAATTTTAAGGGTGCAAAGGTGACCTCCATTAGCTACAATATATGATATTCTTTTTAAAATTGCTTTGGGTAATCCTCTCTACAATCCAACGCCTGTGTAAAGAGACACACACTATTTTCTAGAACTTGAAGTCTCATTAGACTACATAGTCTAATGCCTTGATTCTACGGATGAGGAAACTGAGGTCCAGAGATTTGAATTGACTTAGATCATGATCACATAGTCAGTAGTAAGTGGCAGTCAGCATTTGAACTCAGGTTTCCAGACTCCAAAGCCATACTCGTTCTACTATACCAAGCTTCCTTAGGCTGAACATTCCATTTTGCAGCACTTTAATTATTAGATCAGTTAGACAATTATTATGAATAACTGTATCCCTAAGGGCAGAAATTGAAGAGTTGATTTAAAACATCTGAAGAGGGAGATATTGGAGCTTGGATCACTAAAAATCTGCATTTAATTCCAAGTCCAAAAATTTTACCAGATAACAAAATTAAAGACAAAAGCAGAACCAGCACCTCCAATTATTTCAAATAGGATATGGGAATACTTAGACTGGAGTTCTGAGACTGACATTATGAATCCAACTAACAAGCCAACTGTACCAAAACAGAGTAACTTTTAAAACTGAGAATGAAAAAGCAGGCACTTATTAGAGTGAAGACATTCTCTCACAATATTTGACAGAAAATGTAAAAACTTTTCAGGACCTCCACACAACACTATGTCATTGACGTGACAAGAACCATAGAAAAAAAGCTGGCAGTATCAAGGAATCATCATCACAGAATTAACTTGAGAAAACTGTTGAATATCTCCAGTGAGGCATTAGATGATTATACTATAATTTGATTGGTAATGGAGTAGAATATATGTGTGTGTTCATCCTTCATTGCTGAAGAAGATCGTGCCATTAGAGAAATAATGACATGAATTGCACTTGACTTTGTTTTGAGTGAGGAAGGGCTGTGCAGCTCACCAGCCTTACTTCTCCAGAGCCATCTGAATCCAGTGACCAGATATTCATCAGGATGACTGGAGATGACCCAGGATAAGGCAATTGGGGTTAAGTGACTTGCCCAAGGTTATACAGCCAGTGAGTAAATGTCTGAGGTGAGATTTGAACTCCCGTCCACCTGACTCCTGCACTGGTGCTCTATCTACTGCACCACCTAGCTGCCCCAATTAGAATCCATATTACCCAGCTAAAGGCTCCAGAAAAAGAAACCTGTAGGATTAAAGCTAGAAAACAAAATTATATTAGAAATTTTATATTCCTTCAATCAGCAACTAAAAAGAAAATCTCAGAAGAGTGAAGTATTATGAGGAGTCAGAAGTACAAAGAACAAATAAATAAAACAAAATAAATTTTACTATAGAGACTGGAGGAACAAAACCTCAGGAAAGAAGCCTAATACTTGAGGAAAGGAGATGTGGAAAATGTCTAATGTGCGTGATCACAAGAAGTCAAACATGGGAGTGGGATGAAATGCTAAACAACTTCTACACCATCAATAACCTGTATATTGCTTCATTTGTATACAATATTTGTTCGCATGTTATCTCCCCCCATTAGATTAGAATATCCTCGAGGGCAAGGACTGTTTTTGCTTCTTTCTGTAGAAGCAGGGATTAGCACAACTCCTGGCAAAAAGCAGATGTTTAATAATTGTTCATTGATGGATTGATTAAGAATAAAGAACATAAATTATCGGGGAGCCTGGGGAGAACTGAAATAAGTTTCTTTGCAAAACCAGAAAGGGACAACCCCAGATAAGACCCATAATTATTATTTCAGATTCTTCACAGTGGTGCATAAATTACTAACACAATGCTTTCCTCTCATGCAAGCATGATCCCACCTTTCTTAGCAGAAGGCATCACATAGATTATAAGAAAAGATGATACACTAATGACTTCCCCTAAATAAGGGGCAATTACATATTTATGTACTTGATACACACCACTCATAGCTTACATCACTTAAAAAAGAACCGTGTAAGCACTGTGGTGTGGTGGCGGTGGTTCATTAATTTCAAACATGTCTGACTCTTTGTGACACCATATGGGATTTTTCTTGGCAGAGTGCTTTGACATTTCCTTCTCCAATTCATTGTATAGATAAGGAAACTGAGATAAACTGGGGTAAGCAGGCTAGGTCTTGCCTCAGGTCACACAGCTAGTAAGCATCTGAGGCCAGATGTGAACTTAGGAAGATGAGTATTCTTGACTCCAAGCCCAGGACTCTAACCACTACACCACCTGACTGACATAAACACAAAAAAGGTTTCTTATATTATGTGTGCATGTATGTATGTTTACACACATATGTGTATATATGTGTTTTGTGTGTTTGTGATAGTTCCAAAATTGCATATTAGGATCTGTGTTATATGTGAATTGCTTTAAACATAATCTTCCCATTGAACTTTGATTTCGGGTTGTCAGTAAATCTCTTGCTACATACAGCTATATCTTTCTCTTTGATAGCTTCACGTTTGATGTCATTTGTTTGAAGAAAATCAAGATACTTTTTAAGTATCACCTTCATTCATTGGTTTTATTTGACCTCCAGATTCTGGCTCAAACACTTTAATTTCTGTATTTCCTTTATGAACTTGAAGAAATTTAAACTTCTTTGAATATATGTATATATATCCACACATATATACACGTAAATGAAAATATACATACATACAAATATATGTGATCATATATATACAGATGTGAATATACACACATGTACATGTCTGTATAAAAGTCTATTGGTCAAAGAGCAATAGAGCATGCCCATGAAGTGCTAGGACTACAATATTCCTGTGGTTAATTAATTATTAAACAAGCTTAACATTTATACTACCTTCTCAAATCCTTCAACTCATATCTGTATTCCTGCCTTATTTATCTACTATAAATATATAAAATAGACCCAAGCACAAGAAGAAAGCTTGCCTATTTGATATCTAGACAGAAAACAACTCAATTGAAAACATGCCACCAACAAAATGATGTAAAGTGTAGTTGGTATGAAATATATCATATTTCATGAACAGTTCAGTAATAAAAGCATTTATACAGCACTTACTCTGTGCCAGGCACTGTGTTCAGTACTTTTCTATTGTTATCTCATTGGGGAGCCCTTAAATGGCCCTGTATAGAGGAGGCACAAATGACTTCCAAGCCAGAAAAAACTAATTTTGAGTCTTACCTCTGTTACATTTTGGTTGTGTGACCTGAGCAAGGACACAATCTCTCAGTGCTTTAAGCATTAGATTATTACATGCAGATAATTTTTAGTCCTGTATCTGGAGTTCCCTAGTGTAGGAGTTCCCTATACCAATGAAATCATAAGTCCACTACTTTTCCTTATCCCTATAGTTCTCTTTTCCTGAAACCTATTATCTTCTTTCCTAAATCAAACTGAATATGATTTCCCAGGTAAAGAGGAACATACCAGCATCTCTTTAAATTCTCAATGTATAGGGATGTTTATTAAGTTATATGGCTCCACCAAAAACACATTAAATGACTCTCTCATAGACTCCTCTTCCAATGATATCAAAATGTCATTTGAACTTAAATAAGCTTAAAGCACTTTAAGTTCACAAAAGAAAGAAACTAAAGCCCTTGAGCCAGAATCTGGAGGTCAAATTGAACCTCTGAATATAGGTGATACTTACAAATACCTTGGTTTTCTTCCATCAAGTGACATTGAATATAAAACTATCAAGGAAAAAGATGTATACACACACATACATACGTGTGTACACTGACAGCTTGAAATCAAATCTCAATGGGTAAACAATTTACATACTATTCTTAACATGCATTTTGGAACTGTCATATGACAAAGCACATATGGAAAATATTCTAATAAAAATCCACACAACAATGTTGAAACACAGAACCCCTCACTCTAAGGCAAAAATCACAAGATTAATGCTTCCTCATCAAAAAAAAAAAACAAACATGAAGAGGACTGATATATATATATTATATATATATAATATATATATACACACATATATATACACATATATATACAGACACACACACACACACATATATATATATGTATATGCATGCATGCTCAAAACAGAATAATCAGGTTTAAAAACTTGCAGAAGTACTTTTGTAACAAGGAGATAATCTCTCACTAAACACCCTTAAAGGATGGCAAAAGAAATATGCTATCAGTTTTGTTATATGTAACTACAAGTGGTTTACCTCTGGACTGAGCCTATGAAACAGCTAAGATCCAAGAAGAATCAAAAAAGAAACATCTGTATCAATTCAACTAACAAAATGTTGATAAAGGAGTGTTGAACAAATGGCCAAATTACAAAATTTGTTTAGTTTTTAATAGGAATGAAGGGGTGGGTCTATGCTGGTAATTAAGGACCAGGTTATTACCATTAGAAATTACATCTATATTATCCTCAAGAAACCCTGACATTAATCAATGCAGATTACAAAAGGAAATGGCAGAAACTATGTACCATATCACTAAAGGCAGTAAATATTTTGTGAATACTCAAAACCTAGTGAAAGAGAACCTGGCAACTAGAAATATACACCTGAAGTTCACTAACTTTCATAAATTAACAAATGATAAATACTATATGTCATACGTGTCTCATAATATCCTTCAGAATTCAACGAATAAACCACATTGAAACGGGACCATTTTCACATACTTTTACCCAAAATTATCTAGACAAAAACCATAAATATTTAAGAATTGTTTTTATTGACGTCACCAAAACCAAACTCATAAGCCTTAAGCTACATCAAAAAAGAACTAGAAATCTAACAGAAGAAATCAAAATCATGCGGAAAGAGGAAGAGTTTATCTATCATCCCATCATTCTATCTGATATAGAAGTTGTCCTGAAGGTGGTTTCGGTGAGGCTATTGAAGATGAACTTATATCCCAATATTTCTATTTACATACAAAAAGTTAATTATTTTATCCACCTATACCAAAGGCTACATAACATTAAATATAAAAGAAGAATAGTAGGATAGCAATGGAACCACTTCTATTTAAATCCCATCAACCATGAGAACTAATTAACAACAATAGTTTGTGTATATATCACCCTCAAGGTTGGCACAACATTTTATGTGCATTATTTTATTTGATCTCCTTGTCTCTATAGTATGGTCTCCAGACCTCTCTCTATGTTAGCTGGCCTCTTTTGAAGGCATTCCAGTTTGTCAGTGGCCTTTATAACATGTGGTGTCCAGAACTGACTCCAGCATTCTGGACTTGGTCCAACCAGGGGAAATGTTTCATTGATTGTCATCTCCCTCATTCAGGGCACCGTGTCTCTCTTAATATAGCCTAACTTGAGCCATTTACCATTTCATGTGAATTAGTTTTCTAGTTAGTGAATTAGTTACATGGAAGTCCTGGAGTGGTTAACAAATGTATCTGAAAGTGATTAAAGTCTCTCACCTTACAAACTTCCTAAGGAGCTGATGATTTCTGTGAGTGGAGTAAGGAAAGGGGTCCAGGTATGTAACAAATAATATTGTTCTGATTTTCCAAATAAGGAAACTGAGTCTCAGAGACATTAAATGATTCAACCAAAGCTATGCACATGGCTTATATATAGAATTTCTAGTACTAAAATCTAAATGCAAATTCATTGTTCTTTTTTTTTTTTACTACTGTTTACTACTGTCCTCTCAATCACCCTAATAGTGTGATGCTGGGATATGTGGATGACACAGAGATGTAAAAGATATGGTTCTTGCCCTACCTAAACCTAGCTTGACTTCCAAGATATCAGGAAGGCAAAAGGATCATACGTTCCTTATGGAGAACATCGTGAAATTCCAATACTCTGCATGTTTTTTAAAGTTTCATTGGTGCCTTTTTAAGAAAAAAAATGGTTATTTCTCAATATGCCATCTCTAACTCTTTTTGATAATAAAACAAAACTGACTGATGAATTAATCATGTCTGACAGTATGTGCAACATTCTGAACCCATATTCCTGCCTCTGTAGCAAAAGGAGGGAAGTTTTTTTCTTTATATGGTCTTGGAAACCATGATTGGTTAAAATCCAGATGCCTTTTAGCATTATTTTTGTGTTTCCATCATTATAGTTGCATGTACTGCCCTGGCTTTGCTTTTTTCATGGAGTTCATATATTTTTTCATGTTTCTCTTAATTCTTCATATTTGTCTTTTTACAGTAAAATTATGCTCCGTTACATTAATAAAGTACAGTTTGTTCAGCCATTCCCCTACTAATGTGCACCCACCTTGTTGCTAGTTTTGTTTTGTTACTATATTTTTCCTTAAGAGCTAACAAAATAATACTTTTAATTAGCATTCTTTTTGAAGAGAAAAGAAAAACAGCCTCAAATTTTAAAAATTCACACTAGGATTTCTTTTAATAATTATTTTAAAATTCTGGAAAATTGGAATTTCATAATAAACTGTCTTATCATAAACTGTAGCTTGCATTCTGCTTGAGGAAGAAAGGAAGGTAGAAGGGAAAGAAGGAAGGAAGAAGAAATAGAGAAATTGATTTTGCACCTAAAGGTTCTTTGCTAAGCATTTTACAAATATTGTCTCATCTGATTTTCACAACAACCTAGGAAGAAAGGTGCTGTTATTATATCCATTTAACAACTGAGGAAACGGAAGCAGAAAGAAGCAACTGACTTGCCCAGGGTCACACAGCTAGTAAGCATCTAAGGCCCTATTTGAACATGTTTTGCTGATTCCAGGTCCAGTTTCTGTTCACTGTTCCACCTAGCAGTAGCCTCTGAAAACAACAACAAAAACCCCAGTTATAATATATTTTACAATAATAGACTATTTTAGTCACCTGGTGAGAATGAGAGAAGGGAAAAGCATAATTATGATGAGCTGTTATGAATATAAAATTATTTCTCTTTAACTTGTTTTAACCGTAAGAAAGTCAAATATAAAAGGAAAGATCCAATATCACCAAAATATTTATATCAACAATTTTGGTAAGAAAGAACTGGAAGTAGAGTTAATGCCCACCATTTGGGAAGTGGCTAAACAAATTATGGTACATGAATGTGATCAGATGTTACTATGCTTTAAGAAATAATTAATATGAATAATATATTTGACATTGGGAGAATTCTGGGAACTGATGCAAAATGAAGTAAATAGACTAGGAAAATAATATTCATGTTTATCACTTTCCTAAGCTGTTTACTTTACTTTGGATCAAAAGTGGCTATAAAAATATAAATGGAAAGAATAATAAAAAATCCAAATTGAATTCTGTGTAATTAGAATCACCAAATTTAGACCTGAAGAAGAGATTGTGCCTTTTTATAAATATTTTTATTGTTTTCTTATACACATTTTTAAAAATCTTAGTGATATTCTGGTATCATGTCTATCACTACACAATAAATGCATTTTTGAATTCAGTAAGGAAAGAAAAATATTTTAAGGGCATAAGAAAATACCCCAGTTAGTTAATTAAGGTATATTTGAAACTTTTTAAAGAGAGAAGAGTGCAAATATACCTCCTTCCCTTCTTTTTAGAGGTGGAAGTGAGGAGACTATAGTTGTGGAATACTATATCTACCATCAAATTTAATTGATTTACTTGTTCAACTGGTTCCCCCTCTTTTATTTATTATTGGAGATAACTATCTGAATAGGTAAGAGAAAGCTATAATAAAAAAAGATGGTGTAAAAATATCTATAGAAATTTTTAAAAAATTTTATCTTGTATTTTTAAAACATGGAAAACTTCTTAATATAAGAATTGATGCACCAAGTCAGACCTTATTGATGATCGAGTGCAGGACTCTGTAGCCAATTGTATCTGCAAGAAGTGTGCTAGGAAAAAGATGTGTGTCTTTCTTGACTTCTCCTTAAAGATTAGATGTATTCAAGCTTCTCTCAGTAGACACGCAAGCCTCTATCATTCATAAATTAATCTAAGATATCTAATATGATATACAGAAAAAAATATTCAGCTAATGCTCTACTCTAGCCTCAAATATTCCACTGACTTATTTTTGTAACCTTTCACCATTTGACATTCTTGGGTCTCAATTTCTTTATCTGTAAAATGAAAGGATTAGAGTAGACAATTTTTCCAGTTCTAAAGTTGTATGATTCTGTTACTTCTGAAAGGTTTTTTTTTTTGCTTCTGTAGGTTATAGTTTCAGTGTTGTTTGTGAAATAAGTGACATTTTATAATGCTTATATATTTCTAAAGTTTCCATTTTTCTTGGGGAATTGATAAGGCTTCCCAATGTCTCTTCCATTTTCCTGTAAATTTTCCAATAATCATACCCTGGACACTAAAATTTTTGTAACCAAATGGATTGGAGCCTTTTAAAAATATTTCAAAAGAATCAAAATTATGTTTTGCCACTTATACACGCTGATCTCTCTCTGGCCAGTTGTGCCACTCTAATTGTCTTGAATTCTAATGCATTATAACTGATGAATAAGGTAGCTTCAACTATAAGATGTGGACCATGAACATGAATTATAAGAGACTTACTTTGAAAACTCATAAATGGATAATGTGAATTTCCAGTGTTTGTAAAATAGTACCTTGCCAAGGATCACCAGGATAATGTGGAAAGATTTTACAGAGTTTATTGTTTTGGGTTTCTTTGGTTCTTGGTCATCTTGTTCTCTTGGAACTCCAAACCATATAAATAATTTTTATAAAGCTCCACTAACATTCAAAATTAATGACTTGAATGGTATCCGATGGTAGCCTCCATTTAAAAAATCCCATCCATTGCCAAGAATGTTACATACTGGTTCCATTGACTGTGCAGCAAAGAGATAAAAATGCCCTTGCTAGCAGATTAGTTTGACTACTGCCCTTTTGTTCCCAGCTTTGCTACTGATGCTCAGACATGTATATTCCTATGTCATGTGTTCCATCCCTTAGGATATATATGGACCCTGAATAAAGTCAGCCAAAGTTGGAAGTATGGACGAATCTGTCACAGTTAGTGTACTCTATACACAGTTAATTTGGGGAATGACACACATTACATCAATATTTGTACTTAATCCATTGAGACCATTAGTTCAATTGAAAATGAGGGAAGCATTACAGTTGTTTTAATTGAGTGTTGCTTTGAACACTCAGTTTGGACAGGTTAGCAGTGGGGCAATCAGTCTATTGATTATCCTGGTTTTCAGTAGATAGATCATATTAATGGCTGAGAAAGAAAAGTTCTTCGGAAATGGTTAAATCCATTTTTCCTTAGCACCTTCCTTTTACTTAGTATAGTCCATTTACATAAACCAGTCCATTCTGATTTATTTAACTCTAAATTTGGTGAAGTTTCAGCTGTGCAGACCATTTCTTCATTTACCAAAAATGGAAAGGTGCTTGGAAAAGTCAAAGGTCAAGACAATAGAAAAACAGAATTCATAAACAATTGACAATAAATTGCCAGTGTGAATTCACCTTCTATTATGTAGTGGCTCATGAGTAAAAGAATAAATATGGACTTAAAGGCTTTGACCCATGTTTCTGAGTGAGCAGATATGGAAAGATTTGACCTAATAGCATTTGGGTTTTTTGTAAGTCTGAAAAAAATACCTGAAGACCTAGCTGAAAAACATTATTTTAAAAAAAAATTTGTTTGAAGAGCTCCAAATGTCTAAGGATGGTTATTGCTCTGATTGGCTTCTTAAACTTTACTGGAAAGAGAAACAGATATATAAAAATTCAAAAACGTTGCTGTATCTTCTAGGAACCATCTCGAAATGACTGAATTTAGCTGAGTGGCACATTCTCCCTTACAAAGTTACATTGCAATGGTGCCTTTTGGATAAAGTAAACCTGGGCAGATAGCTTATTCGCAGATCCCAATGCTGATTTTTTTCCTTTCCTCAGCCTGAATGTTGACAATCTTGTTGCTTTTGTTGTTTGATGTTACTGAATTTGAAATTGAATAACAATCTCCAAGGTGATCTTTTTGGTATAGCCCATTTGTATTCTTTCAACTAAATGATCTAGCTAACTTTATACTACTGACAGGATTTTGTATGTGCCCTGTTGTTTATACCTAATAAGGAGAGGGAAAGGGTAATACTGTTGATAAATTATTATAAAATTCTACATTAAACAAGGAGAATCTTTTAAAAAATACCTATAATCAAACTTCCCCCACAGTTTGTGAAAATACTTTTGGTTCCCAATATTAAGGACACTGGCAATAGATAGGTGTATAGGAGGAAGCAGGAGAGGGTGAGGGAGGAGAGGACAGGAGGGAGATAGTAGATGACTACACTGAGTAGCCCATGTTTCAGAAGAAACAAAGATTACCAACCTAATCAAATCAGTTCCCAAAATCCATGCTGTTTAAATCTTTCAATTATATCAGTTCTCCTGGGAGAAATAAAATGCTGACAAACATGTTCCTTGTTGTATTTGCCTATAAATAATTTACAAGGTTTAAAAAGAGGCTATCTCTTTGCAGCAGAATTGTAAAACTACAGAGTATTTCGAGCACACCTGGAAAATTGTCCTTCAATTGACAAGTAGCTGAGCTGCCCTTGGCTCTGTCTCTGAAAAAAGAAATCAAATAGCTGAGATTACTTAAAATTTGACAACGAAGTTTACTGACTCATATGAAGTCTAAATCAGTGCTGAATTTGGACTTCTAGTAAAGAAAGGGTCTTTTTTTTTAGTCTAAGGATAGGAATTAATATATAGTTAGAAACACCAGTCTGCTTAGCTTGTGCCCAGATTTGTAAGGGATTTTGCTTTACAGCAGGATGTGTGTGCGTGTGTGGGTGTGGGTATGGGTGTGTGTGTGTTTTCTGGGACAAAGATACTGGAGGAAGTTGTAACCATAGGGTAGCAGGTAGAAGGTATGTCACCTACATCTTGAGATCATGTAGATTTTGCTGAGCCAAGTCCTTAGTATGAAATTTGTGTTCCTCTCCTATTCAAAGACTATGAAAGATGCAACTGTTGCTAACTCAAGGGCAGTGTGGGAGTAATGAAGTTGAGATGGATAGAGAATGCCTATAACGCAGTGGGCACGGAGCGTAGGGGTTTATGTTGAATGAGTCATCCTTTACTATCCTTAAAGACATTTCATGGAAGAAAAAAATTTCCCCAAAACTGTTCTTTCTCTCTTGAGTCTGTGCTTAACTTCTCTCCTCTAAGAGGAAGGAGTTAACATAGGAAAGCCCTATTTCCTGCAGTAGACAGTGGTGCTCAGTCAGTATATACCTGTAGTAGTTCACTTTTCTTCTTGTAATTATCATCTATTAGACATTCTGCTGCTAGAAATAAGGAAAACTTGTTGTGCTAATTGTGTGCATTTTTATTTGGAACTGGTAGGAAATGAAACATTACAGAAGGTTAATTTTTAGTGAGCCCCTGTAATAGCAAGGACCCCAATATATACAGGAGGTCCTACTGTACAGATTCTTAGATCTGCTTTTTTAAAAGGAAAGCAACTTTTGAGGGGTCAACAATCTACTTTAATCAAGCACTTATATTACTCACTTAGTTCAGGACAAAAAGTCAGCACCCTGAACTTCAGAGAAAATAACAGAGAAATAAAGATCAACAGACAGGACTTCCAACTGTCTGACCACAAGCAATACCAGAGAGAAAAGCACCAGCATCTGGGTTTTCAAAGGGTAGGGGATGCCCCTTGGTGGCTGTGCAGAGTCTCATCTGGCCAAACACTTCCAAAGTAAAACCACACTTCAGAGTATTTTATGCACTTTTCGGAGTAAGAAGGCATCACAACCCTGGAGAAACCAGTGCGTTAGAAATTGGCAAAAGATGTGAGCCTCCTCTTATCAAGCTTCCTTTAATAGGGAGGCTCATCAATGGGTGGGGAAGATCTTTAACTGTCTAATTAACATTACAACTCCAAATCTGGAGACAAAATGGGGATAGAGTGATTGGACTATATGAGCTATATTAGCTTGTGTTACGTATCCACATGTGTTACATATCTGTTTGTGTTTACAGGCTATATGAGCCTGTGTTATATATCTATATGTGTTTACAAATATATATATATATATATATATATATATATATATATATATACATATATATACATATATATACAAATATACAAATATACATGTATGTATTAAATCTGACTCTCATTCACATCCTTATCTTTCTCCTACCAACAAAGTGTCTTCATCTTTGGGATTCTTTTGAACCAAGAAAGTGTTATTTCTGGAGTAAGTTCTAATTTTTTCAAGGTTTCCTATTCCAAATCCATTCAACAAGTTTATTTTTATATCTCTCCTTTAATATTTCCATCACTAATTAGCCATATATTAATTCTACCTATGTCTCCTAGATGTAATCCTAGTTTGAGGAATATTTTTACATAAATATTTTTTTACCCTGTACCATGATTTCCTATGCTTTTTAACATGTATGAAAAATAATTAACATTCCTCTGCCCTCCTATAATAATAATTTGAATTTTTGCACTTGTTCCTCAAATAATCTAGGCAAGATAAGAATAAGTTTTATTCTCTTTTATAGGTGACAAAACCATCTGGAACAGATTGGCACTTGCTTAGGTCCATATTGCCATTAAGTGATAAGACCAGCTCTTGAACCCTTTTTTTTTATTTCATAAATTAGTGGTGTTTTTCATTACATTATGATGTTGGGTTCCAAAGTTATCTGACACATCCAGAACATCTCAACACTCCAAAGAACCCAGCATATTCATAAAAAGAGACCTCAGTTAAGTTAGAAAATTTGCACAATAACTTTAGCATCTCATTAAAAGATTGTAAACTTTCAAATATCTAGAATTTCTCCCTGATGTTTGACCATACATATCCAACATCCATCCATGAAAGGTGCCTTACCACACTGTAGAAAGGCAGTACACCCATGTAGACAAATGTTGGAGATGTGAAGCATGGATCTTTTTTAACGTCTGGAGGGAAAAGAGAGAAGAGATGCAGCTTTTTGTAATGCAAAATGATATTATGAAGACATAACATACTTATAGCCTTAGAATACTCACCTCTAGGATTCTCTGAACAAATATTTGAAAGATAGGAATTTGAATTTTCTGAATATGCAGAATCTATTATTGAGGTAGAACTTACAGTGACTAGTCAGTATTCCAGAAAAAACTCCCCCTGTTTCATGGAGGATTCATTTCATTGCTCTCATACTTCCCAAATTCAGGGATGTCCAATCTTCATTGGAATACCTCCAATCACAGTATTTAGTAGCCTTGCTTGGCAAAGTGTTCCATGTTTGTTGCCAGCTATAATTTGTTTTCTAGTGTTTCACCTAAATCCTACCAATTGAGTCTTAAATCTACTATTCCGTACTCTTTCTTTATTGGCAATGGACAACAACGAATTCCTCTTCAGAAGCAACTTGGAGCTTCTTTTTTGACAAAAGCATTTTCCAAGTTTCCTCAATTTAAGCTCACCTCCATAGTTTCTTTATCTTTAGGACACTTGTGCCTGTGGTGATGGGAGGTGGTGATGGAGAGAACCCTTTTGCCCCTAAGAACATTACTATTCTTTTTTAAATTTTGAATTTGGACATAGCTTTACCTTTACTAAACAATAGCCTGTATATGCGAAACTATCATAGTCATTGCTAGGAATGTCGGACAATATCTCAGACTATTTTACTAGTTCATTATTCATCATACCCCTCAAAGGTGGGTGTTCCTCATCTACCATTCCTGGACCCAATCTGCCCTTTCTCAGTCACCTCATTAGCTTGTATGACTTTAATGATCATCTCTCTGCAGATGATCCACAGATTTATGTCTCCCCCTAGACTCTTTGCTGAGCTTTCGTTTCATATCACCAGTTGCCTCTTGGACATTTAAAACTAGATATTTTAATAAAGCACCTTTAGTTGATATCTCAAACTCAGCATATCAAAAGGAGAACCCATTGTCTTTCACCAAAAAATGTATTCCACTTCAAAACTTATTTCAGTTGAAAGTGCAACTATTCTCCCTACTTCCCAAGTTCATAATGTTGATGTTATCCCTGATTCCTTACTACTCTTTGTCCTACTTATCCAGTCAGTTGATAATCTTGCCATTTCTGTCTTCACCTCTCATGCCCATTCCTTCTCTCTTTTTGCCGCCACCTTAGTTCAAGCCTTCATCATCTCCCTGGGGTGATGGGAGGTGGTGATGGGGAGAGCCCTTTTGCCCCTAAGAACATTTCTATTCTTTTTTAAATTTTGAATTTGGATATAGCTTTACCTCTACTAAACAATAGCCTGTATATGCGAAACTATCATAGTCTCTTATGAGACTATCATCAAGCTCTTACAGCTTTCTAATTCATCTCCCTCCTTCAAGACTTTGTCTAATCCAGTCATTCCCCCACACAGCTGCCCAAGTCATTTTCTTTAACCACTGTTTAATTCTGTTGCTCTGCTACTCAGTAAATGCTAGTGACTCCCTATTGCCTGTAGGACAAAATAGAAACTAGCTTTTAAAGCCCTTTATTTTGTATACTATGATCTAGCTCAACTAGCCTTCTCTCTGTTCCTCATACACAACCCTCCATTTTCCATCTCTGTGCCTTTACACCAGACGTCCTCTATCCATATAATAACGATGTTGGTGATAATTAACATGTATATAGCCCTGACTATGTGCCAGGGACTGGTCTAAGGGCTTTACAGTTATCATCTCATTTTATTCTCAAACAGCCCTGGGAGGTAGGTGCCATTAATATCCCCATTTTACAGATTAGGAAACTGAGGGTAAGTGACTTGCCCCATCACACCGCTAGTAGGTGTCTGAGCCTGGGTTTGAACTCTGATCCTTCTGACTCCAGGTCTACTGCACCACCTAATAATGCCTTCCCTCTTCCACTTTACCCCAGAGATTCCCCCCTTCCTTCAAGATGCAGGTTGTGTATGTATCTGTACTCTCAGCACTTAAGAACAGTGTCTGACACACAGTAAACACTTAATAAATGCTTGTTCATTCAATGACACTACTTGTTATAAATAACCTTGCTTGTGAGTCTTTTAGTATTGATCCAGACCTGTGATTTCATTGGTATAGGGATCTCTTCATGAGGAAATTCCCGCTGTCCATGCAAATTGGTAAACTGTCCTGAAACTTTATGATCTTAGAGGTTGACTAGGGCAATGAGCAATTAAATGCCATGCAGAGTCACATACCCAGTATGTGTCAGAAGTGAGACACTGGTCAGTGATACACCAAGTCACCTGCCCCTTAGTGCATGTGATAGCCATTCTACCTGCTCATCTCTTAAAGTATATTTCTGGCATTTGTTATTGTCTTGCTTTAGAGAAGTGGGAAATGACTTCTAAAGAAAAAGGATTTGGTGGCTCATTTTTCATTTTTTTAAATAAAAATAATTAAAAATAAAATCTTTCTGAGATACCCTCTTCCCTCTTCTGACACTTCCGCCATCCTGGTGCAGGCTTTCATCCTCTTGTTGTTCCTGGGCAATTTGCATAGCGGGTTGGTTGGACCCCTGCTTCGAGTCTCCAGTATGTCTTCTACTCAGCTGTAATACTGATCTTCCTAAAGTTCAGGGTGGGCCATGTTGTACCTTACATATAAAAACATTTAATAAACTTCAATGGCTCCTTATTCCCTCTAGGATAAATTATAAATGGCTTTAAAAAGTCTTTCCTAACCTTCACCTCACTCCTACCTTTTCTTATTCCTTACTTACTCTTTCCTCACTTTTTCCTTACTTTCCTCCATATACTCTGAAGTCCAGTGATACTGCCTTCCTTGTTCCTCCATAAGATGTTCCATCTCCTGACTGTGGGTATTTTCAGTAGCTGTCTTCCATGCCTGGAATTCTCTCGCTCCTCATCTCCATCTCCAGTATTCCCTGGCTTTCTTTAAGTGCCAGCTAAAATTGAACTTTCTGAAAGAGGTCTTTCCCAGGTCTACTTATTGCTAGTGTTTTCACTCCAACACCATCCCCAAGATTATCTCAAATTTATTTTGTTTGTACAGTTGTTTGCATGTCGTCTCCCTATTAGACTGTGAGCTCTTAAGAACAGGGACTATTCTTTACCTTTCTTTGTATTTCCAGTATTTAACAAAGTGTCTGGCACATAGTAGGTGCTTGCTTAGCAAATACTTGTTGAGTTGACTTCAGTAAGTGAAGGGCTGTATACACAGGGAGTGCAGTTTTTCAGTACAAACAAACCTACTCTCTATGTTGTCTGACAGTTGTCAGAAACACTTCTGAGCTAGGGAGAGGTGATATGGAAGTCATTCTGTGGGTAGACGAATCCTGCTCCAGTAAGTAAAGGCAAAGGAAGTCATTATCCACTAGGGATAGGGGTTTTTTTTGGGGGGGAAGATTGTTTTTAGTGACCCTCCAGACATCAAAGGAAGAACTAGATTTCTGGGGTCAGATCACCGGATCATATTGCATTCTTAGTTTTTGTTTGGTTTTTGTTTGTGTTTGTTTTGCTATAACCCTTTGCAAAATAACAAGAGGAAGAAGAATGATGAAATAAATTAGTCTGTGTTATAATTTCTATATATGAAAAAGAAGGCAAAAGAATTCTTCTCTCCCACAAGAACTGTCATGAGGATAAATGAGATGATATGAAGAATGAACTTTGAACTCAGAAGACAAATGATTTCAAATTTCGTCATTATTTTTGTAGTGTGATCTGGGAATAGCAGCAGATCCAACTAGATAAGGCTAATTTATATTTAATGCTGTGAGGAACAAGAACCAAATTAGAAATTAAAGGTGAATTAGATATTAAATGTCCTTGAATATTCCAGTAATGGGAAATTCTTCCGAATTCAAGTTAGCCCAAGGTATAAGATTATGTTTTTCAAAAAATCCATGTCTCATAAACAAAATAAATAACAAGGAATTTTGGTTTTTTAGAAAATTGGCTGTGATGGGATCATTGGATCAGCTGCCAAAGAAGATCGCTGTGGAATATGTAATGGAGATGGAAAAACCTGCAAGGTTGTAAAGGGAGATTTCAACCATACCAAGGGAATGGGTGAGTAAAAATTCTGAAAAACATTCTGTTGACTTTCTATAATGTTCAGGTACAAATTGAATAATAAGTTTTGCCTAATTGTCCTCTTTTTCCAAACCCTAACTTACTGATTATTTTCCCTAAGTATTGTAGTCAAATAATTCATCATAATATCTTGCTAAGTCCATACATTGACCTTAAGATTCATGAAAGGCCGAGAAAACGTTATTTCTTTGTCTTTAAAATTTGCCTTTAAAAGGAATTTATTCACCTCCAACCAATTAATGATACCTGAATCACTGTTGTGGCCCTTGCCTTGATGACCTCAAAACTATTCCCTTCCAGTTTAATGTCACATCATCAATTTATGTTAAAAAAGATGAGAAAGATAATTTTTCCCTAATTACTTTTACTTAGAGGTGAGAGTAGTTTACCATTTCTCAGTCTGATTTAAGTAAAGTTTGAGAATATTTACATGAATCTGCAAAACACTATGTGATGCTGCAGGTTTCAAAGTATTCTCATATTTCTCTGTTGACCATGATTACAAAATAAATTGCCCTGTCTTCTAATTGCCCAAGTATTACAAATTATGTCAACATAGTACTTTAGAATATTTCAAAATATGATTTATATTTCTTTTATTTTTTTCTACTTTGACAAGCATGCTCATTTGTGTTTAAATGAATGTGATACTTTTCTGATTCTGAAAGAGGTTTTAGAAAAGGGTTGACAAAAGAAAATTATGAAAAAGTATGAAATTCTTTTAAACCAGGCATTCTAAACCTTTGTTTTTGTCCTGGGTCCCTTTGACAATCTGATAAATCCTATCATTTTTGGAATAATGTTTTTAAATGCATAAGATAAAAGTTCTTAGAAAAATAGAAAAAAAAGGTCACAGATCCCAGCTTAAGAACTCGGATGTAAACCACTAAAATCCTCCCCCCAGCTCTGTTACCCTATGCTGAGACAGGAAAAGCAGAGTTGAGGAAAAATACAGCAATTATCAATTTTGAAAACTGGGATTATGGTCATTATGTACTTTCTAAAGCCTATGGAAAATGACCATAGATTTTCCCCCCCTATACTTTGTGGTTTGTGAGGGTTTTACTGCCAATATACTATCAGTTTCCCCTGAATAACCAAGGATAATTTCTTTATGGGGGGAGAGCAGGGGGAAAACAGGAAAAACTATATATAATCTACATGAGGACTATTCTAAACTGAACATAGACTGAATCACTAGCTAAGTTCATTGGAACAAAGCACTGATTACAATCTACTTTAAATATATATAAGGCGTAATAATGCAAAACAAAATTCATAAGGATAAAAACATAATTTAACAAGTAAACTCGTATATTTTATTTATGTTTAGTAAAACACAATATAACAAGAAAACATAATTTCTTTCACCTAAGACCCATTAACAAGAATACGTTGGCATTCGTTATTTAATGTAGGCTATTTCAGATCCTTGGCTTGCTGTCCACATAATGTCTTTCCCCTTCATTACATACTATTCTGAGATGCCAGCGAACACCTATCATCACATGTGAGGTGTACATGGAATCTGTAGTCTCCATAGCCAATTCCCAGGATTAGACTTCGTGGTTGCATCATTTGAATCTCCAGCTGGCAACCAGGCAGAAGTGGTGTAGGATTTTGTCTGTGAGCCTGTCACCACTCCTTGCCTCTTTTTCTCAATGTGGCTTCCAGCTGTTGACTCAAGAAGTGGCTTAGCAAACCTATGAAAAAGATAAGCATATGTTTACTCTGGTAGGATGCATATGTTCTGCCTATTATTCTGAAGAACTGCCAAATACAAGACCTTTATTATAAAACCAAAAGCTGTTTAAACCTTTATACCTAAGAATTAAAGTAAGCATACCATTATGCTAATGGAGATGTTTAAAATGAGACACACTAATCTATTGATACTTAAAATATATGGATACATAGAGTGTGATGGTATTCTAGGATGGGAAAGACCCCAGATCTAGTTTCATTCCTACCTGAAATAGGGATCTCCATCTACTTAACTACTAAACTAAGATTATACTTGATGACCTCCAGTAAGAGGGAACTCACTATATAATTAGAAGCTCATTCCAATTTCAGATCTGATTTTAAAGAAATATGTAATTTAAAATATACATATGTGTGTGTAGTTAATGTTACTGTAAAAGATTGTTCATCATTATTAAATCCAGAATTGACAGTTATAATACCTTTTTTTATAGAAGGCCACTGCCCTGCTTTCCCTCTGACATTATCTCCCAATTTAACTGTATATGTCATATATGTTTTATCCCCTGTTAAAATGTGAGCATCTTGAGGTCAGGAACTGTGTTTTTCCTTGTATCCTCAGTGCTTAGCACAGTTTCTGTCACACAGTAAGAACTTAATAAATGTTTGTGGATTGAGTGGTTGAAAAATTTCTTGGAAAATGCTATATCGAATACTTCTCGGTGGTAATAAATATCAGTCTTGTAAATAGAATAGTGGTTTCTGAAGTATACACCAATTATTTTAAGTAGAAAGATGATTTGCTATTTACTTCTATGTCACATAGAAAGAAAAGTGAGAGAGGTGGCAAAAGGAGGTATTGTGCTCTTACGAGGGCTGATTCCAAAGGAAAATATCATCTCACAAAATAAGAAAAAGTTAAAGAAAGAATTCATGGCAACATTTTATAATGACATAATACTTGCTTGGGTTGTTTTCAGTTATGTCATCCAAAGTTTTAGATTCTGAAAACCCATGGAGTTTTACCTTCTAAAATGTCTATAATTCATTTTGGTAAGTTAGTGATAATAGAGATTGTCCCATCACAGTATAATGATAGATTAGATGGTATCTAAAGTTTGTTTTCATTAGAATTGTATTACTTGCCATTCCATATATTATTTCTCTATCTGCTGAATAAAAAAGTATATCCTTAGCAATTATGGTCCATAAAAAACATTGACTTATGCAACCTAACCCAATTTTCTTCTAGTATATATCCATAAGAATACTCAGGCTTTGTGTTAAATTGAAGCTACTGACATTTGAATTTAGTAAACTGATAATCACGTTATAGTTGATGCTTCCACACCACCTACCTCCATACAGACAATGGATATTCAGTCATTGTGGACTTCAAGGATAGGACCAGTCAGAATTAATGAAATATAATAATATCTTACATTTAAATGGAAGTTTAAGGTTTTAAAAGTACTTTACACAGATGATTTCATTTGATTTTCACAACAGTCCTATGAGGTAGGTGCTGTTATCCTCATTTTAGAGATGTCTATATTCAGAAACTTTCAGATGTTTATAAACTTTATATAAATTAAGACTGCCTTAGTAAATTCTTTTCTTTATTAAAAATTTTACTTCTAAAAAATTTGATTTCTGTTAACAATTATATGACTATTTCGGTTTCTGTGCATAGAAATGTGATTATTTTGTCAGCAGCTATGAAATAATAAGAAATTAGTGCTTGTGCATTGCTAGAAGTAATAGATATCCTTGCAGTCCTGTGATTTAAAATCATAAATTTAATTCTTCATAATATGTAACACAACCCATTTCTGTTTCTTAGTCACCAATAATATTTGTAAGAAGGTGTCCACGTGTGTGATGACAAAGGCAAAGGCTGTTCCCAAGTGTTTTTCATGTAAGATGTTTGAATGCTGTGCATAGTTCATAGTGGAGACATCTTTGGTGTTTGTTCTCTCTCTATGCTTGCCTACTGAGTGGATTTGGTGGAATGACTGAGTCATATGTGAAGCCATTGATAAACATGAGGGCCATTTCCTATTTAAAATCTTTTTATCAGGAACAACCTCTGCATAGATAAAGCACTTCTCTTCATACAATGATATAGCCAGTTGGGTTCTTTATGTAATGTGTACTTAAGCACATAAATATTTAAACTCCTTGGAATTCGTTTGAAGTCCAGATCTCTCTCAAAATTTTCTATTACTGATCATCAACATGTTTTCCACCATTTTCATTGGATGTAAAAATTGGAACTTGAAAGAATTAAAAAGAAAACTATGGGAGACATTAAAGCTAATAAAATTTATCTGAACAAACTTGAGAAATGGACATGAATCAAGAACAGTTCAATATCTTTATGTATGTTCAGATTTAACTTGAACTATTTTATTCAATCATACAATAATAACTTATTAGAAATCAAAAATTTTACAAGTCAAAATCTATTATTTTTAAAGTCATCTCATGTCCCAAAAATGTTTATTTACTAGCTTCTCCCCCAATAATACCAAACCATTAATAGATTTAATACTAAATTTCTTTTGTGCCAATGAAAAGTGCCCAATCCAATTACTTTGTTTATATAGCTAACCAATTTGGGAGTACTAATTGGAATATTCTTAAAATGGTATCTTTTAATCAAAGATTCATAAATTTGTATTTAGATTCATAATTTAGGTTTAGAGAAAGGACTTAATATTCTCCTTTAAAGAAAATGACTTCTGGTTTTTTTAGATTAGTTATTTATATATACATATTATGTCATTATTAAGAGATAAATTGAAAAAAATCAATGATCAGTTTACTGTTTAAACTTAATACATAAAAAAGATATGTAAAACATTGCATTAACCCTTATTGTGACAGATAAAATACTATATTACCAATAATTTCATCAGTATATGACCTATAGAATTTAATTTTGTAATAATTATTTTTCCATACTCTCCAGAAAAGGAAATGGTGTTCATTCAGATTGCACTACCTTCTACATAAGCATTTTTAAGAGCAATAATATTATTCATAAAACAGTTTACAAGAAATAATCATAATATTAAGCTGATGACTATGGGGAAATAAAAGTGATACTGATGAAAATAGCTAACTTCATCGCACCCATTAACACTACAAACATACAAAAAGTATGAAGGAAGGTCATAATATTCACATGGATTTGACCTGTACATTAGAAAGATTCTCTCAAAGATTCTTTAAAGACTTTTCTTCCAAAAGAAAGATGCTTATTGCAAAATCAGATTTGTCTACTGATAAAAAAAAATACAATTTGTAGTTCCTGCTTCTTACAGTGAAAGTGAATAATATGTTTGACTTTCACTTTCTTCTAAACAGTGACCTCAAAATCTCTGGATAATTTCTTTACATATGAGGCTACCCCCATTGAAAACCACAAATAGTTGGAACATTCCCCTACCAAAATGTAATTGATTTATTCTTTAATGCAAAAGAATTATGGATTTCTTTATTTTGATTAAAAAATAATTCCATGAAAAATTATGGAAATAAAGATCAGATATTTTCTTGAGAGATTTTTATTATTATAGCCATGCCCAATAAAGAATTTTGAAAGATTATAAAGGAAATACAACTTTGGAGATCTTTTGGGGAAATCTTAGTGGGGAACAACTAAGAATGAAAATAAAAGAGGTATGAACCATAGCAAAAAGGCTTAGAAGTTTATCCATGGCTTCTCAATGAAATTAGTTCATCGTTTTCCTCCAACCTGATTTCCCATGCTTAAAGAAAGAGACCACAAGAGAAGATTCTCTAGATTTGAAAATAGTAGTTCTTACAAATAAATGAGGCTGATAATTTAATGAGCCATTTGATATTTGTCAAATAAGAATCATCACTTTTAAATTTAATGATCTGTGATGCTGTGGTTTCTAAAATGATATTCCATGGGACATCTACTTAGAGGGATTCTGGGAGACTTGGGGAATTGGTGATGGGCACTTTATACCTCTAAAGGATTTTTCAAATTCCAACACAGGCTGAGACTGATCTTTCTGTGGGGATAACACTCTGGGCCATGTGGGAGATATTGGAAAGGAAGTTAAAGGTGATTTCATTGCACCTGTTCATGATCTGACTGTGAACAGAAGCTCTCCAAATGACTTTGGCATCTTTCTCTGTTTTTGTTTTCTCTTGTTAAAAAGAAAAAAGTCATTTAGAAAAACAGATTAGCAGATTCCTTAGGCTTCACTACAAAAGCCTTCCTTGCCATTTTCAAGCCCTGTAATTCAGAGACTAATTATCCAAGTTGAGAACTCTACACATTCCTGTTTTCTTCCACTTTTTGATGTTGCCAGAGTTTGGGTCATTCCACTATTCATCAGAACCACCATTGAAGGGTGAGAAGGAAAATGGAAAGAAAGCAAAATTCAAAATCAGTTTTAATATCTATGAACAGCACTCATAAAATAGGCAGGAGAGGAAGCAAAAAATGATTAACCTTAATTTTACTGATGAAATGAAGTTTGGAAATTATCTGAGGATGACAGTTTCTTGGGCATGTCCCTCATTAACTGTGGAATATAGGAAGTTAGCACAGTTAAATGTAGACTCCACCCTTCATTTGAAATTTTGTGCTCTAATACCATTGAAGCAGCTGTGCTATGGTCACGAAGAGAACATTCCCTGCTATTGGTTTGTCTCCACTGTCAGAAGAAATTCATTCCAGCCAAAAGATCTTGCTTTCAGATCTGATTCACAGTATAAATGAAGATGCAATAAGACATGAAAAAGTACTCACCAACTTGACTGTGGAAAGGCTTTACTTTTCTAGTTTCTCATTTCATATGTCCCATATTTACTTGAATTGTAACTTCAGAATCCCATGGAATGAGGTTATAAAATAAGAAAGATTTGTGAAGAACTGTATGCTCTCTGGTCCTTTGAAGAAATCCTGTAACATGATGCAAGAAACAGCTAGACTTGTTCACTTACTGAAAGAGCCTTACTCCAAAATTAAATGTTAACAGACCAGATTTTAGTCACCCATTTGAATAATGTAACAACATGATAGAGCTGGGAATTATTGCTCAAAACAGAATCAGCAAGCTTAGTTTTAGGAGACATTATATTCACTGAATCATCCTGTGTAGCCTGTACTAAAACTCATCAGAAACAATATGCCTCACATCACAGGCACTCTGTTCAATTGTAGAAATTCTTTGGATGTCAATATCATGCAAGTATTGAAGGCCAGGTAGGAACAAAGAGGCAACTTACAATAGACGTTATAGGTACAGGACCTGGAACCTAGTGGATGCTTAATAAGACAATGAGATAAACTAATTCACTTAATGATGAATTTAGTAAACAGTTAAACACTTAAAAATTCTGCAGTGGCCACTGAAGGAAACACAAAGATCATTAAAATACAGTCTTTACTTTCAAAGGGATTGCAGTCAAGTCAGGGTGATTATATGTGTGTGTGTGCATGTGCATGTGTATACATATACACATCCATGTGAGTACACCATGTATATGTATACATACACACACACACACATATAAATACATGGGAAATTCCCAATGGGGATTTCCTCTACTATTGCAGATCACAACCTTTCTATAATTTAGGAGATAAATTCTGGGAGTTTCTTGAGACACATAGAGGCTTATTAGCTTACCTGGGGTCACCTAGGTAGTAAATCTAAGAGGCAGGATCTGAACCCCTCACTCTTTTTGCCTTGAAGCCCAGCACTATCTATTGTACTATGATACTTCTGTAACACAAAATAGTGTGACAAATGCATAAACAAGATGTTGAATAATTCGCCTGGCTACAGGTCTCTTTTTTTGTAATGCAAGTGATGTCTATTAAGTTTAACAAGTAAAGTATCCAACATGGCTGACCCTTCTCTTCTATCCCTTTGGAAACAGTTCAAACCTCTGAAAATAGATAACCATTTGCTGCAGTTAAGGGGAATAGTTAATAGGCAGTGGTGAAGAACTGTTTTTCCTTGTTCAGAAGCTACACTTGCAACCTTCGGAGCCATCAGTCTGGCTTAAAATTTCTATCAGAAACTGAATCTGGTCTGAGACCAAATTAAACACTCACTCCATTAACAAAGCATCAAAGGCTGCTTTTTACCATTTAAAAACTATCTAATGTCTTAGGAAGTATTTCTTTTCAGTGTCATCTTTCACTGTTTTGCAATTGTAGCCCTAGCAGGATCTCAGCAGTTGTAAAAGGAACCTCCTTGCTCCTTTCTTAATGGATAAGGATATTTATTACATCACTAAATCTGTACTGCTTTTGAGCACATCTGCTTTAGTGATTAACAAATTAAAATATATCATCTGATACCCTATGAACTTGGACCTTTGGTGTACTGAGTGGCTTCCTAACAAGGGTAAAATAATTTTACTATTATAATGATATGAATGATCAGAAAATTCATCATTTTGCTTTTATGTTTCAGTGTCTAATTAGTAAACTGGAGGAATGGTTGCATAATAGTGCAGTACATGTCTTGCAGCCAGAGGAAGTAGAAACTTAAAATGTATTATCTGGTAGCTTAGTATCTCTTAAAGAAACAAAACCAACTCCCTACCATGCCAAAGATTATTCTTTACATGAAGTTATCATTACAAAAATATCTTCAAATTCTAATATTTGCACATGAAATACAAATGCAAAACTACACAACTTTTGTTAACGTTCTAGGATACATGGAACTTTTTTATTTGCCATTATCAACAAATATCCTGTCACTCTAGAGGAAGAAAAAAAAGCCAACCTCCATATGGGACATTCAATTGTTCTGTGATATCCTAAATAAAGACAAAGCAAATCTGAGGGGATAAAGGTTTGAATTAGCAACAAAAAAGGAATGCTATTGAAATATGGAAGAAAAAGGCAAAAGGAATACCTAATTTGTCATTAGGAAATAAAGGTAAATTTTCAAGCAGGTCAAAGTCCAAGGAATAAGGATATAATATAATAAGTCCTTTTTAGTTATTTTTGACCATGTTTATCGATGCATTTTGTTTTAGTCATTTCCCACTCACCCCCTCCAGATTAAATGTTACATTTTAACAAATCAGATGCAAAAACCTTGTCCGAAAATATCGGATCTTTTGTCTTAGTAGACCCCAACTTTTTTGCCTTGAGAGAAGGATGTAAGTTTTATAATCTCTTCTCTTGGACCTTCATTGTATTTTTTTTCATTACTCAGATTTCAACTTCTTTTTGGTGATCTTTTCATTTATGTTGTTTTAGTTCTCATGTACATCATTATCTTGGTTCTACTTCTCTCTGCATTATTTCATATACATTTCCCATGTTTTTCTGAATCCCCCATATTTGTCATTTCTTGCCACAAACAAATATATTTCTACATTCAATACTTTAGTGAATCCATAACTCATCAGTTCAGAAGTTCCTAATCCAGTTATGCAAGTCACAAACCATCCACGCCTGACCATCTTGTATAACTTTTTTCCACGTGCTACCCTAAGCTCATCAACACACTGGAGGCCCTCCTCACTTTCTCCTGACATCACAAATGCACCAGTGAGACATTCTGTTACCTGTCGTCCCTCAGTCTTACATAACCAACCCAATCTTCTCTTTCTCTCATACAATTCCTTACTGACATCCTTTATTCTCAACTTCTTTGGGATTCTCACTGGAGATACCTTCTCATAGCCACCATATTATCTTTTCATTGTCTGTCACATGATGCTCATCTTTAAACTTTGAAAGAGAGCAATGTTATAGATCTCACTGTCATTCAGAAATACCTGCAAAATGGTTGCATTGGAAAAAGTTGGGCCTTACATTCATAGAAAGCTTGACATCAGTAAAAGTGGTTTGTGATTTTCTGAGAGCAATCCAATCTACTTTCTTTCTTGTTTCCAACTCTGGACCAAGACTTTTATACATCTGTATTATCTGTTTCAGACAGACGTATTATTAAACAAGTCATTAAATACTTGGATGCAGGTGGAATGTGGGTATCAGAAATTCTTCATCTATTTGGTCTTTCCTAAATGGATGTGGCAAAGGGCAAAAGGAAGTAGAAATATTAATGTATATTGGACATTCGGAAATGAAGGTAAATATTCAAGCAAGTCAAAGACCAACTCCTTTGAGTGATTATATATTTCTTCCAAGAAACTCATAAATATGTTGGAGGCAATTAGCACAATATTATTCATGAATAGAATAACCTGAAAGGCCTCATCATATATGAGGAAATCAATCTTCAACCCAGAATTTGTTACTGGATGTCCTCTATCACAATGGCGAATACTTCGGGCAAGTATACAACTCCCTGCCTTATAATTTCCCTGATGTCTGTTATCAGAAGGTCAATAAACAGGATTATTTCTGTTGATGTGTGATGTGTCTTTCAAGGAATCTTAAATGACCTTGATACATGGATGGAAGGCAACTTGTCATAAAAAAAATCAGAACAAAACTTGCAAGCTGTTTATTAGTTCTACCCAATCAAATGTTTTGTTGTACAATAAATCATGAACTAAATGGAAGTTTATATTCCTTATATCTTTCAGTTCATTATGATATGTAAAGATGTGATTCCCTGTTGAATATCATTTGAAAAAGTACTTGTTGCCTACTAATACCCACATTAAGGATGCCCTTAATCCATGTCTGGCTCCATAAAGATTTTGTGTAGATGGGAGATATGTAGGTAAATAATTGTTGTTTTCTGCCACTTTTTTTCTTAATCATTTAAGATTCAAGATTTTTTACTTGCATTTGGTGTCTTTTCCTCTTTCAGCTACCTTGTAAATCAGTCCATCAATGTCTTCTTTATCAGTTATATCCAGAATGATTCACCTATATATATATTTGGTCCAACCTGGCTACTTCCTCATTTTTGTTCTCTATAGTGCCATTACTCCTTCTGTATAGTATAGTACCTCAAGGACTATGTTGTTTGGTTCCAAGTGTGGAGGTTTCATTGTCCTTGAAAAAATTCTTAGAATTTTTTGCATATCTTTTCCACTTTTCTCTTGTTGGTATTCTTTTCATTTTTATCCTTAATTTACACTGGTTGATTTTATGGATGGAATTATCATAGTTGGTATCGAGGTAATTTCTTTTGTCCAGTTCCCTTTTTCTAAAATTTTCTGTAGTTTGTTAAATAATTTAGGATTATCTTCTTAAATATACATAGAGGTTTTTGCTATTTTATATTCTTGTTTTTATATTAACTTTGAAGAACTGTACAGATAGTTGACACAAGTATAATTCTTCTCCTGTCCATTAAAATATAGTAAATTGCATTCTTACAATGCTGTTTAATACATGCCATTTTCAGTAGAATTTATCATCTCTTAAAGAAAGTAAAGAAAAAATGTTCATGATCTAGAGAGACTTCTGTATAATCTACAAGTGGTTGGTCCATCATTGACTCTTCCCATTTCTTGTGATCTTTTCCAATTTGCATAGTTTGAGGTGAAACCTCAAAGTTACTTTGATTTGCTTTTCGCTTACTATTAGTGATTTGTAGGTTGTTTTTGCATTGTCACTTACAGGTTGCAAACCCTCCTTTGAAAACTTCTTTCACATCCTTTGACCACCTAGCCATTGGGGAGTAGTTCTTAGTATTAAATATTTGTATCAGTTTGAAATATCATCTTCTTATGGGTAATATTTGATATAAATATTACCCTCACTCTACTTTTTATCCTTTAATTCTGTCTTCCTTAATTTTATCTGTGTAAAAGTTTTAAAATGATATTAGGTAAAAAAGCATGTTTTATCTTTTCTTTTTTATGATCTGCTCTATTCTTTGTTAGGCTAAGAATTCTCCCTTTACCTATGATCTCATTCTTTGCCATTTTTTTTTTATTGTATGACCTTTTATGTTCAGATTAAATATCCATTTTGAGATTATTGTAGTGAATGTTGTTTGTTGTCCATCTAATCCTAATTTCTGGCAAGCTATTTTCTAGTTCTCCAGCACTTCTTGTCAAAGAAGAATGCCTTTTCTGAGTAATTTATATTTGGGAAATATTGCTTTTGATTGCTTTTGTTAGCTCTTTAATATTACCAAATATTTTGTTGGCCTTTTTGGCCATGGTAGGACATTGGATTAATGTATTCAAAAACAGAATATGATATACTCCAAATCCCTTTCCTGGGTCATAACAGATTGAGTAGTCTGCCATCTGATTTACTTAAAGAAATGTTTTTGATGTCTCTAAAAAAATTTTTTAGAAATTTTACTTAATGATAGTTATTGTTTAAATAAATAATGAAACTTTCAAGCCTACTTTTAGCTGAAAATAATTTCTTAATTCCCTTTATTTTAAAGCTGTAGTCTTTCCATTCTGCCATGTGTTAAACCAGCAGAGTTACTGCAAGAATGAAAGTTTTTTCAGCTTCCCAAATGATTTAGAAGATTCAGGGAAAGTCCAAAATGAAATCAAGAGTGGATGAAATACTTAGTGGGAAATGAGAGGATATGAGATCATATGTTATCAGTTACAAAAGATTTCATCAATTATTAGTAATATAATACTACCATGTACATTCCAAAATTATAGTCTGGCTATCCTGATTTGGAATCTTGGTGTACTTTGAAAACCTAGCCAAAAAGCAGTGGAGTTGGTTTTTGGTAGGAGATACTAAGTGACCAGGAGTCTGTGGAAATTTTTCATCTATGTATTCTTTTCTTACAGGCTATATTGAAGCAGCTGTAATTCCTGCTGGAGCCCGTCGGATCCGAGTGGTTGAAGACAAACCTGCCCACAGCTTTCTGGGTAAATAAATTGTTTGATTTTCAGTTAACTTAATGAGAAAGTTTAACTTTGATCAGTCAAACTAGTTGAACTAATTTGGTTCAATATTGTTTCCTCTGAGTTACATCTCATCTTCCAGATCATATATTTAAAAATTGTCTGAAAGAATCACACAATAATGTAAATGTTGTTCACCTGCAATCACCTCTAAAACTGAAAGAAAAAAAAAACCTCTGCAGAAAAGTTTAACACATAATGATGACTCTAGGCAAGATTTCCTTTACTTAAAACCCATGTGAGTAGCCAAACCTCAAAGAAACTTTTGCCCCAACAATTGTGTCCCTTATCATTGACTCACCAGAATCTCTCTGGCTCATGATTGATCTCTTCTACTGATCAAAAAACTATTTCTAATTTTGAAACCCTGATGAAAACCAGAATTGCACAATAGCCATTATTATAGGTTCATAGACTTAGAGATGGAGGGGGTTTTAGAAGCTTTTGAGTCAAACCCTCTCATTTTGCAGAAGAAAAATGAATCCTAGAAAATTTGTGACCTTTCCAGGCTGATAAGTGACTGACATAGTATATGGAACAATTCTTTCTGACCACAAGTTCAATGTCTATCCACCATAACATTACTGATAATAAAAGTTATTTTTAAAAAAAGATAAATAAAACTTTTATTGAGCATGTACTATGCGCCTGACACTGTACTAAGCCAGAATCTAGAATACAAATATAAGCCAGAATGTCCTCACATTCCGATGTGGAGCTCCAGTCCAATGGGGGAGAAGGGGGTGGGGAGGCAACACATAAACGGAGCTGGAAAGTTGAGGAGAGGAAAAGGTTCTTGTCCAAGGCAAGGTGGATAAGTCCGGAAGTTGAGTGGGAGAGATATGAACATGGATAGCCTAGGTAGATTCTAAATTGATGGTTCTCAACAGGAACTCACCAATCAGAAGAAAGGTCTGCAGAGAAAGTGGCATCTCAGAGTGAAAAGGCTGCTGGGGTAGTGGTGGAAAGGTCTGAGGAGTCAGAAGTGGAGTCAGGACAGTGGTGCTAACCGTTCTGCTTCATTCTTCATTTCATTGCTCTCTGCCTTCTAGCTTCATCTCTAAATGTTCAAGATCATGTGACTTAATTGAGTCTCATGTTAAACTTTCTGCAGACATTTTTCCACTCCATTTGTCTTCATTGTTTTATAAGATTATGCTCGCCACCATTCCCCTTGTAATTTTTTGTAAATGAATTTACATTCCAAATTGCCTTTGCTCTTGGCTATCATGTCCCTCTACTTGGCAAGAAGACTGAGTTTTTGCTAGTTGAGGCAACTGCTGAACTCCTTTGGCCTTTTTCTTGCAGTGATTGCTTTAAATTGCCTAAACTTGCTTTCTATTTTTTTGTTATGAATAGCTTGTTTCCATAGGGCTATACAGAATACCTTCTTATTTTAACTTTATTTTGATATTGATCTGATCTCTGCTCTAAAGAATGTATCATCTGATTATGAACAGAAACCTGATTCAAAAATGACTCCTGCATTAGCAACCACGGATCTGAAAACATAACGGTGAATATTGTCTATGTTGATGTTCAGTATCCAGGGTCTTCCAACTCTTAGAGAAGAATGCATTTGTGGCATATGAGCACTAGGCTTCCAGGCAGCATCAATAGCTTATTTAAATATATCTGAGGGTGCAACTATTGTCATTGCACCCCACATGATATATTCTTATCTCTAGCTCTTCTTATTTGGTATGGATCTTTGCTGTAATGATTGGATTGCACATTTAGTTACCAGGGCACTTTTGTAACATCAGTGTTTGCCACTTCCAGTACCTTCGGACACTTTTCTTAAAGTATTTCTGCTGTGTAATCATGAAACTTATATGTAATTTAAAAGTCATTGGGCTCTTTAATTTCTTAATTCTGCATTGTGTTTTCTAACTTATTTGGGGGATACTCTCCTCTGTTCATCTTTGCATTGATATCGCTGAATATTAAGCTATAAGTTGACTCATTTTAGAGAACCTTATTGCATTAGAATTTCCCTGTGCTTCCATCCTCTGCAACAGATGTTGTGATGTAAGCTATTAATTGTCTTCTTAATGGCCTTTTTTGTGTATGCTTTATTTCTCTCAAATTATCTAGTACTTACCTGTGTCTATCGTGTAAAAGTCTCAATAGAACATAAGCTCCTTGAGGGCAAGGAGCATTTTATTTTCCTTTGTATTTTTAGAGCTTAGCACAGTGGCTTGCTTCAACAGGTGCTTAATAAATGCTTGTCATTGAATGAAATCAACCCAAGGTGAGTTGATTGGTTGATGTCATTTCAGGTATTCAGCAAACATTTAATATGTGCAGGGTTTTGTGCTATGTGTCTCATAATACATGAAGAAATCCACCCTTATAATAATTTTATTTACTTTCTCCAAAGAAAATTTGTGACATGACTCTGTTTAACTGTGACATCTTTATATCTTCCACTTTCATTTGTGTCTAGAATATGATTATGGCTAGGATTCAGTTTCTCTAATAAATATCAGCTCTCTGGTCAGTGGCAAGTAATTTCACATTCAGAACTAACAGTTAAATGAATGTTTATTGATGGTCTATACATAAGCTTTATGGAGAAGACTTCCCTTAATCTGTTAATGGAACGTTTTCCCCCACTTTCTTTTTCCATTTAGAATCAGACTTACTGCCTTCCACTACAATTAGATAAGTAGGCAATCTCTGCACCATACCTCTGCCTCTCACCTCTACCATGTCTCCTCTTTTCAAATTATTTTGCTATTTACTTTTTTGTACATAAAACAGTACTAAGTTCAAATCTACAAGGGCAGGAGGTGATGGATACAAAGATCAGTAACATGATCCCTTTTTCTCATTGAGTTTACAACTTAGCAAATTCTCTGACTTGAAAAGGAGAATATTTCTACTTATTTTCAAATTTTTATCTATTTTTTTAGAAATTTTATTTTATTTTTGTTACATTTTAAGTTTTGAATTGCTTTCCTTCCCCTTCTATCCTCCCCTCCACACTAGACAAGGCCACCATTTCACACACACACACACACACACACACGCACACACGCACACACACAAACACTACATATATATGTAAACTACATCTATATGTGTATGTTTTTATATATATAAAACCATACTATGTATACTTTTATTTATCAGTTCTTTCTCTAGAGGTGGATGCCATCTTCCTTCATAGATCCTTTGTAGTTGTTTTAAATACAATACTCAGAATAACTTGGTCATTTACAGTTATTCTTCAAACAATATTGCTATTACTGTATGCAACATTCTCTTGGTTCTGCTAATTTAATTCCATTATTTCTTGCAAGTTCATGTTTTTCTAAAATCAACCTGCTCATTATTTCTTATAGCACATTAGTTTTCCATCACAATCATAAACCACCACTTGTTTAACCATTCCTCAAGTGATGAGCATCCCTTCAATTTCACGTTCTTTGCCACCACAAAGGGAGTTAATATAAAGAACTTACAAGTTATTTTGCTTTTTCCCTTATTACCTTGGACAAAAGACCTAGTAGTAGTATTGCTGGGTCAAAGGATGTACATGGATTTATAACTCTTTGGGTGTCATTCCAGATTGTACTCCAGAATGATTGGATCAGTTCCCAGTTTCACCAATAGTATATTAGTGTCCCAATTTTTCCACATCTCCTCCAGCATTTGTCATTTCCTCCTTCTATCATTTAAGCCACTCTTACAGATCTGAGACAATATCTCAAAGTTGTTTTAATTTTTATTTCTCTAATTATCAGTGATTTATAGCATTTTTTCATATGAATAGCTTTTCATAAATAAATTTGATTTCTTCATTCAAAAACTGCCTTTTCATATCCTTTGACCATTTATCAATTGGGAATGACTCATATTCTTATAAATTTGACAAAACTCTATATATTTGAGATATGAGAACTTTATCTGAGAAACCATAATTTTTTTCCCAATTTTATGCTTTCTTTCTAATCTTGTGTACATTGGTTTTATTTGTTTTTTTTAAAAAAAAAAACCTTTAATCAAAATTAACCATTTTACATCTCACAATACTATCTCCTGTTTATTCATAAATTCTTCTCCGGTCTATAAGTCTGATAGATAATGTATTCCATGTTCTTCTAATTTACCTAGGATATTTCCCTTTAGGTCATGTATCCATTTTGACCTTATCTGTAAGTAGTGTAAGATATTGGCACTTCTGCTTTTTTTTTTTACCACTTATTCTCCATATAATATTTTGTTAAGGATATTTTAGTGTAGACTATGAGAGTAGAAAGCAGTTATTGCTTGAGGCTACCTTCTGCAAATCAGAGGTTGAGTGGAACTTTGAGATGTTATATATTATAATGAAACGTCATTAGTTAGTTTGCTTTTATTTAGCCTAGCCTATGAAACATGACCACACCTCCATATATAATATTTGGTATAGCAATGCACCTGGAAAACAATAAAAGCCATTTTTCTTGACCTACAGAAAAACTCCATTTTCCAGAAACTAAATTTTCTCCTGCTTAACCAGGTGGGCTCTGATCAGAGTATTTTTGAAACAGCATAGCATTTATCTACCTATGAAGTGGGTAGATAATATTTATGGCTCTCTCCAGAGTTTGTCTTGTCTAGGAAATAGAAAAAGCAGTTGAGAAAGTCAGAGACCTACTTTGTACTTTCATCACCTTTCCTAGGGTGATGATAGAGACATTTGAATTCTTTGTCTCACTCCTCAGCATTTCATTCCTGTAAGAAAAAGGACATTTCACAAAGATTAATTTTGTGGGCAATCAAATAAAATACAGTCCTTGGCTGTGCAACATAGGAGAACTGGCTTCATGAGTTTTCCATTCCATTCATATTCTGTAGCCTGAAAGTCCAAGAAAGCATGATAGCCAGGGAGTCCATGAACTTGGATGAGGGGGCAAAAATGACATCTTTATTTTCAATAACCTCTAACTGAAATTTCACATTTCTTTCAATTATCTGAAAACATCATTCCCCAGACTACCAAAGTTGTCCATGATACCAAAGAAGATTAAAAGTCCCTGCTCTAAAAGGAATAAAAATTGACCTTCGGCCTTTTACCATGGCCCAAGACTAGTCTTTGCTCTAAGAAGATCTTGTGTGAAATCTGTCAGTTATCCAGTTGTGTGGGCTACTGGGAACCAAATCTCTCATTCCAAACTGACAGGATTATTACAGCCATCTCAACAAAGGGCACAATTGAAGTGGGTCTGTGTATTCATTATGTTTCTAAAGTTAGTTCAAACAGTTCTGTTTCCAGTTG